>JAOTQH010000032.1:1626310-1650392 GCA_025631255.1 Cornus kousa
CCCCCCCCCCCCCCCCCCCCCCATCCTCTATTTTACTTGTATTCTTTGTTGCTGAGAGGAAAAAAAAGAAAAGAAAATGGAGGTCCTCTACTTGTAGATTGTAATAACCAGCAAAATCGATGTCTAGTGATTTTCTATTTTGTTGATATGCATCTGTTTCATTAAGTTTCAAATTGTAATGCCTTTAATTAGAGTGTAATCGTAGAACAGGATTGCGGACCCCAAATAGTTGGAAAAGAATTTGTTGAGTGAGTTGTAACATATATTCTGATGGAAAAATCCAAGTAATCCGAGTTTGGAGTTTTCACCTTGCATTGTAAAATAAGTAGATTGCACATGATTTACATGCCATAAATCTATCAATGATTTGGCTTTCATGGTTTTTATTAAATTCAGTTGTCTACTGATGGATCAAGAGGATTTTTAGCCCAATTTAAAGTCTTATCTTGTATCTTAAGCCTTTCAAGTGTGTGTCTTACAGTGTCACCTATAAAAAAAAAAGTTTCTTACATTGTTGAGCCATATGACTAGAAGTTATTTTGGCATGATATAAGAAGCAAGATAAGCTCATGATATGCAATCAGTTCAGGATCTGCAGGAACACACTTGATATGATTTTGGGCTGTATCTCACAAGAAAAAGAAAATAGTATATGTTTTTTGTTATGATTAAAATATTTTGATCTCCATTGATGTGGGAGTTCAAAAGTTGATATGCTTTTGTGTTTTGAATTGGAAACCCTAATGAGAGATTATGGTGCTCAATTCAATGCAATTTTAATGTGAGATTTAAGTATAACAGAAGAAATGTTGTACTTTATGTATTGAAATGCTCTTATTTATTCTAAGAGTACTACCATTGTTTCTATAGATATATTGATCTTCATAGATTACCAAGGCTCTGCATTCTAAAGGTTTCTAAGAGTACTCCCATTGAATGCTCTTATTTAAACCCCTAGCTCTGCATTCTAAAGGTTTTATTCTCTCATTCTAGTATAGAGCTCCTTGTACAATAATGAGGTCAGACAAGAATGAAAAGCCTTTGAAATAGGCAGTTGCAGAGCCAGATGGTGTTTTTATTCATCATTTGGAGTAGATGCTGGGAACACTGACTTGAATATGAAATTTTATTTTAACAAATTTCTTTCCGTAGTCATTTGTCAATATGATTGTCGGTAACTTATTCAGTTGAAGGTGGCTTGTATATTGTGATTCACAGGGTTCTTTTCCAATGTGACTTGTGAGTTTTACTTATGTTAGAATAGTGGATTTCCCTAGTTTCATAACAGGCAAATGCTTCGTCTTTTGGGATGACATGTGACTATAGTCCTTTGCACACTGAACTTCCTCATTTAAATGAGAGAGATGGAAGGAGGGATTTTCATGTACATCAGTGTGGTAACTGGTAATAGAAGGCATGCCATTTGAATTCTCTCCTACCTGGAAGGAAGAAAATGTTATATATTACTTGTGCACTACCAAACAATTCATACGGTGTTTGTCAAAATAATTTGTCAACCACTGCTTTTTGCTTCCCATATTCTTTTGTATTTCTTGTCACTTCCTTGTTCTTTTAATTTTCCCCGTTGTTTCCTTAGTTTCTTTTCTGATCATTACATTATTTTTATCTTTCTGCTACATTCTTTTCTTTTTCGTATATATAAATAATTGATAAAATTGTTCTTTCCATATCTTGAACAGGTTGCACCTCTTGAGATCCAGAGAGAGAATCTGTTTGATGTTGAACAGCAACTTCGTTTTTTTATTCATATAATTGACGGAGCTAAGATTAGTTACTCACTTACTCAGCTAAAGAGTTCATTTTCTTCATGGTTATGGAATAGCTTAGGAATCTTGGTAGGTCCATGCATCTTCAATCCTCAAATATGATATCAATATACCTAGCTTTTACATTACCAGTAAAAATGAGGAAAAAGGAAAATTTGGTACTTCTTGTATCTTTTCAATTTTGCTTGTAATGGAGTGAAAAATTAAAATGTAAATTAATTCTTTGAAATATAGCCAGGTTCAATCTTCCCTAGTGTCAGATGTGGTCTGGAAATGGCCATCCTCAATGCCATAGCAGCAAGCTGCGGTTCCAGTTTATTGGATGTACTCCATCCCCTGTCAGTTAAAGAAGAAATTTCTGAAAGATCATTAAATGTTCAGATTTGTGCCCTTATTGATTCAAACGGGTCTCCCAGTGAGGTAGCCTTTGTTGCCACCAAACTTGTTGAAGAAGGGTTTACTACACTAAAGCTAAAAGTGAGAAAATCTATCCTAGATCATATATCTGTAGTTTTACAAGTCAGTATGATATCTGAAAATACGTAATGTAATTAATTCTGGTTCACACAATTAGTTCAAACAATGATCCAAAAGGCACAGATTTATGAAATCTTAGGTGGCTAACTAACAAATTTTGTATTAACAGGTAGCACGCCGTGAAGATCCCATTGAAGATGCTATGGTTATACAAGAAGTAAGAAAGAAGGTAGGTTACCAGATTAAACTCCGCGTGGATGCGAATCGGAAGTGGACATATGAAGAAGCTATTCAATTTGGCTCTTCTGTTAGAAACTGTGACCTGCAGTATATTGAGGTATACTAATGGAAATTGATGGATATTCCTATTCTACCTCTTGTAATGTTTAATTGTTTACAGATTCTTCTGATACGAACTGTTTAGTGATTATTGGTATTATTTTGGTGGAAAGTTACATATTGCTAGATGGGCTGTTCATTTTTGTTGTCCTGTTTCTCTTTAGTTTATATTTAATTGAGGTTAATGTTCCTTAACAATATTTTTATGTAAACAGTAGTCAATAATTTTCATGGATTTCTCGTTAAGTTACTGTCTCATTTACTCTGTTATTTCAGGAACCTGTTGAGGTTGAAGATGATATAATTAACTTCTGTGAAGATACCGGCTTACTTGTAGCACTGGATGAAACTATTGACAACATTCAAGAAAACCCGTATGAAATGCTTGCAAAGTTCACACACTCTGGAATAGTTGCTGTTGTAAGTAGAAGTGTACTTCCATTTTTTTATTTTATCAGGGAACATAATGTGTGGTCTGGTCTGGTAATTAACAATTCTTCTTGTAGTACCGATCTTGTTGGGTAGGTATGCTTTTTAGTACCAATTTGTAGGGTTTGAGCCCCATCTAGAACATTTTCTAAACCAGAAATTAGCTCAATTACATGGCCAGAAATGCAAGCAAAAGTTTCCCATCAGTCTTCTCGTTGGAGATTTCTTTTAGATTATTCACTTGTTGTGGAGACTAGAGTGCTAACTATGAGCTTTGTTTCTTGCATATCAGGACAAGATAGAATTTGATAGTACAACAATTCAACCCATTATAACTTAACTCCCTTATAGTATGATAGCAGTCTGTAGTTTTGTCGTTATGGGATGCCTAGAATTTCAATCGTTCTTCTTCTTTTATTATTATTGTTATTATTACTATTAATATTATTACAGATATTTATTTTTGCTGAAAAATTAAGCTTCTGTGGCTTTAATCTCAAGCTCAACTTTGTCTTGTGACATCATTGTTTCATTCTTTTGAATTTGTTAATAGAGCTTTAAGGTCTTCTGCTAATAATTAGTTGGAATTAACCTAATTGGTTGGTTAAATTGTTCCTTTCAGGTTATCAAACCAAGTGTTGTCGGTGGCTTTGAAAATGCTGCACTAATTGCACGATGGGCCCAGCAGCAGGGGAAGATGGCTGTTGTCAGTGCTGCATTTGAAAGTGGGCTAAGTTTGTCAACTTATATTCAATTCTCAACTTATCTTGAGCTCCAGAACACTGATATATGTAGGATCATGAATAAGGAACAGGGTTCCTATCCTCCTATAGCACATGGTCTTGGAACTTACAGGTGGCTTAAGGAGGACTTAACCACTGAACCTCTAAATATTAGTCGTAGTCCACATAGTGGCTTTGTAGAAGCATCTGTTGTTGATGCTGATAAACTCTTGAAGAAATTTCAACTGAACCGCAATGCAAATGCCATCCTTCGAACTGTTACTGGAGAGCAAGTTCATAAATACCAGTTAAAAGTTGCTTCCAATGGTTTCTCCTTTTCTGTCAATGTGCATGAGATTGGACCAAGTATTGATGTAAGTGCTAAAATTGTTCAATATACACAAACTTCTATTATTTTGTGTTTACAGAAGTTCCCCACCATCCAATTTGCCAAACCATCCCCGATTATTCTATTATTGAATGGCAGTAGGTACATACTTCTGATTTTTGGTATTGTCGTTGAATTTTTTTATCTTATTTTTATTTTTTTATTAATCAGTAAATTTTTATCTGCAACAATGTATAATTGCCTTAAATTTTTTTCATGCATCTGTTCATATATTTATATGTGTATGTATATATATATATATATATATTTTACTGTTTGTTCTTTATGAAAAGAAAGTAAAACATTCCATTAGTCTAATTGTTTGAGTAAACCATTTACATGTGGCATCTTGATTTTGAGACACGGAGCATCATATGAGTCTCCACTTATATATATGTGTCTACATTTTCTATATCTAGCAAATGCAGTTGAAAAACTTCTGTATAGTTCAGTTTGCTTGTTGAAGTAAGCTCAAATTTTCAGTGCCCATTGCCAGTGGCAGAGCCACATAGGGTTGCGTGGGGCAATTGCCCCCACTCAACTTTTGTTATATTTTACTTATGTTCATAATTTTTCAAAAATTGTAAAAATGCCCCCACTTCAAAATTTCTTGAAAAGAAAAAAGAAAAGGCCTTTAGTCATGTTCCTGCAGTCCTTCGTTTTATTGTCGTTATTTTTCTCTCATAAAGCCTCTTTGCACACCACTTACTCACAACTCAGGTATACTTTAATTTATCCGCATTACTCATCAATATCTCCCTTTTAGCCACTTACTCTTTCTCAAAGACGGAAATGAGAAGAGGAAATTTTATAAGTGTTCTTTCATTTTAGGTTACAAATAAAAAGATAAGCATTTTGTTAACATCAAATTTTTTTTATTTTTGTGAATTGGTTTTTCAAAAACTTAAAACTACAATGGTTTTACTGTTAGTATTTCATATGTCAAATGAAATTATCATGTAACATTCAAAATATGAAAATTAGTCAAGAACAATCATAAATTTATTGGATAAAAATAGTATCGATAGAATCAATACATGTATAAGTTTTCATATTTTTATTTTGGTAAAAATTATGTATGTACCTTGACATTTTCCCCTACTAAATTAAATTTCTGGTTCTGCCAATGCCTATTTCTTTGAATGACTGAAAAATCTAGCTACTTGAATTTATGCTCGTTTGTTATAATCTTGCTCTTCCATGACTGCGTTTCTGCAGAATAATGTAATGGTGTTTCTTCATGGGTTTCTTGGAACTGGCGAAGACTGGATTCCCATCATGAAGGCCATCTCAGGATACGCAAGATGCATTGCGATTGACCTTCCTGGCCACGGAAAATCAGAGATGCAAAATCATGCTGGTAAGGAATCAGTACAGGAACCGAGTTTGTCAATTGAGGTAGTTTCAGATATATTATGCAAGATAATTCATTGCATCACTCCGGGAAGAGTTACGCTTGTTGGATACTCAATGGGAGCAAGGATCATACTGTACATGGCTTTAAGATGCAGTGATAAGGTATATTTATTGAGTGTTTTAATATCTTTCTCTTTTCTTTTCTTTTCTTTTTTGTTTATTTATTTTTTGAGCTAGAGTTTGAGCTTTATTTGTTATCAATAATTAATGGAAATTTTATAATTGTCATGTAAGGTTGAAGGAGCTGTCATGATATCTGGAAGCCCTGGATTAAAGGATGTAGGAGCAAGAAAAATCCGTAGGGCTAAAGACGATTCCAGAGCATGCTCCCTCGTTGCCCATGGTTTAGAACTCTTCTTAGACACCTGGTACTCAGGAGATCTATGGAATAGGTACTTGTTGATCTTTCCATCAAGCTTTTCCATTCTTGCTTTTGTTATACTTAATATTTGTGAACTTATATTAATAATCATCAATTTGCAGCTTAAGAAGCCATCCCTGTTTTAAACAAATAGTTGCAAGCCGCTTGCGGCATGATGACGTGAACACTCTTGCGAAATCCTTGTCTGATTTAAGTATTGGGAGGCAGCCGTGAGTTTATCTACTCATTCATTTTTACTATTTTCTTGTTCAAGTAAAAATTAGATTTTTGATTGTTAAATCCACTTTGTGGATGGAGGGGAGAGAATTTTGCTTTCTCATTTTTACAATTGTTATTGTTGTTGTTGGTATCCTTGTGTTTAGAGTATGTCCCTACCGTTTGGGTGGGACTCTGTCCCTCCTTCAGCCATGGACCATGGCAGGCTCCAATGCGACACACCAATTTAATCCAAGGAAACCCCTGTGAGGCTAGCCTTAAGGAGGAGCATTGAACCCAAGACCTCTGCCTTGTCAGTTTGGGCACTTGCCATCAATTCCACCCCCTTGGAGTTGTTTTTATTCCCCCCTTGTAATTTTCATCGTGAAATAGAGTTTCACTGTGCACACATCAGTACATCACACCACAATATTCAGCGGGTTGGATACAGGTTGAAATTCTGAAAATTGGTTCACCATGTTGTTGGCTTTATTCATTGATGCATGTAGGGAAAATGTGACTGGTTGCTAATTTGTTATAATGTCCTAAACACAAGATGTTTGTGGGCAAAATAAAACCATTATTCTATTTCCAGAGGCTCATTCACTCGTATTATATTATATACCTAGAAGAAAGAATCTATGCATATATTTTTTGTCCATCCACACCTTTATTTATATTGTGTATATATGTGGCTTTTAAGGTAGCCTTGAGTACTTTTCAAGCTTCGTCTTGTATTTTAGTTTCTTTAATATTCGTTGTGTTCGAACATCTTTATAACAATACTATTAACTCATCACATTGGACTACAACCTATTAGAAATACGAAGTCAACTCCTATTCTTGTTGTATTCCCAGCCCATCTCTCTTGTTTCCTACATGTATAAATGTCCCCTGTTAGTTCTTAGTTTTTCGTATTGCGCACGAATTTCTTATCGAGGCAATAGTAAGAAAGATATGTGCTTGAAATACACTTCATCCCCTTCTCTTACACGTGTTCTCTCAAAGAACTTAATAACTGGTTAAGAGTTTTGAAATTCTTTTATCAATATTATTTATACGAGGCTCACCTGGTCAGATGTGCATTCTTTGGCATTCTTTATATGTTGTTCACTTGGGTTTGGGCTGGACTGACCTAGAGTTGTCAAATTGAAGTTGTGGCAGAAACCCTTCTAGATTCCTCAGTCCTTGTGGATGCAACATCATAAAATTAAAGTCTAGTATTCATTTTATTTTATTTTTTTTATTACGATTCTAGATATTCAACTATCAAAGCTCTCGGTAAATATTTCTAGTCCTACAATTTGCATGTATCAAGAATTTAATATATAAGTGACATTATGCAAGAAACTCTTCAGCATTTTCCTATCAAGAATTGGCTGTTTGCTTGTTATTGACACAGAACCCATGCACCACTAATTATAAGTTTGAGCACATGGGAAGTGTATTATGCCTTTGTTCCTAAGAATCAGTACCTATTGCAAAATTACAGTTCTTTTTTTTTCGTTGTTATTTCTCTTTACAATTCTACACTTTTATTTATATACATAAGTTGCTATAACACGCGCACACAATGTTTTCTCAGACTTCCATCCATTCCTATGTCCAGAACTTTATTTTGTGGTTGTCGCAATATGTATGTGTTGAATTGAAACTCTTTTGTGTCCACCCATCGCTGTTCAACTTACTAACTGTCCACATGCATGTTAGTATTGGAAATTGAGAAGGTGTTCATATTTGGTTGTTGCCAATAAATGGATTCCCTGACACTGGAGCGAAAGTATTAGAAATTTCTGGAGGTTGTAATAATGAAACGTTCATTTACATTCTGCATAACCTTCTTTATGGTATCAAACGAAAATTGTACTATTGGTGATCGTGATTCGTGAGCCTTCTAGATCCTAAACACTCCCTAAGGCTGCTTTAATGAGTTGTCGATGTGTATTTCAGTAATTCGTCTGTGTCACGAACATGTCTTCAAAATTTAAAAAAATTCCCCCTATTTACTAAAATTGACTTTAATTGATCCTTTTTTTTTTTTTTTTCCTTTACAATGATAGGTCATTGTGGGAAGACTTGAAGCACTGCAAACTACCCCTCCTGCTCATTGTTGGAGAGAGAGACAAAAAGTTTAAAAGGATTGCTCAAGAAATGTTCTGTGAGATCAGCGTTGGTACGAGGAGCAGTGATGGTCCGAAGAATAAGATCTGTGAAATAGTTGAAATTCCTCACTGTGGGCATGCTGCCCATATAGAGAATCCTCTTCCTGTTATCAGTGCAGTCAGACAATTTTTTAATAGAGTACGGAGTTTAACCCCTAACCCAGAAATATGTTAGATTTTCTCATTTGAGGAGAAGCATGTAATACACACTGCATGCAGCTGATGCGATTCACATAACCGGCAACAGCCTTTTATCAAATGCATTACCATCATGTTAGCAGCTGATGTTTCCTTCATCCATAATGAAGCAGAAAATTTTATGTGATGGAGAAAATTACGGTCTAACTCCCGGACAAGCTGTTACAAGGTCTTGGTTTTGCTCATTTTTGATGTACCTCACATTGTAATTTCCACAATTCCTCAGATTTCAATATTGTACTAGGCATTATGATGCCAACGTTGAAATATTTCAGTGTGAATTGACGATTAGAAACTTTGTTACCCACGGACTGATATCCGAACCAAGTTTATGGAATCCAGGTTTCTTTTTCTAGCAAAGATTGAATTGCTACATCATAACAGTAGTGGCTAGTTGGAGTGTTTCTTACCTAGTGACCATTTGTATTAATTCATAGGTTTCAAATTTGCAGTTTTTCGGATATTAGTAGGTCAAAGCGAACTGAAGAAATTGCCCAGATGTATCATATTTATCACAACCCTTCAAATGAGCATTTTCGGAGTAATACTTGGTTTTTGGCCATCTAATAAAACAATGTTTTGAAAGGCAAAACAAAGTGAATCACAAACATTCTTTTCTTGACACACAAACGCACACAAATTCCCAAACTTGGCGTACTGTATATTATGGCTGCTGAACAATATGAGACATCGAACTAAAGATAAAGATGGGCATGAAGTTGATGCCGAAATCCACAAGTGGAGGGTAAGACTAACCACATCGGTATTGCTACCGACAATGACTAGCAATTCTCGGACATCCCTTGTGTAGAGATATAGCCCATTACCGCGCGAGTGCAATGATTAAGTAGTTAAATCGAACCAAAGTAGTTAGTTGGGAAAGGGAGAAATCGAACCTAAGATTAATAGGTGAGAGCACTTTAGGCTTGACCCTTTTATCATTCGGCACGTAACTGAGAGGTCTTATGTTCAATTCAATGATTAGTAGTTAGCTGGAGGAGGGAGAAATCGAACCTAAGATCAATAGGTGGGAGCACTTTAGATCTGACCCTTTAATTATTCGAACCTAAGATCAATAGGTGGGAGCACTTAGAGGTCTTATGTTCAATTCTTAGGAGATCAGGAGATTGGCAAACATCTCAACCAGAGACTTTTCCAGGAAGAAGGGCTAGTGGGCCACCACAGGAATTGTAAATTGATGTTAATTTGAACATCATGATTTTTAGTCAATCACGCGTCAATGACATTGTTTATTTATGGAAGTTACATGTAAACTTAATTTTACATATATATGATGGAATCACTGTCTGTCTGAAGCAACCACCGAAGCTGCATATATATATATATATAGTATTCAAAGGTTTAGTATTTAAATCAGCTTTAATACATTGAATCGCTTTGTTGTCTTGGCCGTCAATGATATATATAAGTGGCACACATTGACATAATACTTTGGAATTAAACCACTGATGCAGACTTTCTGGTCTTTGGCCTAATTACATTGTGGCTACATATATGGTTGATGGAGCATTCAAAGACATTCAAAGACTCGCTTTCATTATTTGATGGAGTACTCTTGAGGTAAGTAGTTCTTCCTGCTTTAATTTTGTTAGCATACAATCTATATATATATATATATATATATATATATATGCAATTCCAATTTGAGATTATTTTCATTTCGTGGTTGAATAATGGGAAACAAAGTACTGAGTCTGTTATATGATCAAAACAGTTTTGACATAAATGTTTGAAAAAAGTTTTAAAAGAATTGTTTATGCAACAATAGTTTCATGTGTTTCTTTGCATATACCGTAGACAGAGCACTTGAAAGTCACAAACCAATTAATAATATGAATATTGCATACTGCTTGCTACATATATATGAAAGATAACTAAATTGCACATCCTCCCTGCCTCAACATGACGTGTTTACTCATCGGACATGGACGAGCATTTCCTGCATATGACTTTGTATATATATATATATATTATACTAATCATATAGTGGGTAAATTAAGGTAACGAGGGCACCCTTGGTATTTTGCGTATTTGATTTTAATTATTTAACTTTTTTTTAATAAATGAATTAGTGGAGGTGAATTAGTAATTGTACTCCTGTATCGAGCTGAAAGTGGTCTCCGGACAGCTTCAATGGGGCCATTTGCTTGATTTTTGGAACATGGAGGCTTGACATGCACCAAAAATTAGCAGGGGGTTTTATGCAATCTTTTTATAGTTCAGGGTTTTTTTTCAAACTTTTGTCTTCTTTCTATGGTACATTTTGTGATATATAATTGACAATATTTGGTATCAAAACAAGTTCGATCGAATTTTACTTTTAGTTTAATCTTTGAGTCTTAATTCCGAAAGTAGAATTGAAGTATTGGGGATTGTGTCAATATAATCGGGTTCATTCGCTGACAACATATATAGACAAGGTAAGTGTGTGGGAACACTTTATTTTCATCTATGGTAAGTTTTGGAGTTAGGTACTTGGAAAAAATTTAAAGTTATGTTTTACAAAAGTGCATAGCCAAAATGGAACCGGTTGCACTTTACGTAACTGGTCCCCATGCTTGCTTTTTGAAATATTTTTGAAAGATTAGAAATTGCCAATTGGCGACAAACAGAACAGGTTGCGCTACTCTGGAACAAAATTGAAATTATTTTCCTACTCCAATTAGGTTACCTTTTTTTATAAGATTTTGTGAGAGAATTGTGCACGAATTAAACTTGTTTCCAAGTTATCTTAAGTCTTCAAAAATCTATATAAACACATTTCTGACCTATGGTTTTCTAAGGCTCTTGGAATAAAATCATAACTTTGAGAGAGCCAATTTGTGAGAATTTTCTGAGTGTTTATTTTTTATATTGAGAGCATGCATATTATGCACAAGAGTGATTTAGGATGATGTTCTCTATCTGATCGGAGTCCAAATTAATCATTAAAGATCCATTTATGCTGTTAAGGAAAGTAGAACATCCATATTTATCTTCAACAAAATTGGATTTGTAGAAAAGGAGGAAGCAATCACACTTTGAAGGGGTTAAAGCATTTGCGGAGTGTTGTTTGATCTACCAACAATCCTTCTACAGGAGTCATGTGAGTAAGCTTGAAGTCAAGAGTTGTTAGACAGGGGAGTCATAAAGCCGAAGACGGTTAGCAATTGGTTCTTGGTTGAGTGAAAGGGTGTGATTCTAAGTCGAAGTCCATTGTACTTTGCTTCAAACATAGTATATTGTTTCACTCGAGACCGCGTGCTAGTCTTCGAGATTTTTTCGATTGTTGGAGGATTTTTCCAACTAGGTTTCCTCACTAAAAACCTAGTGTCACTCTAACTTTACTCTTTACTTTATGTTCACTTAATTTTTTCGTTGTGGATTGTTTGATTTACTTTTTTTTTTTTTTTGGGTAAATTTTATTTAATCAATTATTGGATAAAAAAAGAAGTTGAATCTATTCATCCGAGAAAGTTGAACCTATTCACCCATCTCTAAGTTGCTAATCCATATTATATTCCACAACCATTCCATATTGTGCAACTCACAATTGGTATCAGAGCCATCCTTTACAGATTCAATTGTTCCTTTTGGAATATTTTAAAAATAAAAAATCTATTTTTGTTTTCGAAAATTTGTTATGAATAGAACTATTAGGGAATGTACATGGATCAATTCAACGTACTCATTTGTTTGATGAAGATAACTATGTTTTTTGAAACCAAACATGCGTGCTTTTCTTATGACTCATGGTAAGAATGTTTGGAATGCAGTTGAAAATGGTTATAAAAAGCCTACTATCACAGTAGAAGGTGTTAGCACTGAAAAGAAAGAGTCTACTACATGCACTTAAGCTAAAACTAATGCTGAGGAAGGGAACCCTAAAGCTTTATTCTCTATTTTTAAAGCTATAATTCAAATTGAGTTGACTAGAATTTCTCATTGCTCCACAACTAAGGATGCTTTGGATATTCTTGAGCTCACTTGTGAGGGTACCAATGAAGTCAAGTCCTCTAAGATTGAGATGCTTGTGCTGCAATTTGAAAATATTAGAATGAAGGAGGATGAGACTTTTTCTGAGTTTTACTTAAAACTCAACAATATTGTGTCTAGCATTCAAAACCTATGTAAGAAAGTAAAAGATGAAAAGATAAATAAGAAAATTCTTAGGTCTTTACCTCACAGGTTTAGAATCAAGGTTGAAGTTTTGCAAACTTCCCATGATGTTGAAAAGTCGAAAGTTCATAAGGTAGTTGGTCATGTCAAAAACTATGAGATGAAGTATTATGAAAATTCCCAAAAACCTAAAGACTCAGCCCTAAAAGCTTCAAAGTTTGAATCTTCCAAGTTTGTGGTTAAGTATGATAGCGAGTCTGATGAAGAGATTGCTTTCATCACTAGTAGGTTCAGAAATTTGATGAAGACCGATAAGATCAATACAAATAAGAAAGGGGGAGAGTCAAGGTTTAAGAATAAAGATTTTTCATCTAAAGGAAGAGAGAGACAAGATAAAAGGAAAGAAGGAGAATCTAAAGAAACTTGATTTTCTTGTTGGACATATGGTGGTAGAGGTCATACATTAACAGTTTATCCAAGCCCTAAGATAGCTTTGTTGCTAAGAAAGAGCCTGAAGATAAAAATAAGGGAAAAGTAATGAAAGTTTCAGTTTTTTAGGGTAATGATGCTTCTCATTCTGATAATGATTCTTCTTATGATAATGATAGGTATTTTGCTTTTGTTGGTACTGTGAATAATGATGTTTCTAAAAAATCTTCTTGTCTAATACAGATGACTTAGATTCAAGCAATGAGGACATAGCAAATCAGATGATGACAAAGGAGAATTATGACAAAGGAGAATTATGACAAAGCCTTCAATGAATTATATGTTAAAACTCTTCAATATGGAAAAGACTTCAATAAGCAATCTAAAGAGCTGGAAGAAGTTGAAAAGCAAAGAGATGCTTTAAACAAGGAAAGTGAACAGAAACAAAATGAGATTGAAAAATGCAAAAATAACATCAATGATCTTCAAGGAAAGGTAAAATTTCTAGAAGGTGAGGTAAGTCAAGTTAATTCTGTAAAAGAATCTCTTGTTGCTCGATTAGGGTTTCATGAGACTGAATTGAAAAAATCATAAGAAAAATTGATTACTTTTGCTTCTCGGTAGATTAAACTTGATGAGAAGATTAATGTTGGCAATGATGTAAATGATAAAATTGGCTTAGGTTTCAATGAGGCTTCATCTAGTAATAAGGGTAAAATTGTCTTTGTGAAACCTAATAACTTGAATGTTCTTACAAATAAATCTAAGGCTGTTGATTATTCGCATGCTCATATGTCTTATGTGCTTACAATGTTGTTTTGCACTTGTTGTGGTAAGAGTGGACATAGCCAATATTATTGCTTTCAGAAAAGAAAGGAAACTTTTTCTAATTTTCGTGCTCATTATTCTTATGCTAGAAATAGGATTCACGCTAGAAAGAAAAATTATGTGAATCAACCTAAAAAATCTCATACTAAGAATTATCCTAATACGAAAAAGATTGGAGTTATAAATTCTTTACAAAAGTTGAAAATAAAAACTGTGTGGATTAAGAAAGATGACTTGGTTAAGTGTGATACCCCCGAATTTCCACATGTAGGATGGCCAAGCCCACACCCGAAGACCCGATGATATCAAAACAATAAATAATAAACGAACATAAAATACAAGAGAAATTTAATAAAATAAATAATAACACTAAAAAGGGAAAACTAAAATAATAATTAATCATTACTCAAATAATAAAATCTCCATAAGTTACATCACCTCTATAAAACTAACTCTAAAGAATACAACTCGGGAATCCATAAATCAATGACCCCTAATAAAAACTCATAACTGAAATATAAAGATATCAAGTCCACTAAACAAACTAAACAAAGACAATATCCCACATCAATGACTCTGGAAGAGTGAAGATGAATGCTCTCTGATCAGCACGTACTACCTTTAAGATTGGAAAAGATAAGCACTTGAAAAATATAATAAAGGTGGGTCAAAACTCACGAACAAGTTCTTTCTACTATGGCCCAATCAGAGATTTGATAAACGATACATTCCTAACTCATGCAATATCTACGCAGTCGACACACACACACACACACACACACATTAGAGACTCTTGCTGGGCTATAGGGCAGACTTAACCAGATAGTGGGTATATCTCATGAAAAATTGCACACGAGGTGGTCACAAGTCCTCCTTCTACCGGGGTACACATATCTTCTATATCCAGCTACCTATCTTAACCGACAATATACGCCTCACTTCTAACTACTGATCCTAAGACCTCAAGCTCGTATCAGGGTTCAAATATATAATATATACTATCATTAATAAAGCCATATTTAACAATGTCACAATGTAGCGCGTCTGGACTTATTCGTCAGCCCACCGACTCATTAAATATTAAAGTCATATCTAACAATGGAATATAATATCAAGGAGCCTAGCTTATTAGCTATCCCAACGATGTTATTAATAACAAACATAAATCTCATCATCGCTCTATCCAACAATGGTATAATGAATATAAATAGTCGTAGATCGCATCTAGGATCTTAAATACAATAAAAGCATGATAAAATCCTAATATTATTCATTTATATTTAACAATTGTAAGTAAGCTAATTACCACCATGTAACTTGTTTGTAAATAATAATAACAGTAACCTATATGATTAAAATCATATACCATATTAACATATTTAATTACACAATATAAATGTCGCAAAAGATCGATTTATAATTAATTAATTAATATGATCTTTTCCATTAAATCTTGGATCACAGGAGCGTAACTAAGTTTTTACATAATTAAATTTCTGAGGTTTTAGAACATGTCCAGGGTTTAATATAATAAATTTTGGGTCATTCGGAGTCAATTTGAGGAAAACAGGTCCGAGAGCTTGAGTACAAACCTCTTGTGCTCAAGCACAAACCCTAGTGCTTGAGCACTAGTGCCGGAACAGGGTTGTGCTTGAGCACAAAGTTGTGGCACCAATTCGTCGGGTTCGTAACAGGTTTGAAAATCCATCATTTTGGTCCTAATTCATGCGCCTAAGTCTCAAATCATTTTCCATCATTTATATACATCATGTTACATGTTCTAAACGTACAATTAAAATCGAAGTTTAGCATATTGAAAAACAAGAACTAACATTATATATACATACATGGTGGTAATTAGCTTACACGTAACATACAAATTTATATACGCTAATCCTAACCTAAGTAAGACTACATAAATATATATACTTACACGTAACATACAAATTTATATATATATATATATATATATATATATATAAAATTCCATAAGCATATATATCAAAATAAAGATTGGACCTAAGTTTTGAGCTTTGGACTATAGGAGGTCTTGATGGATTTAGGCCTAGTTGGTTCTATAGTCCAAAGCTCAAAACTTAGGTCCAATCTTCATAACCCAATTAATACAATTTAAAATCAAAATAAAAAATAAGCATACAATTAAATAATTAAAATACACACACACAAGCAATTAATATTTAAATGGAAATTTAATAATTACAATATAATAATAAGTAAATAAATAAAACAATAGACAATTAAACAGCTAGCCACATAATCCAATGAAATTCGATCAAAATAATTAAATTAAATACTCTAAATATTAGGGATATTACATTAAATATACGCCTATTGTAAATATTAGGGATATTACATTAAGTATACGCCTATTGATGCTATCTGAGTTCTTCCTATTAGGTCTATCGGTGCAGATCCTCCTAACTAGGTCCTAAGGATATCATATGCTCATGGATTATGCTTTATTGAAGGTCTTGTTTACATTTGACCATATCTTGTAGATTATAATTAAGGTTGCTTTTTTTTTTTTTTTTTTTAGGAAAATGATGATCATGATTTTTTTTTTTGGGTCAATACATGAGTGATAATGATTTCTGTTGAATTTAGAATATTTTTATAAATACAAATTGAGGGGACAATGAATAGTTAGTGGTCTGGGAAGTGCCCCGGTTAGGGGCAACTATGGGCACCTTAGGGCTTGACAAACTACGCCGGTTAGGGGGGACAATGGATAACTAGAGGTCCGATAAGTGCGGGCGACTGTGGATAGATAGAGTCTGAGAATGTTCCCCAACTAGGGGTGACATTATATGGTCTGAGGTCCAGGATCTATTCTGGTTAGGGGCGATGATGGACGGACAATTTAGGAAAGTGCCCCGGTTAGGAGTGACATTAAACGGGTAGAGTCTGGGAATGTGCCCCAACTAGGGGCTATTCTTGGACTTTGGTGGTTTGACGAACTACCCCAGTTAGGGGCAGTAAGGGACAATTAAAGGTCCGGCAAACTGCCCCGGTTAGGGGCAAGGACCAAGACACATGATAAAAAGAAGGTTTATCCCTTTTGTACAAGGGGACTTGGACATTATATAATTGTTTAAGTTGTTGATTAAAAATTATAAATTTATAAATTGTGAAAATTGGTCATTAATTCTATTCACTCCCTTCTAGAGTCAATTAGTGTTTAACATGTTCTACAATAAGAGGATGGTAGGCAATGGTTGTGGGGTGGAAGTTGCGGTCATGGGTGAGATTTTACAAGCATTTTTAGAGAGAAAAAGAAGATAAGAGAGAGACTTTTCTCTGCAACCAAACATTGAGAATGAGAATGAGAATGAGAATGAGAATGGTCATTCCATTCCCTGTTTGTTTTCATTCCCACTTTATTTCATTCAACCATTCCAAACTATTCCCAAATATCTTTTACAACTGGGCTACTTAGTGAACTGTAACCTTCTTTTGCGCCCATTGGACCAGAACTTTCAACCCAAGCTGAAGTCTATTATAAATATTACCCATGTATATAATACTTGCTTAACATTTCAATAATAATAATAATAATAATAAAAAAAAAACCGAGTTGTTGACTTGTTTTTATCACTCCACAGTAACTACCTTTAAGGGGAAAAAAAAATTCTCATAAATAATGATACATCAAGACCGACTACAAATATTATTATGTCAACCTCATCACCAATCCAGGACAGCCTATATGGAAGGAGACAAATTCATGCCCTGCCAATTTCTTATAGTTTTCTAGAACACATAACCCTTGCATAAAAGGAAAGGGAATCACACATGCGTGTATAAATTAAGGTGGTATATTCAATTCGGTGTTTTGGTGATATTATATTTTTTTGTTTACTAAAGATTAATTTGTGTACTTATAGAAAAAAAAGAAAGAAAAAACTAATTTGTAACTATTATCTTCAAAAAGTGTTCTTGTAACTTATTTACATAAAAAATATTAAAATGTATGATGTGTAGTATTTTAAATATTTTTCATAGATATATCCCTATTAAACATTTTTTTGTTTCATAAATTATACCTCTTTTTACCGATGGAATTCAAAAAAATATCAAATTTAATTGAGATTTGATAATTAAAAGCTCTGTAGTGCTAAAATCTAAACTATATATCAAAATGTACATTTAATCACCTGCACCAAACACAAGAAAAGTAGTATATACATCAAATTAAAAATAATAATTCAACTTCATGAACTCAAAGCAATAAAAATAGTACGTACATCAGTAGAATAAAGAAAAAACTTCGATGCTATTGTCCTTATCTCCTCTTATTATATTAAAACATACAAATAGAACTTTTGGAACTTACTGCCTAAATTTGCCGGCCTTTTGTTTCAATATAAAGAAGAATGTGAACATCTTATATATAAACCAGATTAATGTTGTTGCTTGAGTCACAAGTTGACTAACAACAGGTGTTTGTGGGCCTTATATTTGGGAACCCGGATCCGAATTTAAATACGTTATCATAAGTTGAAATGCTAGCTGGTATAAGTTTATGATGACGTTCGAGGGAAAAGCAACATAGAGGATCCACTTTCTATATTTAGATCCCATCCCCTCTAGTCTTGGCCAATTTCATCTTCACCTTCCACAACATCATGACTGCTAGGGTAGAGTCCAAAGCAAAAGAACAGGAGAAGGTGATGGCCAGTAAGTGGTACCGATCACCTTATACTGTGTTTCTTACATTCATGTCTTTCGTCAAATCTTTTTTCACCAAACCACAACCACAACTACCACTGTCTCAGCCACCATCAACAGATTCACCACCACCACCACTCATTTCCGACTCCAGGAGTATGAAAAAGACCCTTCCAACTTCCTTGGAAGATAATCTTCTCTCAAATCCCTCATCAGCATCATCATTATTCAACGACACCAAGCTGCACCCAAACCTAACCAAGCTTGAAGAGAAACAACAATCTGTTCACATCCCCACCACAGAATCATTATCACATGATCACCAAGAAGCCTCATCAGTACTGTCCATGTCTAGCTCATGCACATGCTCGTGGTGGTCGTGCACATGCTCTGTAGGCCGTGAAAGCTCAGCATCGTCGTCGCCAGCAGCAGAACGACGTTTTCGTCTTGTAAACAATATTAACAACACTGGAAGAATGATCAATCCGATTGTAGAAAATTTCAGGGATCAAGAACTTGGAAAAACACTACTAAATTATGTTATACCTGTATTCTTTGGAGTTTCGGCAGTCTATCCCAAACACTCCTGGCCCTCGTCCCTACCATTAAACTCCATTGTACTGTCGATTTGCATTGGATTCACAGCCGTGTGGAACGGAATATCGCTTCGCAACGCTGTACCTGACTTAGTTGCAAATGCCCTCGAACAGTTTGGAGCTTGTTGTATTTTTTTTGCTATCTTTTCTGTGGTTAGTTCATGGCTTCCTCCAAACTGTGTTTGGATCCCCTGGACATGCTTTGTTGTCATTCTCTTACCTTCCGTTGGGAGCTGTCTTCCCGTCACAGACAGAGCTCGGATTCAGTGAATTGGGAGGAGGCCCCTAATTTCCACTGCAGAAGATATCTAATTGATCTTGGCATGGTACGTACGATTATAAGTTTATTTACACGCATATATATATCTATGTAAGTTTTTTTTTTGTTTTTTTTTTTTTCTTATATTAATTTTATTTTTATAGAATGTATGATGATTAATAAATGGTGATTCTTGAACCTTTCTTTCAATTTATATTATGCTTGGTATGAAGTATATTAGATTCAGCGTTCCAAAAAAAAAAAAATAATAATAATAACAATAACTTTGTTAGATTTGTATTTTGTTTAAGAAAGTTCTTACTGGAATACATTTGGTGCTATATAAGAATCATAATCCTTGATAATTGGGAGAGATAGTGCCATGAGTGATGAGTCATGTAACATAAATTGTGGATGTTGGAAACTTCTTGCATCCATCGTAGGATTTGATTCTTCTTCTTTCTAATTTCTTCATTTATTTATTTATTTGTTATTATTTTTTTTTGTTTTTGTCAACGGCAAGAAACTCACACACCCACTTTACACTATACTCTTTTGAAGACTTGAATTCTCACCATTTACTTTGAAAACTAAAGTACCACAAAGCCACAACACCCTTGGTATATTAACATTATTCACAAAGTCTTCTTTATTTGTTTTTTGGTATCTAAGTTCTTTTATTGTATTAATTATTTTTAGGATCTTAGTTTTGTAATATATAAAAATAATTATAATTCTTAATTAATTTCCTAAAGTAAACCAATTAGTCCGATTATTTTTATGATAGGCAAGCATGAGTGGCAAATTCAAGTCTGAACGGAGTACAAAATAGCATAATGAACCATCGGATAATCCAACTCAATCCATTCAACCAGACTCGTTGCCTGCCAAGAACAAAATAAAAAGAAATTTTTTTAAAAAAATTCTTTGAACTATTAAATTAGTAATTTTCAGTAAATAAGACCAAAATTAAGTAATAGATGCAATCAGAGAGATAGAGTGAGATGGGTTCGCTGGACGCTGCGATGAGAGGGAGAGAAAGGCCAGACGTCTGAAAAAAAAAGAGATTTATGACATGAATCTGAAACATAGAGAGGAGAGATGGAGGAGGAGTGGTGTGGATTTGAGAGTTTGAGATGGAGTTGTTTGGGTTATTATTACAGGCACTGAGGCATAGCGGCGTGAATCCAGAATCGAATGAGAGAGAGAGGAGAGAGAATGAAAAGAAATGAATGGGAGTCTAAGTAGAGCATATAGTGTATACTTCGGTTAGGATCTTAGGGTTACTTATGTGCATCTCTTGAACTTGAAATTGTCCATACTAGTTGGGTCAAGAGTTCAAAACAGATGGTTATATTAACACGTTTATTTAAACGGATATAAACGGATTACACCGATTAAATTTATAGACCGAAGATGGTACAATTAACTAAACTGGTTAATCGTGTCTATCCGTTTATAACTCGAATTTGTTTAAGATAAACTTAAACTCACTTAACTATGTTGTGTACGCGTGTGTCGAACTTTGTCACTCTTACAATAATCTTATATTTTGATTTGAAATGACAAAAATATCATAAAAAATCATTTACCAATTTTCATACCAATAACCTTATATGAACAATATCAATTTTCATACCAATTTTATATTATTATATTTTATAAAAATAATTTTTTTTTTTCAAAAAAAAGAAGGATAATCTGTAATTACCGCGTCATTTTTTTTTTCTTTTTTCGGCTGTATTTATTATTATTATTATATTAAATTTTATTTTATTATATTAATTTTTTTATTTTTTATTATATATATATATATACTTTTGTCTTTGGGCTGTGTGGGCCCAAGACAAGGTCAAGTGTTCGAAAATGGTTTCCGATACTTCATTCATTCATCCTTGTGCATTTTGCCTTTATAGCATTACGGGATGGCATAAAACTTGTGTGCATTTTGATTTATATTTTGTGGGGGGATTTGTGCAATTATGTTTTACAGACATTTTTATTTTTGGGGGGCTTTGTCTAAATATCTTATGAAAATATTTTATTTTGGGGCATTAGTGCGATTAACTTTTCAAGATATTTCTTGTAGGAACTTTTGTGCAATTAAGAAAAAATTGGGACAAGTGTGTCATATTTATTGGACCATGTATTTAAAGGGGATTGGTGACATGTGTACGGCTTGGATGGTGCTAAGTGTGTGGTTGGATGTGTGTTTTGTGTGGAGGGTTAAGATGGTGACAAGTGGAGGGCTTGGATGATAGTGTGTGAGAGAGGTAGTGTTAGGGTTGGTTTTTGAGATATATATAATTTATATTATCTCATTTTTTCTCCTAATTTTCATATTCTTCCTCACTTTCTCTCTCTACCTCCATGGAATCTCCACCTTGGACCTTGATTTCCATCACCTTCCCTTCACCTTTTGATCACACCATAGAAGGGAAAAACCTTGGGAACTGATTTGGCAACAAAACCCTTGTCTTGGATTTTGGCTTTGGACATCTTTTTCTTGGATTCTCTAGGTTGTTGTCCTAGAGTAAGGTAAGGAGTGTAGTATGGCTTTAACCTAGCATGTTCTTTGTGTTTTGGGGTGTTGTGTGTGTTATATATGTATATTGTGAGAGTGAGTGATTAGGATGCATGATAGTTAATGACTAGCTTGTTAATGTTGATGTTATGCTTGCCATGGACTAGCTCTTTGATTTACATACTCACATGATGCATATATATATATATATATATATATATATATACACACATAGTATTACTTGTGAGATCATGATATAATTGTTTTGGGATTGTGAGTTTGATTAGAGATACTTATTTCTTGTATGTTGAGATTAAGCATGCCTTTGTTTAGCTATACGTTTTGGATGTTCACATGACATATAAGTATAGGTTATTGTTGAGAATGTCATTTTATATTGCTAAGGGATTCATGTGTTGGTTTACTTGGGTATAATGTTTTGACTTATATGATTTTGGTGCTTATATGGTTGTTGAAGTAAGCTTTATTTTGACAACATGGTCATACTATCATTTGGTTTCTTATTATGAAATAAAATGAAGGAAATGCTTAACTTGTGATATCTTGTGTTAGCTATGATTAGAATTATCATATTAATGTCATTTGTATCGGATGAAATGCCATGGTAGCATTCGTGATTCTAGGACATCTAATGTTTGAGCACTAAGATTTTGGTGAGCTTGTGAAGTGCTTGATATGATTATATATGTATGTGATAAATTGTGGATTCGTTTGATGATTTTTGGGAGATACTTGGAACAATTGTTACTTTGAGAATGTGAGAGGTTTGACTCTCACGGGTGAGCTCGGGCTCCCCATTTGTATAATGGCCACTTGGGTGGTTTCTTGCGGGTTAATAGCCCAAAACATACTACGGTTGGTTACCAACGGTCTTATTCCGGAAAAACTATTTTTCCGGTACATGTAGTATACATGTGATCGGGGGTGTGTGTGAGTCCAAGTTATTCTTGTTATGAGATTTCGTATTTGGTTTCCAAGTTGACAATCTATGTGTAATTGTGACTTAAGGTATTTCAGTTTTGTTGCATTGTCTTGTATTGGTTTATAGAATTGTCGTATTTTGATTCAATTTCTAGTTCTAGGTTGTTACCTTAGAATTTCCCTTGAGCCAGACGTTAGGAGGCATGTCTCGTATGTGTATGGCCTATGCTTCATTTGCGAAGTCAAAGAATCTAGTTTATTTCCATAATGCACTTTCCTATTTAATAATTCAAATTACTCACCTTAGTTGATTAAATGTTTTTCAGGTAAAGAAGTATTCTTCTTGGTTGATCATCATCCTTAGCTTGGCTTGATATGATGACATCTTTTGCTTTTGTACACCTACAATGTGTTTTAGCATGTTTTGTATCTTTTGGGATAATAGATATGTAATGTAACTATGAATGACTTAATTTCCTTTTTGAAGGAGGGAAATGGAATTAGAACTTATTAGGTTAAGTTCTAATTTTATTTCCACTCTAGTTCTCTTTTGCATGTATGACTTGGAATGTATGTAATAAGGCCAAGGGACATTTCTTTTCAAATAATATTAGTTCCCTTAATGTACATTCATTTATTCCTATCTCATTTATGCACCATTTTAGCTGGAGATAGGTCTTGGAGGCCCTAACGATCATTTGTGGATAAAGGTGGTCAATTGCATTTTTTATTTATTTATTTTTGGTTGGGGGCTCGGTTACTATTCATCCAATTTTTTTTTACAACCAAACCGACTATTCTGGGATCATTTGGGTGTATTTGGAAACCACATATTCGAAGGTTTTTCTTATTTTTGCACGAAGTGTAGAAAAACAACGACATTATTTTATATAATTCTACATTCGTCAAATTGGCGCTGTTGCAATTTGACGAATGTAGAATTATGTAAAATAATGTCGTTGTTTTTCTACACTTCGTGCAAAAATAAGAAAAACCTGCAAAAACTAACTTAAAGAATGTATAGAATAAGCAGGGTCGAACCAGAGACAAGATTTAAACTCGTGAATCAAATTTAAAACCAAAATTTAAGGAAGAAAAACTTTTAAAACAATTTAATGATTTTGTTTTTTCTAATGTACTAAAAATAAGGTAAATAAATAAAATAAATAAATTCTGATCAAATAGTAAAAAAAAGTCTCAA
>JAOTQH010000032.1:1650492-1663908 GCA_025631255.1 Cornus kousa
ATAAAGTGCACTACAAAAGAAAGAGGGAGATGCCCAATCAATTTTAGCAACCATAAGTATATACGAAATGCACAAGTTCCCAACCTCACTAGTTAAAAGAAAATGTGAACCTAATTCAACTAATCGGATTCTTTAAAGGCTATCCATGAAGTTTGAGGAAATCATAAAGCTATTCCAGAAAACTCAATTGATGGCAGGGTTAATTTAAAGCATAATTCTAATTTAAGATACAAAAGCTTTAATGTTCCCAATTTAAACAGTCCACTTTGTATTTGAACATCCAAATGATCCGGATTGTTTCCCTCCCTCTTTCAAATGCTCAAACTTCACTACCCATAACAAACCCACCAAAGAAACCAATTCCAAACACAAACCACTCTCTCCTACACCTTTGTAAACACCTCCAAGAAGCCAAACAAGTCCATGCTCTCATGATCAAGACCTCCCAAATCTCCCACACTTACTCTGCGAGCCGGCTTGCCGAGTTCTACGCCACTTCGGACAATGGAAGCCTTGAATGTGCTGAAATGGTGGTTAGCTCCATGGAAGAGCCTTACACTTTTGCTTGGAATTCTCTCATTAGAGGAAACCTCAAAAAGCATAGAACCCAAGAAGCCATTTCAATTTATAATCAAATGATATGCAAATCAGTCGAACCTGATCACTTTACCTTCACATTAGTCCTCAAAGCATGTACCCAATTGTCGAAGCCGGAAATTGGGAAACGGCTTCATTCACAAATCATCAAAATGGGGCTTGAAAATAGTATCTTTGTTCGAAATAAGCTAATTCATGTATATGCGTTATCGGGGTCGATGGTTGATGCACGGAAGGTGTTCGACAAAAGTGCTGAACTAGACTTTGTGACGTGGAATAGCATGCTTGAAGGGTATGCCAATAATAAAGATGGTGAATCACTTCATCAAATGTTTGATACAATGCCTTTTAAAGATGTGGTGTCTTGGAATACTATGATTGCTTATTTTGTGGAAGTGGGTGAGTTTAGCGATGCACTTGAGATGTTTAGACTGATGCAGGAAGAAAGGGAACCAGCTGACAGAGTGACATTGGTCAGTGTTTTAACTGCAGTGGCCCATTTGGGTGCACTTGCTCAAGGAAAGTGGGTTCATGCTTATATTAGGAAGCGGGGAATTGAGCTTGATGAGAACCTTGGATCAGCGCTTGTAAGCATGTATTCTAAGTGTGGGTGTTTAGAGGGTGCAATTGAGGCATTCAGTGAGACGGAGAGAAAGAGTGTCGACACTTGGAATGCCATGATAGGAGGGCTTGCCGCGAATGGCCAAAGCTTAGAAGCTATTGAGCTCTTCTCCAAGATGGAGTGTTCTAAGATTCATCCCAATGCAATAAGCTTCTCTTGCATTTTAAATGCTTGCAGCCACGGAGGCTTGGTTGAAGATGGTTTGGGGTATTTCACCAAGATGAAAATTGATTATGGAATTGAACCGGACATAGCACATTATGGGTGCGTGGTTGATCTCCTGGGCCGTGCTGGTTTGTTTGATAAGGTAGGTAAGATCATTAAACAAATGCCAATGAAACCTGATGCTGTTATGTGGAAGGCTTTATTGAGTGCATGTAGAATCCACAGGAATTTCGAAATGGGTGAAAAAGCTGGGCTTCAACTCATTGAACTTGCCCCAGATGATCATGCATGCTATGTTTTGTTATCAAACATGTATGCAATGGCTAATAAATGGGATCAAATTCATAAACTGAGAAAAACCATGTGGGAGAGAGGTGTAAGGAAACCACCGGGTTGCAGTTCAATTGAATTGGATGGGGTTGTTCATGAATTTATTGTCGGAGATATAATCCATCCAAGGAAGAAAGAGATCTATGAAATGCTTGATGAGATGGGAGACAAATTAAAGTTAGCAGGGTATGAGCCAGACACCAAGCAAGTTTTGTTAGATATTGATGAGGAAGAAATGAAGAAAACTTCATTGGGTCACCACAGTGAAAAATTGGCAGTGGCCTTTGGCTTCATCAGCACAAGACCTGGAACAACAATCCGCGTGATGAAAAATCTTCGGGTGTGTGGTGATTGTCATTCTGCCTTGAAGCTCCTGTCTTTGATTTACAACCGTGATATAGTTGTTCGGGATTCAAATCAGTTTCACCATTTCAAAGAGGGGTCATGTTCTTGCATGGATTATTGGTAAAATCTCTCCTTTTTAAATTGTTTGATTTTTTTACACCCAATTAGCACCTGTATATGTTTGTGCAATAAAAAATGGAAAGCAAAAATGAAAACATGTGATGTTCAAACTCCAATATGCTTCTTGCTTAATTGCTATCCTTTGCACAAGAGTGACATGATGTTATTAAACCAATTATAATTAATTTGCTTGAGCCCAAACCAGTTGAGCTTGCATTTAGAGAAGATTGATATCTTCATGGATTACACAATCACAAGTCATGAACATCACATTGTCACATTTGATGAACAATGAAATGCAAATCATGGAAACACTTGTGACATTCAAGTATCTTGTCAGAAAGTTGTGTGTGGGGTATCATTATGCATGTGAGAATCCATTTCATCTCTTGACTTATAGGTCTGTGCTTTGTATTCTCATCATGACTTAGAGGTTAGTTCTAGGTGTTTTTGTATGCAAGTATCTGACTGGACAAACAAAGTAACTTTGTTAATGTGGAGATATCACCATCCTAGCCACCATGAAGACTTTATATAGCACTAATCAACATCAACTGTAAACCACAAGCATTGCTAGTGTTTGAGGACCAAACAGTTTCTTTATATCACATGAATGAAACTCCAAATCTTCAACACAGATGTCACATCCTCTCTCAAAGTGATCAAAACCATTTAAGGAATGCAAATATCCCCAACATCTATGTGTTGCACTCACTAAACACACTTCTAGAATCCTTTACAAATCTCTCTCTCTCTCTCTCTATATATATATATACCAACAACTGCATATGGAATCCTAGCACAAGAGAACGCATATACATCCCACCAAGTAACAGAAGTCAAATCTCTCTCCAGAAAAGAAGTTAAGACTTCTGTTCCTTGGTGGAATGTATATGCGTTCTCTTGTGCTAGGATTCCATATGCAGTTGTTGATACAAACTAAACCATTTAAGGAATGCAAATATCCCCAACATCTATATGTTGCACTCACTAAACACACTTTTAGAATCCTTTACAAATCTGTCTCTCTCTCTCTCTCTCTCTCTCTCTCTCTCTCTCTCTCTCTCTCTCTCTCTCTCTCTCTCTATATATATATATATAGCATACGTATGTTCAATCAATGATATCACCCCATATAACTGGAGCAAAGGTGTGGGAGCCCAGTTGCATGGCCTTTACCCGTGACGACTTTTTTTTGGGCCCACATTACCTCTCCCAACTTTATCTTAATGCGACCCCCAGCCCCACTCAAAAAAAAAAACTACTTTTTGGTCCATGTCTACACTTTATATTGGACTACCCACCTTCATCTGAACTGGGTTGCTGCTGGTACGGTAATTTATTTTGTGCCAAATGAGGGGTATTTTGGACTGGGAATTTTATTTTTATTTTGGGTACTGAGGATGTTAAAGAGACACAACCATTGAATTTATCAAAAAAAGGTCCCGCTGGAGGAGTGCTAGTTATTGTCGCTCAACACTCGCCTTCAGTGATTGAATATGTCACACGAATCATAACAGTTGTGATTAATTTTTCAACTAATCACTGAAATGACAAGTGGGTGTGAAATGAATACGAAGAGAAGAGCGTCTATGAGGGCATTCATGATGTTTATGATTGAGATGGATTTCAGGATTTTAAGCTTCAACTAAGATGATAAATGAGTATTGCAGGACCAAATGACGAGAGCTGGATTCAAGTTGGCTTGTGTCAAATGCATCAACTATTAGTAGATGATATGTGCTTCATACATTAATTCTTCTGATGAATGTCTCTAAGTGTTCAATGACAGATCTTTGATTTAAAGCTCCTTCGAATTCCTACTTATACATAATATTATCAATAACAGAGTCTAATTAATAGTATTTGGAAAGGGAAAGAATTGTCATGCATCTTTCCAAAATCGGAATATACGGAAAGTGGAGAATGTGAGAGGGGTCTTAACGCTAATGACATAAATGTTGAGAACTACGCTTTCATTTATATTTTTTTCATTCGCTTTCAAATTCAGACAATCTATATTTTTTTCAAAAAAGAAAAAAGAAAAAGAAAAAAAAGGGGTCCTATTTATGTCTAGATACGTTAGTTCACTCTTTCAATCCTTTTGAGTTCACATAATGTATTTTTTTTTTTAACCAAAAAAAAAAAGAAAATAAGAAAAAGAAATTAAGAATACAAGGTTTAATTTATGTCTAGATTGTTATATAATATAGATCATGGTCCAAACTCCATTAAAATTCATCATATAATAGCCCCTATAGTGGCAAATAGAAAAGCTAAAAACGAGCCATACCGCACCTAAAAATTTAAAATGATGGTGGTGACTTAAGTTACAACAAATCTCTTGTACAATATTTCATACTAAAAAAAAAATAAAACAAAATAGACATTTAGAAACACTAAAATTAGATCATAATTATAAATTGTTATTTATAAATAATAAATAGCAACATTGACTCTATTTATTCCCCTTCATCAAGAATTTTTACTCTCTTATGACTATTTATTCTGAGAAAAAACTACTACTCTTTTTCATATCCACCTATTTAGGACATATTTCAATTGTTTCAATTAGATGTTATGATCGATTAAGATGATTAGAAATTAATTACTTTACACTTTTATAATTGTAAAAAGTATATACATTTATCGAAATACACACGCACAAAGTATTTTAGTTTATCATTGAAATAAACCAAATTCATTGTCCGCCCAACCATTTTCAACTTGGGCCAATCTCAAGGTCCAAATTTGGTAAGCCACGACTTCTCAGATAATGATAATGGTGCCGAGATTATTGATAAGGCCTTTTCCTAGGGCATAGCCTCAAAAGAACGATTGATAAAAAAAAAAAAAAAAATGTTGTTTAATAATATTTTTAAAGTTGAAGTATACACTTTACATAAAATTAATTCAAAATATAAAAAATAATAATAATTACACGCACAACGATTCATCTAGTACCAACAAAGGAAAACAACTATAAAGAAATATAGCATTTATAAGAAGAGAAGGTAGAATACCAAGCCACCAAATATAAGCTCTCCTCGAAACGATTGCATTAATATGATGCTTGAATTGTTCTATCAGTGATCTTAATACTCACGGTGAACCAAGGGTTCAAAGTGTGAGTTTCTTACCAGAATAATACACACAGTGACACACACACGGTCAAAATCTCCATTTAGCCTTTTTGCAGTGGAGATATGGAAGTGATTTTGGCATCATTGGTAAAAAATTAAAAATAAGGTTAGTAGGAGATTTTCCCTTTGGGGATGGTAACTTGAAAAATTTAATCCTGCTTCAAATGGTTCCTACAAAGTTGTATTCTCCTATCAGTGAAACACAGAAAATATATATAACATCATATTACAAATACAATTGCCATCGGGAACAATATTCGACTATGAAGCTGCACACCTCTTTCCATCTCTGTATACTTCCTCCCCATTCTAACATAACTCCCACTTGATGTGAGGAACAAGAAAGAAAGCTTGCATCCTTTGATGCATGGAATAACATCTTAACATTTAAATATGAAACAATATAAGGAAAAATACCTACAGTACAAAGAAAGTAAGGAAGGATATGAGTCAGTGAGACGTTGAGGGTAGCTTCCAAATTTTTTTTGTTACTATGAGAATTTTTTCCCTTGCATATGATTCATGTTCCTCTTCGTGTATGGTAGTTGTCCATCTTATGGCATGAGCAATACGGGCAACTTTGTCAATTACTTCTAGGGAGTCACGAATGACAATTGTTCCTTTAGGACGCAGTATTCGATCTATCTCCACCATCAAATCCATAAGGTTACACCTGCAACAAGGTCATGAAGAGATGATATCAAGCACTTCATGCACTGGTTAAAAATTTCATGCATTTTTCTTCTCCCAACAAAAAGAAGAATGATTACACCTCTTCTAACTAAAGATAGTTATTATGCAGTATTGATATAGATGCAACGTGAGTATAGAGAACTAAGAAGGAACAGAGATTTATTTTTTACTATTATTGGTTATTATTATTTTTTTAGTCTGGAGGACAGGGTAATAAATGTCGTAGAATATGGTCAGCGCAAGATAATTTCAATGACAGAATAACAAAATGGAATTTCGGCATTGTAAATGAAAATTAGCACAAAAGTCTGACACTTATCCAACATGGTCACTTCTATGATTAAACGATTCTACACAAGATAGAATCCCATCCCAACTCAACGAAGCATCATCCTAGGCATTTAAATCATCTACATGACTCCCTCTTTGCCATCTGATTCCTGAATGCATCCAACTCACCCTTTATACAATATCTTTTGTTTGGAAGCATATAATTTTATGATTTAATCAAATTGACATGATCACTACAAATTTTTATGATTCAATAATGGAAGTAATGTAAAAAATGAAGTAATCATAAGAGTTCTAACCATGTATTTCATTTTACATACAAGTCTTTCCAAAGAGATTTTTTTTTTTCTTCACAAAGATGATAAGAGATAGAGATGGATTCATACACATATTTTATTATGTTAAGAAAATAGTTTATCGTGAAAGTAAACAAAAATGAATTCTCATCGAACATGTATTTCAATTTATAAACAATTACTTATACAGAAAAATATAATATTAAAAATATACGTTAATAATGATAACTTTTCAGAACAGTCATGACAACTCTTTGAATTCTCACCGAACATGTATTTCAATTAGAAATAACTATTTATACAGTCATGACTAAAAGCACAACCGGAAACAATTAAAATTTTCAGGATCATATCCACGTGATATTTCATCAAATCAATTAATACTATAAATGATCTCATACCTTTAGAGAATAACAGTGAATTAGATTGGTCCTCCTTTGGTCTTGAACACTAGTGAACCTTCACCTCTATATCCCCAGAATACATAGGTTTGTGGAAACCCTATATCTCTTACTCTCATTATTTTGTATTATGTCATATTGTGTGTATTACCAAATAAGAGAGATATATCGTGTATATAGATGGGGCTAGGATGAGGATCAAAAAAGGAATTCTTATTCTAGCTCCATTTAGATAGAAATAGAGTTATCCCATAACTCTATCATATCTAATTAGATAAAGATAGAGTTATCCCATAAATTTATCCTATCTAATTAATTACAATAAGCACCACAATAATATTGTAATTGTACTATAGGATTCAGAAATTACAACAAGGCCCTTTCATACTAAATAACTATAACTAAGTCCCTCCACTAACGAATATCTATAAGTAGCCCTAATGAAAATAAATACTGTCCCACCTAAGGCATGCTTACTTCTTACATTCCTTGAGTAACCAATTAATCCTTATGATCACTGAATTTCTTTTATAAAAGAATTTTTCAAAATAAATAATAGTAAACATTTTACTAAAATGTCCTGGCCAGGTTCCAGTGATCAAACTTATTAAATTGCAGTAAGGGAATATTCTAACTTTTATAAAGAGTGTGGATTCCATGTTAAGCATTTGTGTTCCCATAGCTCCAACATTAACCACCCAAGATACTGTGGTATTGACCTTAAAAATATCTCACATTTTGGTAAGTCAAAGTGACTAATACTGAAACTTGAGTTCACTAAATCTCTCATGATTTAGAGCTTAATGTATTTAGTAGATAAGAATCACATCAAAATAATGATAGTACATTGTATAGTGTGATCTTATGGTGATCCAGTTCAGTGTACTTCAAACACACTAACACACTGCTTTAGAGTCAACTACCTCAATGGTCGAGACAAACCATCCTATCTTATAGAGGTCAAGTGTGTTACAGTCTTACAGATAAAAGTGTCCAACTTTTATCACTGACTGCGAACAATGCCAAAGTGCAAGAAATCGGTAAGCCTAAATCTCCTGCGTGTAAATCTCATTTACACACTTAAGTCACTTATAATGCAACTTGAGGACTATAATGCTTCTCATGCAAAAATATGTAAAGCCTAGTGCATGAATATCACATTTATTAATAAAATATCAAATCAATAATGAATAATTGGCTTGTAGGGCATATAATCCCAACAATTGAAAGCCATCTTTGAGATATTTTTATTCAGAAAATCAATCTAATTTTTTTGATTTTATTTTTGAGAGAACACACATAAACAAAAGAGTGATTTAGGAGTGTTGTTTTCTATCTTATCGGAATTGAAGCATAATCGAAGATTCAGAAATTTCGGAAAAGCAGAATTCATTTATTCTTCATCAAATTCAGGTCTAGAAGAACAGGGTAAAGCGATTACACTTTGAAGGGGTTAAAGCATTCGTGGAGTGTTGTCTGATCTACCTGCAACTCTTCTATAGAGATCAATAGTAAGAGTGAGGTTGAGAGCTATTGGATGGGGGAGTTGCAAAGCTAGAGATTGTCAGCAATTGGGTTTTAGTAGAACGATAGGGTGTGAGACTGAGTCAAAGTTTAGTATTCTTTGCTTCATACATAGTGGGTCGTTTATCCCAGGACTGCACAGTCCAACGAAGTTTTTCCTGTAACAATTGGTATATTACTTTACTTGCACTTTATTTTCACTTTGTGGTTTGATTTTAGTTTTATTTCAGTAAAATTAAAATAAATAAAATTAGACAAAAGAACAAGTTAAATATATTTATCATCCTCTAGGTTATCTATCCTTATTATATTCCACAACCATTCCGCTACGCAGACTCAACACTCTATATGACAATGCTCGATCCCTTGGGGTTTGGTACAAGGTTCTAAGAGCTTAGCTTTATAGAAATCAACTCTTCAAATTTTGACGCCTCATGCTCGTGCTTAAAGGTAAAGGCTTGAGCACCTTTGGGTAAGGCTTGAGGACCACTGTGTAGGGCTCGAGTTCTGGAGGTACAAGGCTCGAGCTTTAATGCCTTGGTTGATTTTTCTTCTTTTTCTTGTAGAGCTCGAGCCTTAGAACTTAGGCTTTAGCCTTGGCACTTGAATTCCTCCAAACTTTACCATTTAAGCTCTCGGCTTGCTTTGAATGACCGACAATGACTCTGTAAGCTTTGATATCAGTCTTTTCATTAGAAAGTCTTCGTTTTAACTATTTCTTTGGAAAAGTACCTATAAGCACACAATAAACATAAATCAGTCTAATAATGGATAGAAGTATTACCTTAGGTCTTAACATACGTATATTTAGGGGCTCAAATATGCAATATTCAGCGCTTATCCGATCCCTAATATAAACCTAAACTAAAAACTGAAGTAAAAATATCCAACACTGAATTAAAGAAGGAAATCCTACATAGATGAGTGATGAAGACTGCTCAGCACGAACAATCTCTAAGCTTGGAATTGACGAACACCTAAAAAATAATGGTAGGTCAGACCCACAAATAAGTTCTACTCTACTATAGTTAAAACAGAGATTCGATGATATGTATATATCCAAGTTAACTCAACAATAACTAAGTAGTCGATATATATATACACACTATTGGATGCTCATTGGACTATAGGTTTGCCTCAACCTGAATAGTAGGCAACATGTAAATCACACATAAAGTGGGCATGAGTACTTAAACCTACTAGGCCACACAGATAACTATTATATCCAACTATCCATCCTAAGTAGTATACGCACCCTAATCATTGATCCTAAGACTCAAGCTTATATCATGATATATATATATATATATATATATAAAGTCCATCATAATCAAAACATAAAAACAAACTATAGTATGTTATCCAACTGTTCGTTGACCTGACACGAATATAAGTAGGACTTAACATTTTAGTTAATTCATTCCCTGATACATGAATAGGTAGGACTTAAACTTTTTACTTAATCTGTCCCTAATATGCCCCCATTCCATAATGGTGCATACATCCATACAATCCAATAATTGATGAAGTAAATAAAATAATACATCAATCAATCCAGAACTAAGCATAATAAAATTAGATACTTGCATGATCATATTATATTGTTCATGCATGATTAAGAATCATATAACAACCATTAAATTTACTAGAATAATTATTAAGCAAATCAATTCTCTATTATCAACATGCAAATTCAATTAGAATTTCATACTGATTAAATCCTTAGTATAATAAAATTAGAAACAATCCTTGATTATATTATACCTCTAATATATGATTAACATCATCCAATATCTATTTAAATTGCTAAATAATATTAAGCAAATAAACTATCGAGTAACAATATGAAAATTTAATTAAAACTTCATATTATTCCAATCCTAAGCATATTAATGTAAATTATGCTTTCTGAGTATTTATCATGATCCTCGTAGTCATTTAAAACACCCAAATGAGCCTACATAGTCATGGAATACCCCAATTACCAAAACAGCAGCCAAAAATCCATTCCCGCAAGGTTCCCAACAAGGGAGCCGGCTCTTACCATCATAGTGTGTCTCTCTCCAAGAAAGAGCCGTTTCAAAATTACAGAGGGAGCCGACTCTCTCCCTGCTACCTTTCATCTTCTTCATCTACAGCGACCTTCGAATGCGCCTATCAATTCTGTTAAGGGTTCTAAAGGTTTGTTCTATGTCCCAAGCAGTCCCAAACAATTAATTGAAGTTATTATATATGAATCTTAAACATGAATTAAAACAAGTCTCATGCAATTTAATTCAAGAATAAGCAAGAACATATATCCACACATAAATTCTGTTTTAAGCAATTTAATCATCCATACAAGGTGAATTTAATGTTTAATTACTCCTAGAATTAACTTAGGCATGCATAGACACGAATCTAAGGGAAAGAGTAGGAGAAGAACTTGCCTTTTAAGATTTTAGATTAAAACCCTAAACCACCTTTTTCCTCTGAATTTTCGGCGACCTTTTTTGCCGTCAAACCCTCTCTACTGCTCTGGTTCAACCCACAAGCTAGTCTTTTTCTTCCTCCTTGGTCCGGCCTTCAATTCTTGACCAAAACCCTAGCTTCCTCTCTGCGTTTTCTCTCCTTTAAAACTTTCTGCCTCCACCAACGTGAATAGGGATTTTTCCTAACCCTATGGCAAACATACAATATATATATATATATATACACTATTTTATCTTAACCTTCTCCAATCATAATTACCTTAACAACTAATAAAAGAAAAAGGGAAAAAAAAAACAATATACCTATATCTATAAAAGTCTACCTAAAAACGTGATATACCAATATATATATATATATATATATATACAAACTATAACTTACATCTATATATATTATACTGACTATATATAATTTATTATTACTAACTATTAATAATTTTAGTAATAATTATAATATTCTCCTAATATATACATATAAACCCATATATATATGTACCACTAATCCATAGGTAATTAACTGTACCTGTTAAGTCTCCTATTCAAGTAGTCTATGCAGCCCAATTAGATGGTCCATTACTACTAACCATATCCATATTCTTTAAAATAAAATAAAACATTTTAATCTAACAAATAATTACACAGAATACATATCATCATAAAAGTAAGCAAATCCGTTAAATTATTTAAATTCCAATTAATCAAATAAGCACACAAAATACATTTAAATACTTAATTAAATTAAATACCTAAACAAATAGTCAAATGATTAATTAAATAATTTAAAAATGCAAATAAAATAATTAAATAAATACCGAGACTATCCTTTTAAAATTAATGGTATTACACACTCCATATAGAGATGGAAATTAAATCCTCTTCGTTTTGATTTTATGCATAATGAGATTTCCTCTTTTTCGGAATGGTGGTTAAGCCTTGAGGATCTTTTTAGCGGGCCGACGGAGAGGGTTAGTTTGTTAAGTTTGACATCGTTTTGATATTGGTTCCTTTGGAAAGCCCAGAATAAATTAATTTTTGATGGGGAGGTGTAGACTCCCTGTGTCGTGGCTACAATGATTGTTCAAAGGTTTTGGGAGTTTACTGATTGTTAATGAAGCTGTCAGAACGTGTTAGTGGAACTAAGTCACATAACGTTTCATCTACTTGGTCCCCTCCCTTTGTTGGTGTTGTTAAATACAATGTCGATGCTTCTTTCTCATCTTCAGTTGGGATGGGTAGCGGGGGAGCCGTTTTCCATGATTTAAAGGGCTCAATTCTTCAAGTTATCGTCTTCAAGCAATTCCCAGCTTCTTCTTCTTTGATTGCTAAGGCTAGTGCCCTCAGGCATGCAGTTATGTGGACTTGAGTGTTCTCCTTCCTACAGGTTTGGTTTGAGAGTGATTCCAAGCTAATTGTGGATGCTTTGAATATGGGCAGTAGGTGGACTTCTGTGTTTTCTTCATTTATCTTTTACATTCGGTATGATCTCATCCTTCTATCATGGGTAAAGGTTTCTCATGTTTGCAGACAAGGCAATAGGGTGGCCTATGCCCTTGCTTCACTCTCATCATTGGCTATGCATGCTGATGTTGTTCTCTCTCAAATTCCTAATGAAGTGTTACAGATAGCAATGTTAGATTGTAATTATGCCTGTAATTTTTAGTGTTTCCTTTGTTTGCCAGAAAAAAAAAAAGAAAAAAAAAAAAAGAAGACTTTAAATCTACCAAACTGAAATTTACTAAAATATTTGGGCCTTATACCTTTATTTGAAATCAACCATGAATATCATTGCAACCCTATTCCTTTCGACTAATGTTGCATCTGGTGTGCAGGAATGGAATCGAATGCAAGTAGGAATGAATGAGAATGGATTTGGATTATAGAGACCAACCAATTGGGTCACATGGACTACTTGGATAGAAGTCTTAATAGGTACGGATATTTATCCACGAATAGTTGTATTTGTATATATATGAATATATATATATATATATATAAGGATATTATTTTATTATAATAATTATTATTAACCTTAGTATTAATAATCATATGGGATAGTAAGATATATATACATTTATTTATTTTATAAATTAAAGCTTATATATATAAGTTTATATATATATGTATATAATTAGTTACCTTTTTATATTTTTGCCTTTTCTTTTATTTTTTTTCTTTTTGACAGACTTAGGTTGTGATTAGGATTAGGGTTATATAGGTTATATATATATATATATATATATATATAAATGTAGTCTGTGGGAGGCTGAGAATGATATACGTGATATATTTTGGAGGCAAGAAAGAGAGTTTCACATAGAGCTTTGGAGAGGAAAACTGAGAGAGAAAGAGAAGGGTTCAAGGCTGAACCAATGAAGGTGAAGGAAAGGGCTTGCTCATGGGTTGAACCAGTAGCAATAG
>JAOTQH010000032.1:1676094-1687856 GCA_025631255.1 Cornus kousa
CGCTGAATCAGTAAATCCCGCATCCGAACTTGCCAAAGACTGAAGTTCTTTCTTCCATCAAACTTCTCGACCACGTACTTTTCATTTATAATAGTTGCCGCCATGGCTCTGATACCAATTGTTTGGATTTCACACACACAATTGGCAAATATAACAGATAAAAAATCACACACAAGCAAAAAAACAAGATTTACGTGGTTTGGCAAATTGCCTAGGCCACGGGCGAAGAACGATTAACTTTACTTCAAAAACTTGATTACACACTATTTTCTCTCTCACAATCCCAACTCTCTTTTTCTCTCTACAATTTTCTCTCTCATACCCATATCTATTTATAGAGTCTTCAAACTCAAATCCTTGTTGGACAAGGATTAACTTGCCTACAAGGAGTTACCATATCAGTCTCCAACTCTAAAATAGATGTACAACTTCTTCCCCAAATCTTTCGCTTTTTTTCCCCAAGGCTTACGGATTCCAAAGCCAATTAGGAAACTGTTTCTCGCAGCTTCCAATAACTCACTGTCCAAGTTGAACCAGTACAACCCCATTTGAACCGGTTCGACTTAAAATCCACAACTTTGAACTCTCCAATTCTTCATGTAATCAACAAGGGATCAAAATATATCTTCACGTACGTGCTCCACCTCGAACAAGTATCTCTTCATAACTCCACCTTAACTAAAGATTTCTTTATGTCAAATAAAGCACTATGATGAAATTGAGAAACACTCTAACAGATATACATACATACTTGTATCTATATATATATATATATATATAGATTTATGCAATTTGTAATGTGCATTTGTATTTGTATGTATAGATTTTTTATGGGTTTTTGATTTTTGATTTGGGAAGGTGATGTGCTATCTGGGACATCTTCAAGTGGGATTCATCATGCTGGTGTGCTGGAAGGATGGTTTGGGGAACATTGGTGGACTGGGCGTACCTTTGTTCTTCTTGTAACAACTCTTCTTGTGTTTGCTCCATTGGCATGTTTAAAGCGGATTGGTAAGACTTGTCCCGGTTAATTTTCGCTATAATTATTGTGCATGTGGAGTTTATTGGTATACATATCATTTGGGTACAAAAGCTTATGTGTTTTTAAGCAACATTTAAATGGTTTCATAATAGCTTGTGTTTTAGAAAATTTCACTTGGGTTGAACTTTTAAGCCTGTATTGTGTTTGTAGAAATGCTTATTAGCAGAACTCATGCACATTGTTGTTTTTGTTGTTTCTCACTGTTTGTTCATCAATAACCATTAGTTTCTTTATGAACTTGAGGATTTTCAGCAATTGAACTTTATCTTTGGTTGATATTGTTACAATTTTATGTGGTAAATAAATGGGTGTCTTTTTATTCGTGCAGATTCATTGAGATTCACATCTGCCTTGGCAGTCGCATTGGCAGTTGTTTTTCTAGTTATTACTGCAGGAATCACTGTTTATAAATTACTAGATGGAAGTATTGCAATGCCCAGAATGCTGCCTCAAATTACAGATATCCATTCGGTCTGGAATCTCTTTACTGCATTCCCTGTTATTGTGACATCATATATCTGCCACTACAATGGTATGCAAGATGGCAATATCCATAACATACACACATTGGCAATAATTTACTATTTTGTGGAGAGTTGACATCACTCTATATCATTTTTGTCAATTTTCTGTGAAGGAGAGCATTAAGACACACCAAGGACTTAATGTTATTCACCAAAGGCCTTATAGCCTGATGGTACTTCCTCACCTTTCAAAGTAGAAGGTCATGAGTTCGAGTCTCCATAGGAGGAAAAGTGGGTGTGTAAGTGTGTTTCTTTCCAATGAAAAAAAGATACTTGATGCTATTCTCCAGGGCATGATATTTAGGAAGCTAGGTATTTTAGCGAGTAGTTTTCCGAGTGTTTTGGTTATGTTAAACTTATTAATACTCCATCCGTTAACCCCTCATTTTTTGGTAATCAGGATATTGATTTTACATATGACTACACTTGTTTAGGATTTCTCACAGCATTCTTAAAATTGAGCACTAGGCACACAATGGAAAAGTGAGAAGGAAATAATATCTTTCCCATGTTGGTAATGAACTTTGTGATAATTGTATAGCAATTGCTTTATGGTATGTGATGGTTGTGATCAACTGATGGCTTGTGAGCTTTCATGTAATCAAGTTGATCTATTGTGATAAAGTAACTAGATTCAAGTGTATATATTAGGTTATTTTAACTAGATGTTGATAATCTTGTCATCTCTAACTTCTTTTTGAATGTAGCTTTCTTCCTTGTAGTGTCACCTCCGCACATGCTTATTGCATAAATCTTCTTTTATGTATTTATTTATTTGTTTGGTGATTAACAAATTTTGTTCAAGTAAGATTGTGTTGGCAGTTTTTGTATGAGATTCTATTTAATATTTTCATTTACATAATCAATTGTTAAAAAGTGCATTATCACTTGTGGGTTCAGAATAAATATCCAGTACATAACTGTATTACTATCTTTGAACCTAGTCTAGCCTCTAATTGACTAGAAGGAGCATTTTCTTATTTGGCATTCTGATACTATGTTTTCTAACAAGGAATCGTATTGTGCCAACAAAAACCTCTAAAAATGAAAAATATCCGAATATTTATTGATACCTCCATGGTCTTTGACAACTTGACATTCTAAACAAAATTATGGTTGAAAAAATTCTTCTTATGAAATGTTGAAAGCACTATTGGTATGGACAATACCATTCACCCAAAGATGCCATTATAGAGGTTCATGATTATTATCAAAGAACAGATCAAGTAGGTGTATATAGTTGCATAATTTTTGAAGAAGCTATGTCATTGTAGAAGTGATTATTACAGCTTTTTCCTTTATTGATACAAGGCAAGGCTCTCAGTCCTTTCTCCTTCTGTGGCATTGATAATATTCTAGGTAACATGCCATTCAGCTCACTTGGGGAGGCGTGTAGTGATTGCTTTGCTAAAATTTTGTGCTGCATAGCTTGTTTTTTTCATTTGACTTATATATGTTTGTTATTATATATCAACAACAAAACATGGTAGGATGGGTTAGAAATTGAATTTTTGATGTCCCAGATAGGTTCACATTTATTTACTTTGGCATTTTGATACAATCCTGGACAACTATTTTGCTTTGATAGAACCATATGGATGTCTGGTTTACATGAGAACTACAATATGTTGCAGTGCACACAATTGGCAATGAACTCAAGGACTCTTCATTAATGCAATCTGTTGTGCGGACTTCATTGACTATGTGCTCAATTATTTACATAATGATAAGCTTCTTTGGGTTCCTTCTATTTGGTGATTCAACTCTTGATGATGTGCTGGCCAACTTTGACACCAACCTTGGCATCCCTTATAGCTCTCTGCTCAACGATGCTGTTCGTGTTAGTTATGCCCTCCATCTCATGCTTGTTTTCCCCATCATCTTCTATCCACTGCGCGTCAGTTTCGATGCCATGCTCTTTCCCTCTGCCAGGCCTTTGGTGTTGAGTAATCGTCGATTTTCATTGATCAGCGTAGGTCTCATTTCTCTCATCTTCTTGGGTGCAAACTATGTACCCAGCATCTGGGATGCTTTCCAGTTCACTGGAGCTACTGCTACAGTTTGCCTTGGGTTCATCTTTCCTGCAGCAATTGCTTTAAGGTGAGTATCCTTGTGTTTTTGGAAATTGGTGAATGTGCTGTTTTTATCATTTTGTATGTCTAATGTTAGAAATTACTCCGGATTGCTGAAAACACCATAGGCACAGCAAAGGTCATCATAGTTGATAATTTTATGGGACTCGTGGTCTACAAAAAATAATAATAATACTAATAATAAGTAAACAATAATAAAAATTGCTACAGCTGAAAGCTTTGGCCAGATTTCGTAATACAATTTTTTGGTGTTACTAAAATGCGCTGCCAATTTCGAAAGTTGATGATGGATGACATATGGCACAGCCTGTGCATGTGACTGATCTGCAGAAACTCAAAGGCAAAGGGATGGATAATCTTTATTTCTTCCCGTACTTGTTGGTGGAAGAATTACTTGGTACCAGGCTCCTGCCCCTTTCAAATGGAGTTTAACCCTTCACATTGCAACAAGTCCAGCGTCCCCCTTCTCGACAAACATGCCTTAGGCCTTGTGTTCTCCCATTTGGTTGAGATTCATATGTAGTATATTGAAGTGATATAACCTATTTTAAGTACCACTGAACTGGTGACCCTTTTTGCATTGGTTTCAAATCTGATACCTTCCATGCATAAATCAAACCACCTGGAATAGTGTGTAGGCCTTTTACTTCCATGCATAAGTTAAACCACAAAGAGCTTAGGTCTAATGGTATCTCCTCTACTTTCCATGTGGATGGTGACGGTTTAAGTCCCCCTTAAGGGTAATTATGCGGGAATGTGAGTGTCTTACTTACCACAACAACAATAACATAAATAAATTGCTTCTATTTGCTAAGTTTTGTTGCTGCCCAGGTAATTATTCTATTTGTCCTGTGACTTCTGCTCTCCACGTTTCAGGGATCCTCAAGGCATAGCTACAAAAAAGGATAAGATCTTGTCTGTTTTCATGATTGGTCTTGCTGTGTTTGCAAATTTTGTGGCCGTATACAGTAATGCCCACGCACTGTTTAAGATGACTGCATCCTGGATTCATGATCTCTCTTGACATCCTTAATTAGCAGATCAAGACAAGACAGTGCTGAGATTTCTACATCATTTTACTTTGGGTAGGTTTGTGAATTTGCTAATTGGAAAAGAAACTGAATATAGAAGTTGATGTCTCCATTAGTGGAACACAAACTCAATGCACAAGTTGAGGTGTCCTCAGATACCATATATGTGCCCTTTGTATTGTGCAACTTATGGCTTGAGATTGGATTGCAATAAGTATGTCTATTGATAGTGGATATTATTGTCGCACAATTCTTCTAAACGGGTACCAACCGCTCTGGTGTTAACTGTCGCACAATTCTTCTAAACGGGTACCGACCGCTCTCGTGTTGACTCCCACTCTATGTAATTCTATCACTTTTTCACTCGTGTTAACTCCCACTCTATGTAATTCTATCACTTTTTCACTCTTGCACTCATTCTCGCTTTGTGCGACTTAGGCCACACCTTTTAGTGTGAAATTAGAAACTCTACATGAACACCCACCCATCTTACGAGGTCCGTTATTTACCAATCGTATCGTGCATTTTAAGGCATTTAGAATTCTGAAATTCTCTATAGCTATGTAAACCGTTTGATCAATGGAGTCCAGTGAACTTCCATAGTTCAAAAGCAACTTAGATCACCAACTCTCAGTAATTTATAAAAATTTAAGTTTATAACTCAGTTTAAAACCAAAAAAAAAAAAAATCAACTTGCATTCTAGTTTCTTCACTAGATAAAACATCAGTGTGTGTTTATATTAAATCCAATCAGATTTCTGTATCTTTCCATTTACAGAAAACAAAAACTAGAACAGGCTAAGATTATGAGAGGACTTGGCAACAGCTTCAGAGGTCTTCAAATGATCAACTTTAGTTTTATCTCTTTCATATCACTATAAAATTTTATTTTATTAATTCAGGACATCCAAACAAATATTGTAGTAGGAAATAGAAAAGCCTCAACATATACCTATAAACATATTGTCCACATCCTGCTAAACAAATGGTACAAAGGCAAAAATGAAGCATTACAAGAACACAAGCCAACATCTACTTTGCCATCTCTCTGTGTCCGTCTTCAGTTTTCTTGAACAGAAGTCCACGACGGCTGCAGTGCTTCAATCAATTGACCAGCTGCTGAAACTTCATTTTCCTCTATTTGTTGTTCCGGCTACTGCCACTTCTTGTGCATTACAACTGCCTTTTCCTGCTGCAAGGGCGTCGCACCAAGCGAGGCCACCCCTATCATCTCAAACCCTATCGACTACAATATAGCCCAGAGCATGGAACTGAGTCCACAACATGCGGATTTGAAAGGGAATAACCAGTATCTAATGGTTAAACTGTTGAACACATATTTCTACTTATGTACAAAAACAGACCAAGGGTCCGAAAATGGAGGGCAGCAACTTTCAAAGTTGGATTCCCTTCTCTCTTTCACCTTTACAAATATATATAGCGATGGAGGATTTGCCTTTTATATTGCCATTGAACCAAAGAATACAAATATTGCATTCACTTGGTCATTAAATGACAGAGGCGGAGATGCAACACAACTGCTAAAATGAAGCATCTTCTCAAGTTAATTGAAGAAGTAGGTAGACTCCACAACCTCTTTTAAATCAAAGTCCCCTCGCTCTGGTAAGGGAGGGAACTTCAATGTAGGGAAGGACTTCTGAAAGCTCTCTAACAACTGCACAAAAGCAACAATCAAAAGTTAATAATTTTATAACCTTCAAAATGCAGATTCTCAGTTCAAAATATTTCTGAACTTCAAAAATTCAAGGTCATGACCATTAATAAGTACAACACTCAGTATAAAAAATATTTAAATATTTGGTGTTCATATTAATTAATAGAAACTTATATGAATCTACATACCTACCAAAAAGACCTTCAGAAAATTAAGATATCAAACTATTGCAAAAATGTTGATATAATCTCTCAAATAAAAAGAACAATAAATATCTAGGAAGTAGGGATGAATTTCACTTGAAATAGAAAAGAATTTACTAGTTCAATTTATTTATTTATTTTTTTTTTTTTTTTTTTTTTGATAAGTAAATTTATTGTTTATTTTTGTTTCCTATGGATAGAAACATGGGGCTTTGTTTGATGCAACTTAAATCGTTTTTTTAAGAAATACATAGCATAAAAGGGCTTCTAAGTTCAAAGAGTAACCATTATACTTTCACATGTCCTACTTGTCCCCGTGCTATTAAAATGCGGAGGAAAAAAACTTCGACATCAATCCTTGAGAAAACTCTTTTCTTAGCCTACAGGAACCAACTGAACAATAAGCCGTCTGTCGAAGAGTATAGAAATGATTTTTATGAAACAAAAGAACAATCATTAAATTGTCAAGCATGAGAACAAGGGTCTGAATTTTGTGAGCAGCCACTTTGTGCAAATATGCCAAGAGATAGGTCTATCACTCTCCTAATACCCTCTCATCTAACGGAGACTACACTGGGTAATAACCCTTTTAAATTACTAAAATTTCTTTTTCTTTCCTGCTGAGTGGATTACGGCGTCAAAGATATTCAGGCAAACTTAGTGTAGGCACCATAAACAAAGCAAACAATAATTATACAGAAGTGGGTGGGCTTTCTACATTGAAGAAGATCAAAGTGCAGCGACTTACATTCTCAAGAATGGGTGCCTCATAGAGTTCGACAAACTTTTCTCGGAGTATCGCATTCATTTTGTCAACATCACATGCATGTGTCCAGTATGAATCATGGACTCCTGTAAATCAGATATTGGGCTCAAAATAGTTAGAAGTACTGGCATACCTTGTGTGCACAAGCACAAGCACAAGCACACCCCCAGAGAGAGAGAGAGAGAAACACTACAAAACCTGCAAAATTTAAGCCTGCTTCTTTACAGGCGATAGCAGTCATCATCATGTGGGAACCATCAAGTGAGTGAACAAAATTTGGAGGAAATGCTGATTTCTGCCGCTTAACCAAGACCTATAAAAAGTTAAAAACAGGGGAACAATAGTGTTGAGATTTGGTGCTTGAAATGCTTCACAATGATGCTGATGACTATGGAGAATGTTATGAAATGAAAGATGGGCTTATAATATAATGAAAAGATCACAACTCAAAAACTTCACTGATAATTGGATATTTCCAATAATTTTACAATGCAAAATATCCAATAATTTACACACACGAAAAATTCCCTAACCTCCCTAGAGGTTTGGTCAAAATTATGGTCAATCAGGGGTAAAGTTGCAATTTCAAAAATCTCTTCATTACATCAGTAAAAGATCAGTAATTTTGATGCTTATGCAATACGGTTACATGGTAAATATGCTTTATCTGTTTGTATCAGTCAACGGTTCTAAAACTGATAGGGGAGGTCAGAGTGATTTTTCAAAATGTCTAATCTAAAGGGTAAAAAGCACAACCCTCATGGAAGGTCGGGGTAATTCATCCAAAAAAAGTACGGAAGGAAACATGTAAGCAAAATGAGAGCAAATTTCATCACATCTCTACAAATTACAGCACATTTATAGCCTCTTAACCAATAAGACCAATAAAGCAAAAAGGGATAAAAGAAGGGGGAAAACACCTTATCAGTTTCTCGTTGTAGTGTCAACACCTGAAGAGATGTCTTGATCTGCGTCCAATTCAACAAGCAAATTAATGAAAAAGAAACATAAAAAAGGGTTTTGTGTTCCATTGAGAGGATAGGTATTGGAATATAGATACTGAATTTTCTGAAGTTTGAATGTCTTAGAACATTACAATATGCCTTCCCAATTTGTGGTAAGGTTGTACAACAGGAAGTCCAAGGGGAGTAGTCCACCTTACTGATTGATTCTCCGTAGCTATAACCTGTGCATGTTTAATTTTAGCCATCACCAAAGTAAATGAACAACACCAGATGCAAATATAAAAGAAGCAAAAAAAAAAAGAGAATGAAGGCTACTTAATGATGATCCCCAGGGTCAAAAACTTTGAAATTGTATCCAAAACCTCACAGATAAAACAACTATAATATAACATTTCAATAAACAAGAAGGTTAATAGACAAGGGTGCTACAGTTCAAAAGGGCTAAACCAGTGTGCTTAAGGTCGACGAATTCATGCATACATTGAAATTGGGGAAAAAAAAATGTGACAAGGTCATTGCAATATTTATGGGTCAGGCATGCCAAAGGTATCCATGGTCAATAAGTTAGACATTGTATCCAAAAGCTTAGATAAAAGAATGGTTTTACATTTCAACAAACATGAAGTTAAGAGACGAGCGCTACCGCGCAAGAGGGCCAAACTAGTGTGATTAAGGTTGACGAACACATGCATTACATTGAAATTAAAACAAAAATGTGACAAGGTCATTGCAATGCTTTAGTCACCAACCCACAATCATAATTCACAAGGCCTTGAGAAAGTGAAGATTATTATGCGTCATTGATCTCTCAAAGCTAATTTGACTAGCAAAGGACAACTACAAAGTTGACAAGACAAATGAGTACCTCCAAACTTGAACAGTAGAACTATGAGCTTATGTCAGTTTCTTTGAACAATTACCAAAGATATGCAGTCCGTAAGAAGTTCAATAAAAAGTAATTCAACTAGAGAAACTTCAGAATTCGCTCAATGTCAAGCCAAGAACCACTGGGGATCTCTTAGAATAAAGTTTAGGCTGCGTCAAGCCATATTTTATGTTTTATTTGTATTATACTAGTTCACTTCTAGTATAATTTTATTTATCTTACTAATGTTTTGGATTTAAATGTATTTTGCAATCACAAAATTAGTTGGACGTGGATTGTAGGAGGGTCAATGGGTCATATTATGGAACAGATTAGATATTGAATAACTATCTGTACACTAATATGACCAGATTAGAATATTGAATAATTATCTGTATGATTCAGTAAGTTTTACTATTCGAAGTGTCCTAATTTCTAATAAGGAGTCCAAGCGCTATCAGAAGTAGAAAGCCCTTTAGAGAAATTTTCTAGCAGTTATGTTACTTCTGGATTGTGTGATGCAATTCAAACCCCACATGTAACATATAAGGGACCTTAGGAATCAATCAGTTTCTCTATTTGTTCTTCTCTTCCATTTTTCTGCATTTTTAAGCCTTCAAAACAACCAGAACCAGATCTATGTTTTTTTTTCCTGGCAAAACAAACATATATTAAGATGAAAACAGAGTACAATCTTTGTCAGCAGTAGATTGGATGTCTAAAGGAATACAATCCAAAACCCTATCCATACCAATGACTGATCTAGAAGCATACTTGGCAACTTCATGAACCACAGCATTAGCCCCTCTTAGAGGGTGGCTAACAGAAAATTGTGTAATTCATAAAGATGCTCTAAAATGTCTGGTACTAAATTTTGGATTTGAACTGGACCCTTGCTCTTATTGGAGACTACATTGCTAACAATCAAAGAATCACCCTCAAAGCAAACCTGTGAGAAGCCAAACTCCAAGGACATAATTACAGCTTTCTTCAAAGTAATTGCTTCAGACATGCATGCATCAGAAGATGGGAAACAACTCAGAGCTGCAACCTTCAAGATAATGCCTTCATGATCTCGGAAAACCTACTCCACCACACTCCAACCTTTATATTCAGCATCTTTACCAGCATTTTCAGCCTCATAAAACTGGTTCAAATTAGCCTAAACAAACTTTTTAGTTATGTTCTACATCAATTGTGCACTGTGTCATCATTAGCTTGCAGCATAGCGTTCCTTAAATTTGTCCTACTTCTTCCTTATACCCACCCCCCACTCCTTCCCACCCCTCCAGGTCCCCGCAGTGGTTCTTGCAAGGGGCAACAAGGGCATTCGAGTAGCTGTGTTGAATACTCAACCAGCTTACAGACCCTGAATTTGTCCAAAACATAGTGTGTGTGGTACATAATGTACCCAGTCTTGAAAGCACAGGAACAAAGGACCATCACCAAGACCTCCACAAAATTTAGAAAAATGTACCCCAGTGACATCTCAACCAACAAAAGGGTCTTCATCTTCTTAACCCGACCTGGACCTAGAAATTCTGCCTTAAGTTCCCCAGTTCAGTCAGCCATATTAAGAAGACTTTGAAAACCCTACCACCAGAAAACTTCAGTCAATGTGAAAACCAATTCCTACCACCAGAAAACCCTATTTACATGCAAACATGGGACTAAACCATAATTTTCCCATAAGCTAACCCACAATAATACATGTATATTACAATGATAGTAAATAAGGAAAAAGAAAGAACACAAGTCACAAACTTCCTAACCCAGAGTTGTCTTGGACCTCAAAAGAAAATCCCTCATTTTTTTCTATATAAATCGCAAAACAAAACTATCAACATTATAAGATTATTTTATTGGCTATGAAACCTAAATCAATCAACCTCCCTCCAGTGTAAGAGATTTTTTGTTTTCAGTGTAATAGAAAATGACATCAAAGCAAATAGCCTTAAATTCTCTACTCTGAAGGCATTGCATGTTGGTTCTGATTCCCGAATGCCTAAACAACAAAGCTTTAGATGTTTCCACCTAAAACAATATAATGTATGAATCCAGGAGTAGAAATTTTAAATTTGAAATAATAAAAGTGAATTTTATTAGATAACTAATTTGCGGTTATAATTTGCTGTCATGGGAATAGTGCAAAAAGAAAACGGGTAGCCCAGTTATCTGCTCATAGGCTGACAAAAGTTTGGACTGTAATTGCGGCACGGAATTCTCAATACTCAAAGTTCAACAGCAACAATGTTTACCACTATCCGCAAGTACATATCATACAATTTCATCATTATGATGCTTTGATCAAAACAACCAAGTGATTTTTATGTTATAGAAGTAATTATAAATGGTCTTTACCAAAATAATAATAATAAGAAGAAGAAGACGAAAAATAATAACTATGAATGGTTGTAGCATTGGTTCAGCAAAATCGGCCAGTTCGCAATGGATTTATGAGCCACCGTTAGACCGGTTCACCAATATACCGGTTGGTATTCATATCCACACAAGAACCGCCCAGTTTGGCCGCAAACTGGCCAATTCTGGTGCTTAGCAGCCACTAAATTGCGGAATCTTCAGTCATCATTCCCTAAG
>JAOTQH010000032.1:1704755-1718954 GCA_025631255.1 Cornus kousa
ATGAATATGTGAGTGAGATATACAGATGAAAAAGAAAAAAAAAAAAAAAAAAATAGATCTGTTGGGTTTAACCCTAAAAAATAGATATAACCCATGTTTTGTATTTTTTAAAATTTAAAAGAGGTGTCAATCTCTTATTGTGACACATTAGTGTACAGAACACAAATTGTATGAGCAGGACTGAAATATTATCCTTATTGTATGGTGAAAGGGGGATTGATTTCATAACAAAAAATGATTATTTGGCGGCTATCTCTTACCAATTTGTATAATCAAATGATTTTTATCCCTTTGATGCCATGTGTATGTGTTCTTTACTAGTCACATACTCCCTCCATTTCAAAATGATGTTCATTTTGGACACTTTTGTCCACAATTTCTAAGATAGACATTTATTTTGAGATGAAGAGAGTAATTGGCTAGATAAATAGGCCTAAATAACATTATTCTTTCATAAAAGATGGACTTTCCAATTGACGAGAAATTTTGAAGTGTTTTTTCTCCTTTAGTTTCAAAAACTTTCAAAAAAAAAAAATTGGAACATAGTAGGTGTGGTGGAAGTCACTCTTGAAATAAAATTATTCTTTCAAAATGACAAATTTCTTAAGGTCTACTTGGTTTGCAACTCTGAAAACAGTTCTCAAAATTTCAGAAAATGGATAACAGTTTTCAGAAAACTATAAAAGACTTATTATTTGAAAACATGTCTTTTTATATATGAGTTTTCATAAAATTAAATCAAACAGAGTTTTCAATTTTTTGATAATAGAAAACTGTTTTCATAATTACAAACCAAACAAGTTCTTTGTCTTTTGATTTGACAAATTTTTTATATCAAATTATTATTAAATTAGATAAAAATGTGAAAGACATTATATTATTTTAGAATATGTCAAAATAATAAAAATTAAATCCTCCATCATATGTAATTTATTTAAACTTTTTTTTTTTTCCTAGTTGGGAAACTCATACACACTACCTCCACTGAGGTTCGAACTCCTGACCTCTCTTTAAAAAGTAAGAGCCTAGTACCGTTATAATCATGTAGACTCCTCGTGCTAATGAGTCCTTTAGATACTCTACTGGTATTTGTGTCTGCGCTAGTGAGTCCTTTAGATTCTCTACTCCTATTTGCATCTGTCAACCATGCGCCAGCCTACCATCTATCAATGTCACAGTGTCCTCAATATAGTACGTAATCAAGTAGCGTGGAGCACTTTTAGATATATATAATTACATGGACAGACAAGTTTTGCCGTGAACTAATCACAAATGCACAATTAATTTATGATTATAAAATTAAAAAATATATAAATAAAAATAATATATATTTTTTTTTTTTGGAATAAATTCAGCACAAATAATTTATAATTACAAAATCAGAAAAGAACTACTCACTAGTGAGCAAGCCAGTCTTGTCCTTGAAAAAATTAGATTAGATAGCCTGTTGTTATGAGTTAAGTCTTTCTTCTTTTTCTTTTTTTTGCTTAGGTAAATGCATTATGAAATCAATTGTTGCAAAACTTGCTATAAACACAAGATTTTACACTTTCTTCATCCAAAATAATTCATCACCCATCATCTAAAGAAATCATATGGTCTCTAATCATTAAAACAATAATAATTATTATATAGTATATAGAAGATACACAAGACATATATGAAAATGACAAAAAAAATAACGCCAGTGTTGTGGGTCTATTTCATACATTGGGTTTGGGCCTAAAGTCGTTTTGGGTCCAGTTGAGAATGAAATGGGCTGTGTGTCATGTATCGTACTATGGTCTTGCTCCTTGTTTGGGTTTGTTGTCTCATGCGGCTATCTATACTCAACTCTTTGACCTTGTACATATTCTTCATCTATGCAATTGTTTGAATTTCTATATTTTTTATATATACATTGTAAAATGTAAACTGTAAACGACTATGATAATGAGAAGCATACTCCGAATCACAAACATATATAGTTTCATCTATCGTCTAAGCACATATGTCACATGCAAGCTAAATAATAATAATAATAAACAACTGAACAATTGATGTTGTTATATATTATAAGGAAAAAGACAAACTTTGCCATTGAATTTAGGTACGATTTATGTGTCAAACATTGATTAGGTTGACAAAGAGTTCTTATTGGATGATATCCATTGGAGTTGTAAAAAAAGAGTTCGTACAACTTAGTAGAAAGCTAGAGAAGGCCATGCACAAACCATAAACTTTAGGGATAATTCTAAAAAAAAAAAATGGAATTTTGTAAAAAGGCCAAAAAGATGAAGTCAAACTTCAGTTTTTCAAGTAAATAGAGTTTTATGAAAGGCTAACGTGGACAAGAAAATTTGTTACAAAATGACCCAATTGCCCTTTCTCTTTCTGCATGCTTCCCAACTGCCCTTTCTCTCTCTTCATATCTCTTTGTGATCGCATGCTCTTTTGGGGTTGATGTGCCCAATTCCCCCATCAACACCAACAGCAAGAAGATCATGCGACCACACCCATGATCGCCATCTCAAGTTTTCATTTTCAAAATTCAAGTACCAACTACAAGTAGTACTAACTCATCAATTATCCCACCACACCACCAGATGTGTAAATGGATAAGCATTCAGAATTCCCAGAGCCTAAGGTAGAGATTGATCAAAGCACAGAGTCCAACTTCAATACTATCATCAAACATGAATATCAATTTAGACCCCTCTGCAATCTGCATATATGCGCGCCCCTCTTTCTATATATATAGATATGTGTGTATATGTGTGTACACACAAATTTCGTAGTTTGCAAATTAAAGAACGAAATAAGGAGCAAATAATAATTTATTGATTTATGAAAATTGATGAGTACAATCCTCTAAGGTATTCTTTACAAATGAAAGAACTTGTCCTCTGATTCGATCTCCTTTGTTGGTTGGATCCAAAGGTTGTTAGAGTTTGATCTCGAATCAGGCTGTTGACAATCGTCTTCAAGTATTTGTAGTTGAGGAAGATCGCCGATGATTTTTGATCAAGAACTGACGAAACTTTATCTCGAACAATGTTGTGTGGTGATTCGTCAAACTTGTTAAATCACAGAGAAATAATGGCACGATTTTGATGTGTTTGTTGTTCTTTGTTGAATTTGAGGACGAACAACACAGCTTTGGAGACATGTGTCCTCTCTCGATAAGGACAAAATCATAACTGGGTTGGGCCGGCTATATTATAATAATTATCCATAAAAAATATTTATTCCAAATATATTTTATTAGTAATAATTATCTTTTCATTTAATCATCTGGGCTGGGCTAATTAAAAAATTTAAGTAGACCAAGTTTGATCTAATTAAATAATTTAATTAAACATTAGACCCATATTTGATAGGTCAATTCGCCAAAACAAAAGTCCGCTAAAATTTTAGTGTCTACAATGTGTGTGCGTGTGTGTAAAAAGAGAGAGGCATACACAAATTCAGTTAGAAGATGATCTTGACTCAGTTCATCGTTGCTGGTTCATGCTTGGCCATTCAATCCGCTTCATCGCTAGTTCAAAACTCACCATCACACTTATGAGCCTATCTTCGCCTAAAGGTTTTGGCTACAACATTTTATCATGAAAATGAAAGGAAAAAAGTGAAAATAAGGTGGGGAAAGCATGGAAGTTTTGAAATCTCTTCACAAAGAGATACGAAGAGAGATGGGGAAAGCATGAAGACATAGAAAGGGCAGTTGGGTCATTTCGTAACAAATTTCCATGTCCACATCAACCTCTCATAAAACTCCATTCATTATTTAGAAAACTAAAGTTTGACTCCATCTTTTTAGTCTTTTACCTACAAAACTCCATTTTTTTTTTTAAATTATTCCAAATATATATATATATATATATATATATATAATTAAGAGTCTAATTTGATCAAATATTAATATATTTGCGTAAAATAATAAATTAATCATGTGGAGTTGAAAGTAAGGCCCACTAAGTAGTCTAACCAAATTTATTACTATTTTTAAGTGTATTAACACTTGATCTACCTATTTGAATATTAATAATTAAAATGTTATAGATGAATTCAACATTTTAAAAGCTCAAGATTTTCATCAAACATTCTTTCAGTTAATTAACTCATCACAGTTGATTCCTTCATTGAAAACAACTCCTGGTCCTTTCCCCTCTCTATCATGAACTCAATCCCAAAATTAGCCTCAATGCCTCCACGTTGTATATCCAGAGATGATAGGAAGATATGGACTGCATCATCAACAGGTCTCTACCGCCTCTAGTACAACGGTACAACTTGGTTTGGAATTCCAACACAATCCCTCCGATGAAGTTTAACTTGCGGTTAGCTGTACAATCAAGACTTTCCACCCTTGACAGCAAGTCAATGGCTCACTTACAGAATATTTGTGTCTTATGTAAGAATCACACCGAGTCTCGCGAACATCTCTTCTTCAACTGTCTCTTTGTCTCGCCAATATGGAGACACTGTGCCAATTCTTCACACAAATACTCAATTGGGATTCCCTGGTTGCCTTGCATTAGCATCCAATGGAAGCCAAATTCAGTTCAGAACATGTTTCGGAAAGTTTGCCTCTCTGCTGTCATCTACCACACATGGGAGGGACGAAATAATAGAATCTTTCGTGTGACAAACTCTTCATAGAGGATATTCATTAACAAAGTTTGCTCCATTATTACATCTCTCCTCAAATTAGGGTATTTCATGGATTGTTGAGCTTCTACACTCCATCTTCTCCACCCTACATGCTAGGGTTTGTTACCGGATTGTTTGACTGATAACCTCCATTAACGGTTGTATTAGCCGTTAATGTCGGTTTTTAGTTTTGGAATTGGATTGGGCTTTTTCCAGGCCTCGTTTGTATTGGGTTTACTCTTTAATTGGGCTTTTGTTTTTTTGCCTGTTTTGGGCTTTTGGCTGAAGGCCCTCCTTGTAATTATTTATTTTATTTATATCAGTTGCTTAAAATTTTGGGAAAAAATAAAAAATAAATAAATTTATAGATTACTAATTCATCCATTAACACCTATGTTAAATAGTATCGGATCATTTGATGTTTTTTTTTTTTTTTTCGAAAGTTATCGGATCATTTGATGTTGGAGCATACAGAATGACAACATGAGAGGACGTTTGACTTATCCCATTTCCTATGTTCCTTTGTGTTGGGCTATGTAAATGTTTGTAATCAGTCATTTCAAATTATGTGAGGGCCTCATACTAACAATAAATGGATTCATTTTAATTCCTTCAACTTATTAGCTACATATTGCTGTAACACCCATTTGCCCCAACATTTTGAACTTCCAAGGAATGGATCAATATTTATCATGAAAACTGTGAAGAATGTTCTATCATGAATCACTGGGTCCCACAAGCATCTCAATGGGGGTGAAGACTGAAGAGAGTTCCATTTAAGCAACTAAGAGAGGAAATTTGAAGCCTGGGTGGTGCAAACCTCATCAATGTATCTATATCTATATATATATATATATATATATATATAAGGGGGCATACCCCCCTTCAATTACAAAAGAAATGGATAAATGCCCATTTCCAATAAAGTGAACAAACTACAGCACTCAAAAGTAGGAGCAGCAGAATTCATGAATTAAAAGTGGAAGAAATGTCCTCCAAGGAATGACACTGAAATTGCAAAACTTCCCAATAATGTCAACGGCTGCTGCAGCGGTGAATTTCTTCTCCTCAAATGAAAAGCTGTATTTCTCTCCATCCAGATTTTCCGAACAGTGCAAGCTAAGACATATTTGAGAATTCTGGATTTGACAGAATTCACTCTGGTTAAGTTCAAGAACCAGTTTATAAGTTGATCCATAGAATAGAAGCAAGGACTGGCCAAGTTCAGAACATTAGAAATGTATCTCCAGATAGCAACAGCAAAGTCACAACTATGAAACAAGTGATCATGTAGCAGCAGTAAAGGCACACAGAGGTTAAGAATAAGCTTCAGTTCCTCAGATGAACCGAAGAAATATTTCTATTTTGGAATAAGTGATAAAAGAGTTGCTACTCTACATCTGCAACTTCTCCGAGAAACAACAGCCCTTGATTTCTTTTCCTTTCTGACCCTAAAAACCTCCCACGCTGCTTGAAGAGAGAATGAATCATGATTCCATACAATTTGATCATCATCTCTAGATGACTGCAACCTTCTAATATGCTCAGCAACTTGGGAAGGAAAATAATCAGGAATAAGCCAACGGCCCTTCTGAACAATAGACTGCATAGTAAGCCTTGTATCCATGCCTCAAAAATAGATGCATCAAACCTCTGAATTAGAGAGGTTGCCTCACACCAGAGGAGATGAAGTAACTCAAAAGTAGCACCATTTCCCAGTTTAAAAGAGAAGTTGGATATCAAAAAGTCCCTCATCAATTTATATATAAACATATATACATCGTTCTCCATGGGTAACTTGTATCAATGATCCCTGCAGGGAAGGAAAATAATGCATTTATAGAATGATATTGGATTCACATAGATAATTCAGTAAGAAGGGAGTGTTTGTTGACAACTACCAAAATATTTTACTATTTTCTTTTCAGTTTCCTTTTAGATACACAAGAAACTCTATATTTTTTTTTTTTTTTTAAGGATTTGAGATTATAACTTCAAAACAAGTACTAACCTGAAACTGTCCCAGCACCCAAGGAAGGTATCGGTAAAAAGCAGCAATATCTGGTTTATATCTTTGTTCCATTCCCTTCATGCTTCATTCTAAATGAATTTTTTGAGGATCGCCCCGTTGACTCAATTTTGTCTACGAAAAAATTTTCTTGCCCCAAACTCATAGTCTCTGCAAAATGGGAAAAAAGACGATCTTTTTTGTTGTGCTTGAACATGATAATACTATAAAAAATAAAAAATTAATAATTAAAAAAAAATCCAAGAAATGAAGTTCACAACGGATTGCTTTGGATTCAAGGTTCAATAGTGACCATGGCATAATCAAATCGTATAATCAGATTTATATGGTACAAAGATTAAAAGCGGGAAATAGATAAATCAGTGAAAACATCGCTAGAGCAGAGCAAGAATCAATCCCAAGAAATTCAATTGCTCCAGGTCAACAATAATGGGCCTGCAGTATTTAGTTTGATCCTAAACTAATATGGACTTATCCAAATGAATTATGCCTTGCCTGGATATGATCTCACACAGCCACCCCCCAGTGAAGGGTCACACGATGAAGATCAGCAATAAAAAACATACTGATTTTACCCACTTAAATGCAGCTAGACTTTGGAAGTGTCCTCAAAATTGAAGTGACCTGGCTTACTAGACCATCAAAGAAATGGGAAGCATCCCATGTCTGGAAATAAACATATATAACTGATAGAAAACCCTCAAAAGATCAAAGAAACAGTGGCACTAAAATTGACAACAGCAGTGCTTTTCATCAACACGCATTGAATTTCCTCGGCAAAAGGTAAGGCTCTAGTTTCGGTGCAGATATACTTGATATTCTTAATAAGAACCATAAACAGGAAGGTGATATCATTATAGGATAACGGTCAAAATCTGTGAGCAGGTACTCTATTTTCCAAAAAAATCCAGTCTGGTCCCAAAAGTGACTTTCAATATGTGGTTCATAATCTATGAGATCTGTAAGCTTCTACGTGAAACTTATAAAATTGTGGCTAAAGTAAGAATGAAAATGATAAAGAAAATAAATATGGAAAAGAAAGATAAAGATAATGAGAAGTTCTTCCTTTTCTTTTCTTACCAACAATATCACCGGTTACTTGCAGAATACCACTGCTAAGAAGGACATCCAGAAGTTTCCTCGATCCCCCTCATGAAAACATCTTTGTTGGGATAGAGCAGGGTGACGTTTCTAATCAGTCCATTGGTGAGAATGTGGAGGAAGTTACTCACCGGGGCGACGTCTCACTAACCCTGCTAGGCGGACCCATGGATTATTCCATAGTGCACGCCCTCTTTAAACATATCGAGAGTATATAATGTTCCGAGAAAGAGCACAGCAAGAGGGAGAGGTGCATGCAGTCTAGCATTGCACCAATGGAAAAACACGTGGAATAAGTCCATCTTCAGGACGGCCCGCTGCCTCTAAGTCCTTCATTGTGGGTATTTTCTCTGGCTTTCACCCGCCTAAAGACCTCAGAAGTCCTACTGTCCATTGATCATCTATTTGTGAGACAACTTCCATTCCAACACCAAATTAATTCCCTACACCACATCCAGCAGATGCATTGTTTACATAATAATAACGAGATTGCTCCTTTCATCCTCTGGGAGACCCAGGTATGTGGGAACCAACGGCAGCCCAACAACAGCTGCATCAAAATAAACGGGCAGTTAGAAAGAGACAATTTAATACATTATCAATTTAATACTCAGTTGCAGCTAGCTCTAGAGTTTAGATTGAAGCAGCCATATGGGAAGGGACTCAGTTTGTGCCAATGTGTCAAGCAGGTTGTTGCTCCCAGCATCTACAGTAAGTCTCCAAATAAGTAGTATAACGCAGCAGAAATTGTTTTTGTTTGGGATTTGACATATTACAAAGGGGAGAAGAGCACTACTGTGCCTGTTGATATATTGTCAGCAACTGTGAGACCTAGAGCAGAGGGCCTGGGTCACTAATAAAGGATGAGAAGGCCCTCTGGATGAACAGACCTTGAGTTAGAGAAATGTAGTGTAATAATTGATTCGCATTTGAATGTTTCAATGTTATTAGGATTTTAACAGAATTATTTTTTTGAGAAGCTTCATTCTTCCTAAATCATTAATAGAAGCTCAAACTTCACTTCATTCAACAATAATAGTAATAGAAGCCCAGATTTCACTTCTAACAATAAAAATAAAAAGGAAGGTATATAATGTTCAAGGGACTATAAGCTGATCTATAGTCCAACTAAATAATAGAAAATTTTTCTTTCACCAAATTCTCTTCTAATGGAGTATTTGTGCAAGAAATGCATACCCTTCATCAAGTGGGGAGAGAAGCTCTTTAAGGTGGGCGTGTAGAAAGCTTACATTGATGTACTAAAAGATCCTCAGATTTTGTTGTTGAGAAGAAACGTCTTGATCAAACTTGGAGGAAATGGATTGAAGTGTGTATCTCTATTTCTTATGCTACTCCTATTGACAGTGCCCCAAGAGGCATAAGACAGGTGAATCCTCCTCCCCACTTCTTATTTATTTTAGCCATAATCATTAAGTTTTTCAACGCTCCAAGTTCAATTGTATTGGAAGGTTTCCTAGTGATCAGAAAAAGAAATTAGGTTGTCTATTTCCAATATGCATATAGTACCATCCTCTATTCAGTTGCATGCCTAAAAAGTAGAGCAACCTCAAATTAGCTTTCTAGTTTCAAGTAAGATGAATTTCCAATATGCATATAGTACCATCCTCTATTCAGTTGCATGCTTCTTATAGTTAATGAACTCACCACAGTTGATTCCTTCGTTGAAAACAACTCCTGGTCCTTTTCACTCTCTACCATGAACTCAATCCCAGAATTAGCCTCAATGCCTCCACCTTGTATATCCAGAGATGATATGAAGACATGCACTGCATCATCAACAGGTCTCTACAGCCTCAAGCAGACAACAGCTCACCTTATGGGTCATCATTCTCCGGATGGTTTACCGGCTAACGGCTTCCTAACTTCTTGGGCCTTCTTATACAAATTTCCTCCAAACGTAACTTGTACCATGGACATATCTCTTTCCCATCAATTAAGTCTTGATACCGAGTATGAGCCTTGATAATATAGGCTGGAATACTTTGCATCTCTTCTAGATGGTGGTACTAGCTAAGGCTTCCTGAATTCTTGGCCTTCTTTATATGAAGTTTCCTCCAAATATAACTCATAATATGGACCTTTTTCTTTCCATCAACAAAGTTTCCTTTTTTAACAGGAAAAAAGGGGGAGTTTTTTTAAAAAAAAAGACCGTAATAAACAATCAGGGTTAAGACATGTATTTGAGTCTAAGGCACCACATCATGTAAATGATGCAGCAAGTTAGGTCAATACCTAATCCTCCCCTCCAAAAAAATAAAATAAATATACATATATATAATAAAAACATCGATGTCTTTGAAAAAAACTCTTAGAATACCATTATTAACCATGCCACCATTCATACAGGGCATTTATAGATGCGTGCACTTGTGTTTGCAGAGATAAACAACCTATTCACTTGCCGGCTGGCCCGGCTGGTAGTTCTTCAGTCCATTAAATGGGTTGCATGGAATATCTTTAAAGAAAAAAAGAAAAAAGGATGAGATTCTAAAAGTTACCTGGAATGCCATTTTTCTGTCTCAATCATTAAATTGATATTTCCACTGGCGATAGATCACTATCTCATGGATTATTCAGGAAATAAGCCACACTTGATCATCTCAGCAAGTAGTTCATATACTGAATTGTGATCACCACCTTCATTGAAAGCATTGAGCATCACTGAACAAATTTCACGATCAAGGGAGACGCCAGTTAATAACATCAAATGAAGAAACTTTTTTGCTTCATTCATCAAACATCTTCTGCACAATCTATTAATCACAGCACTATAATCTCTAATCGTGATATCAAACCCATTCTCCACCATTTGACGGAAGAGAACCATTGCCTTGTCTACATCACCCTTAACACAATGTGCTTTGATTAGTGTCGTATATGCAACTTTTGTCAATCTGATATTTTGGTCCTGAAGAGAGGAGAATAGTCTATCAGCATCTTTCAGGAATCCATATACACAAAGACCATTGATGAGCACATTATATGTAACAGGACTAGGCTGAAGATTATGCAGTAACATTTCATTGTGTAACTGAAAAGCTTTCTTCAAGTCCCGAGCTTTGCAAAAACATTGGATGACAATGTTGTATGTTATTTCATCTGGGGATATACCCTTAGCATACATATGCTCGAGTAATTGGACGGATTCTTGCAGCTTCTGTTGTTTACATAGTCCTTTTATAACCACTGTGTAGGTAACATGAGTTGGTTCAACAGCTCTTGATTCCATCTCCCGAAGCAATGCAAACATGGCGTGTATATTCCCCTCCTCACAGAATGCATTCATAAGAGTGGTGTAAGTTACAGCACTTGGGACCAATCCATGTACCTCGATGGTATCCAACCACCTTCTAACCTCCACTAGTTTCCTTGATTTACAGAACCCATAAATAAGAGAATTGAAAGTGACTATACTTGGACTAATCTCTTTTTCAATTATTTGTTTGTATAACTTAACAGCCGCTTCAATATTACCAAGTTTTGCATACCTATAAATCATAATATTATACAAAACAATATCCTTAATCAAATCAATCTCTGTTAAAGTATCAAAAAACATTCTTGCCTCGGATATTGTCCCTTTCTCACACAGACCCAATAGAATAGAACAGTGTGCATAAGCATTTGGGAGGATTCTCTTAGAGAACATTTCCTTATATAGTTCAATAGCCCTTTGTACATCTCCTTGCTTGCAGAGACCGTGAATGACGATAGAATATGTAGCAAGATCTGGTTTTAAACCAATATTTTCTATTTTACAGAGCAAACTTAATGCTTCATTAACCAGCCCCCTCCTACACAAACTACTAAGCAAAACACTGTATGAAATACTATTCAAGTTAAGCCCCCGAGAAAGCATCTCCTCTTGCAACTTAAAGCCTTCCTCAATGTTGCCTGTCTGGCAATGCCCACAGATCAGTATTGTATATGTTACAATATCAGGATTTAACCCTCTACGCAGCATTTCATGCAGTATCTTCCACGCCCCACTCATCATACCAAGTACACGAAACCCTTTTGCTAGAATGTTAAAAGTAACTACATCAGGCTCTACTCCATGCTCCTCCATGTCACTGGTAAACTCTAATGCTTCTTCCATAGAACCCGCTATACACAACGCATGAATAAGAATATTGTAACTGTACACATCTGGAAGTAGTCCATGTTTAAACATCATACAAAAAAAGGATTTTGCAACATCTACAAAACCCATTTTACAGAACCCTGACATGATAGTATTGAATGAAACAACACAAGGCTTGGACTCTTTCCCTTCAGTCTCACACAAAAATGATACAGCTTCTTGTATCAAGGATTGTTTGCATAGACCATTTATAAGAATGGAATTAGTGTATTCACTCTGAGGAATCCCATTCACTTTGATTGCATTGTATACGTCCCACATTATATCAGTGTGTCTCAAGTTGTACAACAAACTGTTGTAGGTTTGTATTGAAGCTCGGAGATTCAAATCCTTCATTTTGGCAAGAACAAAGAGGGCATCATGAACCATGTCCAATCTGGAATAAGAAAAGGCCATCATATCCCACACCAGACCATTTGAATCCCAGTCCCTGAAGCTAATCCAAAGCAGCTCACAAAGCGAAGGCGCGGAACCAGTGCCTAACAGAAATCACAAAAAATATATAGAAGGAAAACTAAGAAACATAAAAACACCCAAAGCTCTTTTTCTTTTCGTCAACAGATACAAAAGGATCGAGCTCTTTGCAACTGATATTATCAGGTAGCACACAGGCCTGAAACATTTTCTAGAAGCAATGATATGCACTTATCCATTTGACTTGAAAATTTCAGTTTTTATTGTTTCAAAAGAATGGCAGACCAGGAAAATGTAGGTAAAAGATAAATAATTAAAATATTGGTTCTTAATTATCAAAAAAAAAAATTAAAAATTTGGTTCTTGAATCTTTGGCTAAACCAAGAAAAATATTAATAAATCATTATTTGTTGAGTTGAGCTTTTCATATTGAATATACTGAACATAATTTTCATATACATACAAAAACATATTTATATACTTATATATATATATCACATTGATAATATATGCATACACCCAAAACACACACACTACTTCTGTGTTTATATGAATATATGTAATGTTAAAAATACCTTCTTGTTGCAGCATTTGCTGTAGGGCAGAACGCAACTCCTTGCACCACCTTCTTCCAGCCAAAACATGAGCAATAAGCAAATGAGAAACCCTAGAATGCCGAAACCCATACTCACTTTTCAACCGATCAAAGAACAAAACCGCCGAGTCAGGGCTCTCGATTCTGAGAACGTCGACAATTTGATCAACGTGAGGCTGATTCAACGACTGAACTAGGGTTCTAAACCACTGACCCTCAAGGAATTTCACGGGACCAAAGGTCTTCACGCCTGTGATGATTTCACAAACAATGTCCACAGGGTTAGAGAGAGAGTCGATTGTGGTAGGCTCGTCGTCGATGGCGAACTTTGCGGCCGAGGCAGAGGGCTTAGAGAAGATGAAGGAGGTGAGAGGACAGAGGGTAAGGAATTTTACTGGGGAACGGAGGGATCGACATTGACGGACATGACTGAGCATGAGAGAGCTTCTAGGTTTTCTTCAGATAGCCATTGCTTTCCCACCACTTATATATATATACATATATATATGTATGTATGTATGTATGTATGTATGTATACAGAGAGAGGGTTTAGGGTTTTAGAGAGATGAAATATAGGGGTTTTCAGAGTACATTGTTTACCAGCAATTTTGAGATGAGAGATTAATTGGGGGGCACAGGGGTGCAATTGAATAGTGCGAAACGACGTCGTATTGATTTAGCAGGCTGAGCAACTCTCTGGACCTGGACCTGGACCTGGACCAGGTCCAGGAGTCCATCATGTAACCAAGAAATAGTCCATTGATAAGGCAACAACTAAGGGGTCGGGAGTTCAAGTCTCTTGGAATCATTTCAAAGTATTTTTTGGTAATTGCCTAATGCATGCGAGGCTAATAGATTGCCTACAATTGAATACTATGATGCGTTATAGTGTATTCTAAGAGGCCCGATAACAGCATGACACAGCATGACCATAGTCAACAACAAATAAAAACAATAATAATGATAATGACAAAAAAATAAAAATAAGGAACCAATAATAACCTATAAGAAACTACCAAAAATGAGGAAGACGTTGTTTCCAGGCTTGTTAAGGGGTGTTTGCTAAAATTGAAAACTCATTTTGCCTGTTTTTCTGTTGTTGATCTTTTGCCTTTTTTGTACAGTTCTTTTCAATAAATATACTTACCCAATTTACCGATAAAGAAAAAATAAATTTTTTCTTTTTTTTTTTACTAGGCAAGAAGGGTTAGAAAAAATGAAAACTCATTATTGTCGATTTAGTAGCAATGGAGATTTTAAATG
>JAOTQH010000032.1:1733310-1744349 GCA_025631255.1 Cornus kousa
TTGTATCACCTAACTCCTCCTTTCGCGGAACCATCTGCCATTACGATGGCTATGCCAATATCTCCACTGCCAATCGCCGTTGAGAACCAGTTGCCAAAGATGAGGTCTGATGTCTTAGTCATCTTGCCGTAAAGATTGCCATAAACAATTAATAGTGGGAAGCGTTGACAAAGGGTTCGAATGGCAGAGACTAGAGAGAGATAGAGAGGGAACTGAGACAATGGTAACAAGAATGAACAAAGAGAGATTGGGTCCTGTGGTTGGAGGAGGGAGAAGAAAGAGGAATACATGGATGGTAAGGGCTTGTTTTGGTGGTCTGGTGAAGGGGTTGAAAGCTCATATAATATCTTAGAGAGAGAGAGAACCTGAAAAATTTTAGTGAGAGAGAAGAGAATGGTACAAAGAAAAAATTAGGGGAGGTGAGAGGATATAATGGTCATTTTCTTTTTTGTTATATTAACTTTTTCATTTCGCATATGCCGTTTCCAGAGGTTCAAGCTTCTAACTGTGACTGGGATAACAGAGTAATTTTTTGTGATAGTTTCATCCATGGGTGCAAGTGGCAAACCTCAAGGGAGGTGAGGGTAATTTACCTTTAAATTTATATATGATTTAGACCTCCTCTCCTTAAGCTAAGTTCTATGAGCTGTCAAAATTACTTTATTCTATTTCATGTGTTTATGTTCTTGGTTTAATGTTTCTGATGGATCATTTTTCTGTCATGCTTCATATTTGTTGTTGATGTCATGATTTGTAATGTTCTTGTGGGCTTGTTTTGGGTTTCTTTGGGGTGAGGGCCAGTGCTTTTACTTATTTCTTTTCCCCTCTTTTTGAATGGAAATGGGGCATGGTAGTTATCAGTGAATAACTGAATATAAACTGCCTCAATCAGATGTTTTTCAGTGAAGTGGATTAGGGGGAATATCTCCAAAACGGGCATGTCAATTGAAAATGGATATTTTTGGTTCTTTTCTGAAATATCCCTTACGTAACAAATTGGTTGTCCATCTCTTCATTTGTTTTCTTTTGCTTGAAGCAGAGAAACAATCATTGGCGTGTTCAGAGTTTTGTTGGTCATCCTCAAGCCATAAAGAATGGTTCTGGTCCAGGTTCAACATTTACTGGAAGGTTTGATGAGAATAACATGACTATAGCCTCAACCATGCACACAGATGCACAGAATCCAATCGAATCAAACTCTAACAGGGATGCCTCCTGCAAAGCAATGGATCAGCAATCTGACATGGCAAACAAGGCAATAGCCATGCCTATGCCATTGCAGGCAAGTATATCCACTTCTGTCCAAGGTGATGGCATACTCGCCCATCCTCTTCAGAGACCGGTCTCTGATGCACAATTAACTGAGTGCCCCACCACTAGTGATGCACTGAATCAACAGGAGGAACTGATGATTGAAGGGGGCACAATTAACATCTCTAGCGTTTACTCTCAAGGGTGAGTAATCGTAAAACTCAGTAAATTCTGGTTTGTTTACATGCTTCATGAAAGCTAGGAGGCTTCAGTTCAGGAAGTATATATGGCTGACCTTCATTGTCTTACTATAATGATCTTTATTGGGTATATTCATGTTGGCCTTTCCCATTTGACTTAGTATTCACCATTTGCTTTAATTTTTAGGCATTGTTGTTATACTTGTAATGATTCTATGGCCGTGGCATGCTGTTTCATGGTAATCTATTGTAGTTTAAAGAAGCTTGTCTTGTTTTCTCCTTTTAATTGCTTTGCCTCTTGAGTTATCTAAAAATTTACTAGCCAATTATGGGAAGTCTAGGAGCCTTCCCCATCTTCACTAAACTGTTTGGTATTTTGGCTGGCAATGATTGTGTTGGTTTTGGGTTGGAACAGTGCATCTACCCTGAAAACAAGGAGAGAGGAGAGGGGCTGTTAGTCTGCCATCTGTGCGACAGAGTCATGAAGAAATTTGGAATCAGTTTGAATATTCTACAAAGCTCTTTAGAGCGTGATTTGTATTTTGATCCATAATGATTTGTTCAATAAAATGTTGAAAGCGTGTGGAGTTCGTTTATCCTCTCTGGTGTCTAGGCATTTGTGGCTAACGATTTTATTAATAGTTTTAAAACCTTTTGGGACATAATTGGAAGGCTTAGCCAACTGCTGCCTTTTGATCATAAAAGTACGGGTTATATTGAGTTAAATTGTTTTAAGAATGAACTTTATGTTTTTGTTTTTATTTTTTATAATTGTTAAGAATGAACTTTTGTGACTACTGTAATTGCAACTTCAAGTTGTTGGGCATTATTTATGGGAGGTTCTTAGTAACTTCTTTTTTTCATTACCAGAGATGGAAACTGTACCCTCCACCCTTGATTAGGTTTTCCTCTGAAATGTTTTAAGATCAGACTGATCAGTCTGGTACTTCTATTCCAAAGTCAAATTTCTTTTACTGATGTCAACTAGCATGTCTTTTCTTCATTTCCTCCAAATGTTAAATTATAAACTGAGACTAAAGGGCATTTTGGTGTCAATCAGGTTATTGAATTCTCTGACACAAGCACTGCAGAGTTCGGGTTTGGACCTGTCACAAGCCACTATCTCAGTGCAGATTGGTCTTGGAAAGCAAGCTAGTAGACAAATGACCTCTGGGATATCCATTGCTAAGGTAAAAAGCATTTTCTTCTCAACCCCACTACAGAAAAATCACATTTCAAAAGGATGGTTTTAGACTGCTGATGTTTCATTGTTGCTGTTATGTGAATTTATTTTGTTGGATGGTGACTTTATTTTTCTGTTGCTATTGCCATTTTTAACCATGTCAAGTTTTCAACAATTACTGGCCTTCTCAAAAAAACAACCAATGTGGAACTAAGTTCCCTGTTATTGCCTTTTAGGATCATGAGAATCCTCATTCTACACATCAGCCAGTGGGACATTTCAGGGATAATGGGGAGGATTCCAATCAAGCTCAGAAGAGGGTGAAGATATGAAACTAGTATGGTGCTTCCCCGAGTCTTTTTGTTCTGCTTTATATCATCTCACAGTTTGAAAACTAGTTGATTGTGCATGCTGTATCTTTTGGTGGTTGTTTAGTTGTTTATTTTTGTTTTTCTTCTTTTTAGCAATTCTGTGGAATCTTTCTTCATGTGCAGTCTTTTTTTATTTCTGTTAGTGGGTTCGGAATTAAAACTTAATGTTGAAAAAGTACTTTAATATTGGATTTTCAAGTTCATTGCATTCATGTTAATGCCTCTGATGCCTCTTTATGTTCTTAATATCCTCTTTCGGCAAGTGGATGTGTTCTCTGAACATTGTCTGCAAGTATTTTACTCTTTGGAAACCTATGTAGGAAGGATAATCAATTGGCTGAAGCATGAAGAGAAGCATCTGTATCTGGAGTTCTGGACATGAAATTATTCATTGGGATAGGCATACCAAAAGTTGGTTTGTGTTCAATCTGGCAGCGAAACTGGATTTTTGTGTTGCAATTGCTTCCTCTAGTCTTTAGGTTCGGTTTGGTTTTTGGGAAAGCTATATATCCAGGAAAAGGTATCTTACCTGCAGTGTCGTTTGTGGCACAAGAATTACCTTTGGTTGATGATAAATACATTGGAAGGCTTCTTCATATTGTATTGATAATAGATCAATTGAAAGGCTTCTTCATTTTTGGCCCCATGCTTTGATGATAAATAGTATATACATTGAAGGCAAAAAAAATGGTTTTCTATATTGACTGGTTCCACTAATTGAGATTTTTGTGTTTGTGTTGGTACCATATTCAACAAGCTGATGCAGAGTCCATATTGTGGCAGAAAGAAGTTTTGTTAAGTAAGAAATCTTCCACATTATGTAATGTTCTGTGGTAACCTACGGAAAAAGAGATGTGAAAACGTTTCCAACTTCCTGAAACAGCTCATCCCGCCTGAAGAGAAGCAAACTTATCATCGTTTTTATAACTTTCTACACGTGAAATCTATGCCGTCGTCTAGTCCAATATGTGGAAAGGACTGGATAGCTAAAATTTTCTGCATCTTCTACATCCGGGCGTGACTACCTTTTGGTTCTTGTGGATTTTCTGGCTCAAAAAGTACAGTCCCAATGTAATATTTGTCGAATGACCTGTATAAGTTTGTTTTCTTTCAGCATCTCTTCGGTATGGTTCCTTCTGAATGACGACAGATTTGAAGACAATTGTTTGTTTGCATGGTATTTGATATGCACTTCAAGCTTCCTCACTCGTAAAAGATTGTAGTCGGAAAGGAGGACCGACACACAAATATAAGCTCTCGCTTTGAGGTTCGAATGACATTGATGTACAAGTGTTAAACCATTGAACCAGACAATAGTCCTCAAAGATGAGCCTTTTCGTAGCAGAATAGTTTTGGAAAGTATGCTCTAAGAGGAATAAAGATTTTCGAGACCCCAACCCCTGTACATTGAACCTCTTGCATAATCCTGTAGAATTACATATCAGGGTACTATATTGCTACAGATTTGAATGAAAATGAGAACAAACGAGGAATTGACTCTACTGCATGCAAGTTAATTGCTAAAACATCTGTTGTTCTTCACTGGCAAGAGCTTTGCCCTAATTTTATCCTTGCCCTGAAGCTGAACTATGTGGTCTGGTCTCCTCGACATGCTGCATTACTTGAAATCCTCGGCTTTGTAAGCCACACCATGCAACACAATACACTCGTATGTATGCATATAAGCAAGAGTTGTCGTTAGTCCTACATTTTTTTGTATAGTTTACTCTAAGATATGAGAGCCGAATGAACATCATGGGTTTGGCCTAGTTGAAAAAGATTTAGACTCCGATATTTCAAGAAGTATCAGATTTTAAGATCGATTATTTCTAGGTGCAAACAATTCTTTAGGGGTCACATTTATGGACATAGTCTGAGCTTTACTTGATCCGTGGGAAGCGGAAGCCCCGGACATCCCAATTATATAAATATATAAAAAAAAAAAAAATAGAAGATACTAGAATCGAATGCAACCATTGCGGGATGTTGGACAAATGATTGAAAATATATATAACTTTATGACCAGCCATATGCAATGAAAACTGATTTCCCCATTTTAACTAATTTTCATTTATATAGATAGATAAATAATAAGTATTCCAAAACTCGGATACATCTTATTTTGATTATTTTTTATTATTATTATTTTTTATTTTAAGTGAGTGGGAGATGGGTGAAGTTTATTTTTACTCGCATGAAAGAGTTAGATGTGTCCCACGGTTCAACTATGTGTATCACACAATTCATAGATGTAGAGTCTTTAGGCGAATTAGTTTCGTGGTTTTAATAGAGTAGTCCAAACTTTGGACGGACTTGGACTCCATTTATTGGGAAACTAAAAACTGCCCAAAAATTCAGAACTATGACAACTGAGTTTCAAAATTACTAAATTTGACAGCTTGGTGTTTTTTATTTCTTTTTTTATACTATCTCTGAAAATCTCTTTCCAGTTTTTCCAAAAAATACTAATTGAAAATTTTGAATTAGAATTATTTCTGTTATTTTTTCTCTCTACTCCATGATGCACCACCTTGTTCAAAACATTATATGTTGGTAAACACTAGACAGCACTTGAGTCTCTTTAACACGGGAAAAGCTAGTTCTTGAGCAAGTGGTGAGTCCCACTACTTTCTTGTGATAAGAGAGTTAATACAAGTCAAATCGATTTGTATAACATTATTTTTTAAAAAAATAAAATAATAATTATAATCAAATCAAAAATGAAATGTTATGAATCACTTGATCATGCATTATATATAGAGCGGAGGACAAAACGATGAAGAGGATCTCGATCCCATTTTTTTCGTCTATTTTCTCATTGCACCATGCGGGAATTCCCTCTATCAAGCAACTTTTTCCATGTCTAGTGATACACAAACACATACAAACCTGCATGATTTATGAGACGGTATTGACTATATATATATATATATATATATATATATATATCAAGGATAGTGGACATCCACTTACATCATACAATTAACACACTTGTTTACAACAAACGAGCACGTAATGTTGTGTTCCACCTAATACAAATATAGTTTTAATTTTGCAAGAATAGATTACGAAATGTTGGGGCGAGAGACCCCCATTTGACCACATCGAAAACTAAGAAACAATACTAAAAATGTCCATGAAACAAAGTGTACATACCCAAAAGTGTACATACCCAAAACCATAGGTGGGGTCTTAATTTTACAACAAAATTTAGGGTTTTGTTCCGTGGTGTCGGCCACAACGGGGATGGAAGGCTACACATTCCTCATTTCCCTAAGTACATCATCCACACTTTGTTTAATTTATCGAAATTGTACTGAGAAAGTTTGTTTGGTACTTTGGAATTGGAATCGGAATTTTTTGATCTCCTGGTTTCATGGACCAACCGGCACGAACTTGTTATGTATGGGACGTCGTCTTCTCACGCGGGAATAATCCATTGTAAAGAACTGTGACATGTCGGGCCTTTCCACAAATTCTTGCCATGTCCCTCTATTTGCATGCATCATCTCTCTTTCTTTATAGTGGTATAGTTTATCTGGACATGATATATATATATATATAGGTCAAATTAATTTAAAACTCAGAAGAAGAATGAACTAATTAATAAAAAAATCGAGCAACTTGAGGAATTAAAGAAGGATCTCTATTATTTAAAATTGTGTACCTAATATTCTAGTTTCATTTTAAGATTGTAGATTATTTTATAGTTTAATGAAGGAAAAACACACACACTCATTTTGGCTACTAAAATGGTACACCGGATAGTACTTTCACAATAGTAATAGACTATAATAGACTAATAGTAGTAGTTAAGCTCAAGTTATATGTGTGCTCTTAGTAGGTCAACACACACACACATACACACACAACAAACAAACAAATATAGAATAGGGTACACTAGAAATCAAGTATTATTGATACTGTCCTCCACAAAGGTTCTTAATTATGTTTTACAATATTTTCTTGCCTTCTAGTGGTATCTTTCAGTGTTTGATGGGACTAAAGCATGAGTTCAAGGTTTGTAAGGTTCAATAACAATTCCATAATAATCTAGAGAAATTAAAAGCATACAAATTTATTTATTTATTATTATTATTATTTTTTTTTTAATATAATCGGGTGTCCAGGCTTTGTCCTAATTAATTCACGGGACCTGTGTAAGGCGACCCTCCACACAAACCTGGTAAAAATTCAGATTATGTTTGCAGTCGTGGCCATAAGAAATTGTTCGCCGCTTAAGGAAAATCGAACTTGAGACCCTCAACTTAATGAGCCTGTGGGCCAAAGCCTTTTCCATTGGGCCAACCCTTGGGGTCAAATCCATTTATTTAGTTGACAACAGCCTGTGTGCTTGTGTGTGTGTGTGTGTGTGAGAGGATATATATAGAGAGAGAGAGAGAGTATATAGTCTAGAACTTAGGCCATGTCTTTTGAAACCAACAATTTTGATTGATAGTGTGTTTGTGGTCTTAGACAGACCATATTAAAAAGATGTATGTAAAAATTAAGAAAAAGTTATGGAACTTTTTTGAGCTAGGGTTTCTGAGTAATAATATAAGCAATTAAATTAGCTTTATAGATGATCACCTGATAAAGCTCCCTTTTGTTTATTGTATGACACAAACTCTTTACCTCCATAACCTTTCAACTGCATTACAGGAAGGTAAAATGAAGTTAATTCAAATGAAACTGAAATGAAAAATGATTAAAAATTAAGTTGATCTTTTTATCTCATGAAGAAAAATGTGGACATAGAGAAAAATTCATACAGTTGACTGGTCAATGAGCCTGAGCTTCCTTGTCAACCTAGGAAGATAAAGCTGCATGTTTTGGACTGCACAAATTGCCAATAGATATAAAATTATGAGACAAATATACATTTAAATCTATATTACTACATATATATATATATATAGAGAGAGAGAGAGAGAGAGAGAGTCTAGCTCATTACCTTCCTCATGGGATGATGGCACCTGAATTTGGTGAGAAGCACAAGGTGTTGGCATTATTGAGAGGACAATACAGAGTGTTGTGATGAGTATCAGCTCCATGAGTTGCTCAGAAAACTAGCATTCAGATGATTTCTTTTGTGGGTTGAAGTTGGAATTTAAATCAAGCTAGAGAAAGCTAGTAGCCCAAAGCTCAGAGACAGAGACAGAGAGCATACACAAAGCGCAAAATGCAGAGTTCCAAAACTAGGACAGGAAATCCATATTTATATTAATTGGTACTTCCTTTTTAGGCGCCTTCACACACTTCAAACTGATCTTGTCACTTACCTTGGTAGGGTCCATCTGGATACAGCTCACTTTCCTTAAATGAGAGTAAAATGGTCTCCCCATCCATTGTGTTTGGGTTTATACAGCGTGGCTAAGGGCATGTTTGGAAAGAGTTTTATTTTTAGGGTTTTGTTTTAATCCGAAATAAAATAAGTGTTTTTGTTTCAAAGTATTTTGAATAGTAAATAGACATATTTTTAGTAATGTCCATTTATTGCTTAGATTTTTTGAAGCAAAAATATGAAAACACATTTGATAAAAAAGTATTGCAAGTTTTAAAAATATAATGATTAGTTTAAAAATATCGTTTAAGAGTTTTTTTTATAAAAAAATTTAATGTTCATTGCTCCAGTACCAAACGCTACATTGTAGAAACATATAAAAATACCAAATTGATGTTTTGATTTTTTTATCACTATTCACAAAACGTTTCGATATTGTGAAAAACAAATCAGTTTTTACCAAACGCGTTTTTTTCACTTTTACTGCTACAGTACGCTGCCTTGTTGAAGCGTTCGAATTTCCTCAGCTGTATTTATTGTGAAGTAGCCTTGATGGGTTCCAAAGTAGCTTGCCTCATCGCTGACTGAAAGGAAATACAAGTGAGACATAGCAAATGAGCAAGAAAAGCAAGGAAGCAGCAGTCTGACTAGTGTATTTGTTTTGAGTTGTTCGGTTCGTAAGTAGCTTCCCTCTCATGCCTGAAGTCTCCTTCCCGCACGCCCCTCTCACTAAAGGTAAAGAGTTCGGTCTTCTGTAAGGCAAGAGTAACGGCTTTCAAACCTTCGATTGTTTCTTCTATAGTCAATCCCATGAAAGATGTGTTAGAAGTGGCTTTGCACTACTCTTTATAGCCATTGAAGTGAAAGAAAAGCAAGCCGCCTACTTGTTCCAGACAGAACCGAAGCGAAGAAAAGAGTGGTTGATTGAAAGAAAGCTCGACCAGGTCGAATTGTTTAACCACAGCTGCCTGGACAAAGCATAGGATGAAGGTTTGGTAAGTTATTCCATCTTTGAACATTCCAAGGTGTCAAGCTCCTACTCCAGGGCATGGCACTTTCTGATAACTGAGATCGGTTCTGTCTGTCGAATTATGTGGAGAAACTTGCTACCTGTAAAGATCAACCACTGCACACCAACTATATTTTGATGTAAGCAAGGTGTAGCTGGCCTAAGTCTTTTTCCAGCTGTTGAGTCCATAGGCGCCGCACTAGGAAGTTCTCTTTCTATTGCTTCTTCTCTTGGGGCCGGGTCTTTCATACGTCTCCAAATCTGTCCATAATCTATCCGAAACTGGTGCACAATTATGCTATGTAAATGACTCGCAGCTCTTTTCTTTAATAGAAAAGAAGAGATCAAATGAGTAGCGAATCTTTCTCCATTTTGCGTTGTTTTTCCTCCCTGCGCCCTTTAGAAAATCTCAGAGAAAAATGCGTTGCATATCCCCCCTTTTTGACTTACATTTTGAGTTGTTTTGCTTTCCCTAGCCTTTCACAAAATGGAATAGCAAAATGAGTTTCTAATCTTCCTTAGGGTTAGCCTTGCCTTTACTATGTTGACTACGCAGATGGAGAGTCCCTATGTTCTTGACCTTCCGCTTCGTTACTCAGGATTATAACCAACCATTCAGGGGTAAGCTTCCCCGACTCTCCTTAGTGGAGGTATTGGGGCGACGGGGCTCGTTGAGACCAAACATAGGTGTCAATTAAGGCTTCACGCTACATGCATTGGATATGTACGGCTTCTTCCTGTTGTTAGGGCGTACCCGATCTAATTGTCTGGGTTGCGCCCGCTCTGCTTCCCTGTTCTCACTTTCTTAAGGGTCTCCTGCTTCTCTTTGTTTTAAGGCCTTCTTGTCTGGATGTATGAGAGTGTCCTTTCTTTTCAAGATTCTGACTCCCTTCGCTTCCTAATGCCTCAAGGCTCCTAGAGATGTGTTCGACTCTCATGTGTTAAGCATCTAGCGAGATCGATAGAAAAGACTAGATTTTCGAGTCAACCTACCATTATACACAATATAAACCATTATTTACTCATTTTTTAAAATTTAACGAATTTATATACACAACATAAAGAATATGAATATTATTTGCTCAAAATGTTAACATTAAGAATTTTTTTTTCAATTTACCATTTATTTATTACTCGTAATTAGTAAAAACTCACACCACACACTCTATTCCTATACGAATTGCAAAGGTTCCTCTTTACCATCTCTTACAAGAATCAAATTCAATGTTTTTTTTATATATTTTTTAAATATTTTTTTAATACATTCTGTGTTCTTAATTTCATAACGAGACTAATAAATACCTTGTAGTCTTGTGCAAATACTGTTTTGAATGAAGATGAGATAAAATCAACGACCAGGTTCATTCTAAGTTCAAAATATTTTTAAATGAGCTCACCGTATGAAATCTATACCACTTTACTTGGGTTAAGTATTATTTTTAAATGTGCTCACTGTATGAAATGTTATTAGTGGATTGGTTAATGTGGAATTGTTCGTGGATGCATTTTAGGTTTACCTTCAAAACATGTAGAAATTTATTTAGTTTAGCATAAAACATGTAATTTTTTATTTCTAAACATTTGACTTTTTTAGTTGCGATAGTTTTTTTTTTTTTATTTTTGAGATGCAAACTTACTAATTAAATTCTTATATTCAAGTGTGGTTAAAATATCTTTTTCAATAGACAATATAGCCAATCCATTTAATCTTTCCTGTGACATAGTTGATCGTAGATATGAT
>JAOTQH010000032.1:1778686-1792981 GCA_025631255.1 Cornus kousa
CTGTTTTTTCTTTTATTTTTTTCTTGTTAACAATATATATATATATATTTTTTGTTAACATATTTATTTCTTTTTGTGCTTTATTTTGCTATTCAAAAAACACATTTTGCTTTGCCTTCCAAGAAAACAAATTTGTTCTCTGTTTTATGGTTGTTGGATGCTTGTATAGTTGATGGATTTACTTTTTTGTATTTGATAATAATTTTAGAATATTGATATGACTTATGAGATATGAATGTTATTAAGGTAGTTTAAATTTTCAATTGTGCGCCTCACTTCACTCAGGCGCGCGTCTCGCCGTGCGCCTCACGCCTAGGCTCCAAAGGACCTCTAGCGCCTTGGTGCGCCTTAGGCCTTTAATAACTATGCTAAGTGCTGATCTGGAAAATTATCATTGCATTGATTTTTGATTTTTAGCTTTACTCGTCTACAGCTGCGAAACCTTGGTGGATTCTCATTTGCATCTTAATATTGATCTGGCAAATTTTTATTCCCCTATCATTGCATTGACTTTCTTCTTTGAAAATGATTTGCATAAAATAGAAGTTGAAGTTTATTTTGCCCAAACAATGACCCAAAGAGAGAGGGTGAGGGACCCAAACATTGGGTTCTTTTATATAATTAACAAATGATCCTATGGCTAAGACCTATGGTTCTTGAAACCTATTTGGTTAACTAGTGGTGAATTCCTAAAGCTCGTTTCTAAATTGATTTAAGTGATTGGCTTAGTTAAGATGAATAGATTGTTAAGCTTTGAAATCAAATTACACTTGGCTTAATTAAGTTTGGCTTCTTGGAATGTTTTAAGTCACTTAAAGGTAGATTGTTGATGTTAGTTTATTGATTGGGTAAATGATTAATCATGATGTGTTTGAAACCTATCTAACCTACATACAACACTAACAGTTTATTTTAGTAAATAAATACAAACTTGAACATGCAACAAAAACTACCTAAATTATCACACATGTAATTTATATAACTTTAGGAATACTGAACTAGCCATGTCGACTGGTTTGGCTAGACCAGTTTACTGATCCAACAGTACAAGTTGACTGAGGCACATGTCCTTCGAGTGATTAAACTCTGTAGACAAACCTAGTTGATTGGTCCAAAGGGATCAGTTGACTGACTTCAGTAATGGCTATTCTGTGGTTTGTATGAGTCAACTGAGAGTATGTCATGAGTCGAGAACCAATGAAAGCTTCAGCTAGAGATGCCACTGGAATGTTTGAGTTGACTGGTGCTCACGGAGCTGTCACCTGAATTGGCTTGATACAATACATATTTTCCTTCTTTTGAGTTCAATCAAGGCTCAATTCCATTCCATCTCTTTTTAGGACTTCATGGATTTATATATTAAGTTCAAGTCCTAATCTTTTGAGTCTGGGGACCATTTCCATAGAATGAATCAATTTGATCCAATGTCCTTGGCTTCACTAAATGTCCATATTGAGAATTAAAGGATATTCCAATTTGGAGATCATCTTAACATCACCTAAGACTTTTCATGATTTAAACAATTAAGTTCAAAGCCTATTTCAATCATCCTAGAGACCAATCCAAATGATATGATTGGAGTACATGGTCCTAGTTTTGTAGCTCAAGACTTGAGTTCTTCCAAAGCTTGAATTAACTCAACCTTAGCAAAGGCCTCATACGCTAATTTTGTCTCAATGAGGTTCATGACCTATTGCTAATGGTCTAAGGACTTGTGAATTATATGTAGGGTCGTATAGTCCACTAAGTCAAGAGTGAGCCTTCAAGTGAGTTACTTTAGAATAACTTTATATTAAATTCTAGTCACTCACCCAAGATTATTTACCCAAATCTTTGATCTTTAGTGGTGTCCTTTGGGTTGATGTCCTCGTCTTGACTTTTGATGCCTCTTCATATTGTACAAGTCTCTATCTTGACTTTAATGTCTTTTGATCTTTAGCATGTCGTCATCATGATCCTTTTTGGTCTTTGCCATTGATCTATGAACTCAACTTGAGTTTTCTTATATATTTAACCTACTTAGCATAAACTCAAATAGACACTAAGGTGATGCGCTTAATTTTGAATGTATTAAACGCTTATCCAATTGAGTGCGTTTGATAACGCAATTTAAATATCACTGAAAATGGTAAGCGCTACTTAAAATGGAGTAAAATTTCAAGTGACAGGGACATCACTTATCACGGAATGCTAAACATTGAAAATTCAAAAAGATATTAAAAATTATTTATTTTTTAATTGCCACGTAGAAACTTCAGCACTAAAAATTTTTAGTACTTAATTTTCAGTTTTATCAAACAACACCTAAATCCAACACCTTCAATGATTTGTTATCATCAAATTATCTTAATTACCATTGGTTTGAAACGTTTACATCAACAGTTTCCATTGGTTGTTCATTTCACGCAACCTTCTTTCTTTTATCTCGTGTAAGATAATTTTTACTTATCAAAATACAAGCACGGACTCGTTATATAACATTAGTCAAGACTAAGAGCATCCTAAACCTAAAGGCATGCTATCTTATTGATCGGTGCAACATGTTACATAGAAGTTGTAATTTTAGGTATGCTCTCCCTCCCTCCCACCTAGGGGAAACTAATGAACATTAATACTAAAAGGGATTTTGTTACAGTTCTGTTTTAGTTGCTGATTGTGCTACACTATCCATATTGTCTTGTCAACATCAAACTAAATGGCAATGGAAAAAGGGTGGGCTTGCCATTAGCGACACTCAACCTGACCCCGTTTCATAGCCTTGACTGGTTTCTCATGGTTGGCCAATCCTCAACTTTGAATAAATTATCTCATGCCTCCCCTGATTTACCCCTTGTTTGGTGCAGATGATTTAATTTGGGCCCATAATACCAAGCTTTACCAATGAAAGCAAATTAAACTTTGGGACCTAATTTTAACATTCACCAAATCCTACACTATACTGTAAACAAATTATCTATACATAATTCCCAACAATTTTGTTCATCCATATTTCTGAAGGTTCATCCCTTCTTCCCAACAAATAAAGTAGAAGAAAACCTCAAATGGTAAAATTGCGTTACAAATCTTATGATCAAGAGAAACTTATAACTTAGAACATGACAATGGAAAAAATACTAGGAAGGCATACCATATTTAGAGAGATTGTGATTCTAGACACTAGGAAGGCATGCCATATTTAGAGACATTGTGACTCTAGAAGAGGGAGTTTGTAAAGTGCAACAATGATAGACCCCATGGTATATAGTTGATGGAGAGACTGTTAGATGGGTGTGGGAAACATTAAGAGTAAATGAGAAACCCTAAAGAAGTGTTATTACGAAGGATGGAAAAGTAGATGGAAGGGAGGGTAGGAAGGATAGATGAGGTATCCCTAGAGAAGGGGAGGTGTCCTTCCCTCTTTTGTTTGGTTGAGGGAAGAGAAGAAAGATTTGATACCTTCCATTGTCGGGTAAGAAGGGAAGGACATATTTAATATTTTTCTTGCCATTATATCCTCGTTACCTAAAATATACAAGTAAAAATCAAAATTCAAAATTATGCAGAAATCGAAGGGTACTAATGTCACTTTCCAATATACAGAATAGTGATCATTCTCTACCCTCTCTCTTCCGTCCAATTTTGAAGGGATGAAAATTGGTGGGCGGGAGGGAATAGGGATGGCTCATCCATCCATCCTTCCTTCCTTCCCTTAACTTCCCTCCTACCAAACAATGGAGACTTGTTTCATCCTTCGGCTCTTCCTTCCCTCCTATTAAACAAATCATAAAGTTACGTAGTGGCAATTAAACAAAATCAGTTCAAATGGGGTGGGTAGGACTGGTCCACTAATCTGGACTATACCTAAATTGGGTCTGGGTAAGTATGGGACTGCTTGGTTTGTAACTATGGAAACAATTTTCTGTTCTCAGAAAACTGAAAACTGAAAATTGTGCAAAAAACTCTGCTTGGTTCAGTTTTCTGAAAACTCAGTTATAAAAATGCCTGTTTAAGGCTGTTTTCAGAGAACTATAAAAGATTGTTCTCTGAGAAAAGTTTTCTGATATCTAATGACCATTCATATTTCCATGGTAAGACATGGGTTGTCACATCATACATGTATGTTGACTGTAGCAAGGGAGGGAGGGCCTGTAGAGTATTTTTTGTCATCCGGCATTATCAGTCCTCAACAGTCCATATGTGTGGATAAATTATACTATTGTATGTGAATTTGAGCAAACAAATGTAATATACTTTACTGGTCTTTTTTGAATATTGGTTGCCGTTGGACTGAGTGCAAGATGTTTAGAAAGAATCTTTTTTTAATATTTGCACGTTGTTGAATTCACGTCTTTAATGTTATTTATTTTCCTAGATTTATTTATTTATTTATCAACCTATTTATGTTGTAGAATGACAAACGAGAAAGGGTGGTAAAAGCAAGTCGAGACATCACCATTAATAGCAAAAAGGTCATATTTCAGGTGCACAGGTGACAATATATTCCTCCTTGCCTAAAAATATTCCATGAATTTTTGTATTGCATCTTGCCTGTTTAGTGATAGATCCTTTAAATCTCTTCCACATAATTGGTAATGTTGCTGTAGGACTTTTTTATTGGGTAGATCATGATCTTTACTTCTGCTTTAAATGCAACGTCCAAGGAATCAATAGAACCGCTTCTCTACTTCTAAAATGTTGTAGATGTCTGTCATTTCTTCTATTATTAAGTTCATAATTAAAATGAATGTTACATTTATTTGTTATTTATTTAAACTGTCTGCTCTGCATGTGTTTCTGGTACTCTCTGGTGTGGTGATGTTATTAAATATAGAAATCAGTTATAACCTATCCTGCCTTTGGCTTTTGTTGAAATATATAAATATTTCTATATAATAGTGGAGCAAATTCCTCCATTGAATCTTCCATAGCTTTATCTAACCTTGAGGACTTGTACTTCATTATCTTTCTCTGACATGAAGTCATGGACCGAAAGTGTTTGCTAGTGCATTTTTGTTGCAATTTATTATTATTATTATTATTTTTTCCATTAACAGGATCAGCAAGGACAACAGAGAGGAAGTTCTGGAGAAGGCGGAAAAGGATCTAGCAGCTGTGACAGATCAGTATATAGCCCGGCTGGTAAAAGAACTGCAAGGGACTGATTTCTGGAAGCTAAGACGAGCATACTCTCCTGGGGTAGCATCTCCTTGCCCTTTTTACCTGCTTAGGCTAGAAATGGACTGTTCCAATTGACTTATATTGCTTGAACATTACAGGTACAAGAATATGTTGAAGCTGCAACCCTCTTTAAATTCTGCAAAACTGGGACTCTCTTGAATCTTGATGAGATTAACGCTGCTTTATTACCGCTAAGTGATCCATCAATTGAGCCTTTGCAGATTAATGTCCTCGACTATCTGCTAGGGGTAATTGCCTTAAATCTTATTTCATTTGATTTTTTCTTTGAAAATGGATCCAGAGCAAGTAGTAATTCAACTCAAAAAAGCCTTTTCCCAATTATTTGGGTTAGCCGCATTAATCCTGTTTGGCTATTCCATCTATGGAAGGTCATATTATCAAATGGTATGCTATCACATCTTTCCTAACTATTTCAGCACATCTTAGTTTTAGTCTTCTCGCGTAACTTTTCCTAACTGTTGCAGTCCGTTGTTGGGACATGACCAATCCCTTTTGATCTGTTTTCTAAATAATTTCAACAGTGCAACAGAGTATTTGCGCGTGAAAGTTATAGATTTCTCTGTGAAGATGAAGATAGTTAAATCGACACAACATTATGTCATTCTAGTTTTCTGATTGATTAATATATGATAAATAGTCAAAGATTTCACACATTAAAATGTAACAAGATGAATCTTATGTTAAATTTAATGTGTGTGAGTGTTGGTAATGGAGTTACATGTTCTGCTTTAGCTTGCGGACTTGACAGGTGAGTTGATGAGATTGGCAATTGGTCGAATATCAGATGGCGAACTTGAATTTGCTGAGAAGATATGCAGATTTGTACGTAATATCCACAGGGAGTTGACCCTTCTAGCACCGAGTATGGATGACAGTTCTGAGATGAAGACAAAGATGGATACGATGCTGCAAAGTGTAGTTAAAATAGAAAATGGTATGGTATTGACGGTTTTCCTTCTGAGATGTTGCAAACTAGTACTATTATTTCTTGTATATATTAAATCTCATGCCTCCATACTAAAAACAACTGGTCAAATGACTAAAAGATTTGCAGATACAACCCTTGGCAATTGGCTAAATCCCTTATATAATCCACTTTGATTTGTATACTTCCATTTCATCATATTTTCTCTCAATGGTGAACAGAAATTATGACAATACCATTATACAATTTGTTTTTACTTTTCACCCTTTATCTCCAATTGATAATAACGATAGTGCCATTATGTATACTCTTGAACTCATCTAATATAACCTTCTATATATGTTATGAACTTATGGTGGAAATGACCCGTTTTCACTTGCGGGTCTTGGACCCTGTTTAGGACTCCCTTGTAGTCCAATATATAAGGGCGTTTAGGTTCCGGAGTGAGTCACAAGAGAACATTGAACCAGGAAACAGTGAGAGAGAGAGAGGGCTAGGGTTTGGGGGGCTGAAACATGTAATCTCTTGATTTTTGCATACTGAGATCTTTCGTAGGATCTTTACCATGGATGAAGGATTTGCCGAACCACGTAAATCTTTGTGCTCTTTGAGTGGTGTGTTTACTTTTCTGTCGTGATTCTTAACTGTGTTCTTGGTTCATGGTGTTTGTCTTAACTATCTATCTATCTATCTATATATATATATATATTGTCTTTTTTATCAATTTGATAATAAAGATAAAAGCCCTAATGTGTTTTCTTTCCATTTATAGTCCCTAACGTTAGTTGGTAGTAATCTTAATACCAGTTTATCCTATAAATTTTATGCACCACCTTTTCCTTCTTGACCCCAATGTGATTTTATAATAACTATCGTATGATGACTTATTTTTGTTTCCATTTTTGCCCCTAACATCAATTATTATTTGCAATTTCATTATTGTATATTATGTATAATAATAATCATTTATTGTTTATTATAGAAGTGGCATAGGGAGCTCTTCTGTAGGTTCCATTCTTCTAGAGATATGCTTGCATTTAGCCCCTCAACTTTTATCAAGGAAGCTCTTAAGGGGCCATTTCCCGGCATTAGTCCCTACAAGTTCTTGCTGATGGATTCTTTTAACTCCCTCTTTGTTTTTTAGTTAATGATAATGATAATGCCTTTTTGTGCAGCGACCGCATTTGGTTCCATTTCAGTTGTCCGTAATTGTCGTCTATAACTGCACTCAATATATTCTGTGGTAATGTTGTATTCCCGGTGATGGTTGTCGAAAATATTCTATATGACTTGGTGGTAGGAGATTTGGCCACTCTGTTGTGAATTTTTTAGCTATTGTTTGTTGTTTGGTATGGGGGGTCACATCTTTTTAATGGAGTTTTTGCACCTAGAAGATTAGACCTTATTTGCAATCGCACTAGGATCTGTCTACTTCAAGAATTTTCTTGTGGAATTAATATTGTAGGAGCAATCCTATGATTGCCTGATGATTTTTAAAATTTAATTCGTAACTTGTCTAATGTTTCTGATTTGTCATGCAGCTTGCTTTAGCGTCCATGTGAGAGGATCAGAGTATATCCCACTTCTTGGTTCTGCCGATAGTGGTTACTCCTTACTGGGGGCGACTGGCCTTGAATGATGAGTAATATCTGCAATCTGCATCACCTGAAGGGTCATTTCCTCTATTTTTAGTTTATACCACCATCTAATTTACCTATGTTTTCCTGCAGTTCTTCCTATCTGGAAAAAAGGAGGAAAGTACTCTTGTTTTATCAATCAGAAAGGCAGACGCCTTATGCATTTGTCAGCAGAATGGTCTTGAAATTTAATTCTTCATCTGCCTCTATTTCTTCTCCTTGCAAGTCCTTGCACAATGCCCTCCTTGCCACCCAGCAGACGAAAGATTTTGGAACACTTCAATCAGGGTAACTGAGTGCGTGGTCCTGCTCGTTGGAAAAAATTATCAAAGCTTTTAAGTACCGTCTTTTATTAGTAATATCTAGTGTTGAAGATTCTGGAGGATTCGGGCATCAGAACACGTAAGCATGAATTGAAATGCCGTGGTTGAAAGTTTTTGAAGTAATTTTTATTGTGGTTTCAGTATCTTTCTGTGAATTTGGTTACAGTATTTTAGTATATACATCTCAAGCTATTAACTAGTGATTGTTGTTTCAATATATGATTTCTCAGAGGAACAAGTGGGAATCTATAACCTTGTGGGCTGTCTGGTCCGGGCCTAATATTTCCGTATTGTTGATGCTACAAATAAGCCTACGTCTGGACTTCAATGAATTGTTGCACCTGAGTCTAGGCAACCTAATAAAGAAAAGAAGAGAGAGAGAGAGAAAGAAAGAGAGGAGAGTTTTTTTTGCTCCCGAGCCCAGCCCGAATTTTGAGAAAACCCAACACAATTTGAGCCCGATTTGTGAATTTAAAAGTCTAAATTTCAAAATTTCTGGGCTGGATTTGGGTTGGGCTGGGTTATCCCACCCAAGTTGCACCCCTATCTAGGTTGCAGCTTTGGTGGTTGCCACGTCTCATATATGTATATAATATTATGTATATAATTTTGTTTTGTTACATGATTCACGAGACTTGCATATAAATACCATATATGGTTTGCCTGATGATATAGCAATTTTATACTGCAACATGGTATTTATATACTAGTCTAAAGAAAGTTCCTTGCAATATATACTTAAACATACAAACATGAAGTGAATTGACGAACTGAATGTTTTTGATTGGTTATTTATGCATAACATAAATAACTGGGCCTTACTCCCCTTAATACACATTCTAATACACCAAAAACTGATACAGTGGGTGCCCCAACGACACGCACATACTGATGATTCGCCCACAATACGACGCCAACAACAAAACATACCTTGATGCACCACCAAGGCACATACCTCAACCAACACTAATTGTGTGTGTGTGTGTGTGATGGCCTGCTGAAATTGGATTTTGATATAATTTGATATAACTATGAGAAATGTTTAGCTGGATGCGAAGGAGGTTAAGACGCATTGAAGTTTTAGTCAGCTGATCATATTATTGAATGCATGCCTTCTTTCATTTTGTTGAAAGACTTTGTTTGTTGCCAGATACAATTAAGTTGAACAGTTGATGAGCTGTATCAATGGGTCTAGGTTATGGGTTCAAACTTATGAGACTGGGAGAGATGTGGTCTTGTGATGGAGTTGATAGATAAATGTAGTACACTGAGAGAGATGAAGTCTTATGAGGGAGTTGATGGGTAGAAGTAGTATATAGGTTGGTAGAGTAGGAAAAATACCGGTGACATTCGTAGCGAGAAGATAGGCTCATGAAGTGGTACATGGTGAAAAGACATGTATACGGTATTGGTACTCTATTATTTTAATATTTCTACAAATCTCTTTGCATCCGTGGATGTAAGCCGGTTTTGGATGAACCACATTGTATATTGTGTTTGTGTGTGATTGCTTTGTTGGCTTTTAATGGATCTCGTTACTCACGGGCTTCCATTACCCTAACAAATTGGTATCATAGCTGAAGGTGAATGAGATCCAAAAAACACAAGAGTCTAAACAAGTACTACAATAAGTTTCAGTTGCAGGAGTCAATCGGCTTGGTTGAGTTCGAGTAATCAAGATAGAGCCGAGTTCTGAAGCCAAGGTTGAATTGTTGCTTTCCTTATTGAACCCCAACACAATTAGTTTCACTTATTATTTGATTTAGAATAGGGTCTCTTTGAATTTTGTTCAAAACATTTTAGTGGATGTAGTCACTAACACCTCTTGGATTCTTATTGAAATTGGTATCTTGGATTTTTGAAGTTTTGGCTGTCGGGGCTTTGGTTTCTGATCAATCTTCGAATTTCTTTACACTCCCACAAGGGAAGAGCCCTGTTTTTACTCAACATCTCTTTATGTTCATTTTGTCATCATTTGGGTACGCCCGACTGCCCGAGTCATATATGAGCATCTTTATCATTTATAAAAGAAAGAAAATAAAACAAATGGCAATAATTTTGGGAAGCAGACTGGAGTTTGCGGTGAAGTGGGTTGATTTATGGAAAGGGGTGAAAGTGGTTGAGTTAAGAAATGTGGTTTGGAGTTGAGAAAAGTATAGACAAGGTTTTCAATGCGAAGGTGATGTAGAAGGATAGAGATGCAGCCCAATCAACTAGTTTTGTATAGAATAAGCCAGAGTTTGTTAAGTTGGATGATGTTCCAGTAAGTATTGTTGTGGAGTAGACAGTTGAGGGTTCATGGCTAGAACTCTCAGAGCATAGTACACCGCATAATCTAGATCCTAAACCCATACCCCGAAGGTCCACGTGTCCTCATGTACCGAATCGAAGATATATGGATTATATGTTGCAAACAGATGATGAACCTGAATACTATGATGAGGCATGTTAGGTTGAAGATGCTAGCAAGTGAAAGCTTGCAATGGACGATGAGATGAAGTCCCTTATATCCAACAAGAAATGAGAACTAGTCAAGTTACCCACGGAGATGAAAACTTTTCATAACAAGTGTGTGAATAAGATAAAAAGGAACATAATGGTTCCAAGAGATACTATGATACCCCAAAATTTTCATTTGTAGGTTGGCCAGACCCATACCCGAAAATCCAGGGAATATCTGTGAGTTGTGTAGCGGAATAGATTGTGGAAAGTTTGGATTTTTATTGAGAGATGATTTAATCATGTGTTTCTTTATTCAATTTAATTACTCTACTAAAATTACCCGTTAATTAAACAATCGCATGCAAATTAAAAGTAAGTAAAGTTTAGAGTGACACCGGATTTTAGCAAGGAAACCAATTCAAAAACCTCGAGGTTTTGTGCGCTATTCCAACCGTAAAAAAGATCCACTTTGTATGAAGCAAAGTACACTGAACTTTGACTCTGACTCAAACCCCTTCGTTCTACCAAGACTCAATCCGCTGCACGTCCTTGACTTTGCGACTTCCGTCTAACAGCTCTCGACTTAGACTTATGCCTCGAACCTCGTAGAAGGATTGCTGGTATATCAACGACATTCCGCAAGTGCCTAGATCCCTTCAAAGTGTGGTATGAAATTCTTCTTATTTGAATCTGAATTTAATGTAGAAGAAATAAGATATGCTTTCTCTGATCGTTGTAGATGCAATCTTTAATAGACTCGAACACGATCAGAATATAAACACCACCCTAAATTCACTAGTGTGTATATAGTGTGTATGCTCTGAAAAATCTCAGAAAAGGGTTTTTAATGAAAATAAGAATTTTAATGCAAAAAGCCACACAAACCTAGAGGAGAAAATATGTTTATATAGACTTTCAAAACCTAGTTATACTTGAAAAATATGTTAATTTCGTGCATGATTTTTTGAAAAGAAGTTTATGCAAAATAGGAAGTTAAACAGAGTAGGAATCCAGTTACCTAAATCTTCTAAGAAACTTGAACCCCCTGAACCCGTTTAAGTTGGCCAGACCTGAACTGAAGGCTTAAACACTTAGAAAAATTTCTGCAATGTGCATTTTTGAAAAACATATGATGTATTTAAGTGTCCTAACCTTTTAACTCAACTTCCAAAGTTGTTCTTACCTTTTCATAGTCTACAAGCTATCGAACACAAACAACTCTTCAATTTCACTACCAATCTCGAACTTGAATTTTAAACTCAGAATTACAACTCGATCGGACTTGTTTTGACAATGAAATTTATCAATTACAATATATATATATCTCACAATCTCTTCCTTTGGCAATTTCGTGACAAAACCCTAAAAACAAATGTATAATCTACCCAATCAGAAAAAGAAGATTACAATTTTTCAAAGAAATAAAACCATGGAATTTTCTTGAACAACCTGCTCTTGATCTTTACTAAGATTATCTTTCAACCTGTTTACTGAGATTGTCTTTCAACCTATTTTCTGCACATTAATTAAAAAAAAAAAAACACTACCAGTGAAAGCTTAATAGAGATAACGAAAAATTTCTCCTCCTTTGTTCCCTTATGTGATTAAAACTTCCCCTGAATATCTGAAATATTTCTTCCCCTTTTTGGAATGAATTGACAAAGGTAGAATTTATTTTAGATAAATAAATATTATTTTAATTAAAAGTAATTAGTCCTTTAAATGTTTTTTTTTTTATTATTATAATTGTATTCTAATTACATCATTATTCTATTTTTTATTCACAAATTTACATCGTTATTCAAATGTAATTCATTCGGCTTTAATTTCATTTCATTTATGATTTTAATTGCATTTGGCATTTGAGTTTCATTTGTGTATAATTTGCATTTGTATTTGAATTTCATTCATTTATGTAGGGGTAATTTCATCCAAAGAAGCATGATTTTTTATTTTTTGTTATTTCATGACACATAAGGGTAAAATGGACTTTTCAACTTAGCTGGTAAACATTTTGGTCACTTCAACCATTTTTTTTTTTTTGACAAAATCTATTAACACCAATTTTCTAATTTTTGTATGGAGGAGAGGTCTTTACAAAAAAGAAAAAGAAAAAGGACTAAACCTCGGGGAGATACAGTGACAAAATGCGTATTAGTTCAAACTTTAAGAGAGATCAATGTAATCTACCTGAAATTATTTACAAGATTGGGCATGAGAGATGCCTAGGAAGCTCAAAAGAATCCCGCATATAATTTCCATTTTATGAACATTTTTTTTTCTAGGCAAAACACACACACATCACTGTCACTGTCACTATCACTTTGTCCATTTTGAAAATTCTAACACTCATCATCCATTTTGGGAGTGTGTGTGTGTGTGTGTGTGTGTGTGTTTATATTACCCCCCCCCCAATTTTCACTTGTAGGTTGGCTAGACCCATACCTGAAAATCCACGGGATATCTGTGAATTGTGTAGCGGAATAGATTGTGGAAAGTTTGAGTTTTTATTGAGAGATGATTTAATCACGTGTTTCTCTATTCAATTTAATTACTCTACTAAAATTACCCGTTAATTAAACAATCACATGCAAATTAAAAGTAAGTAAAGTTTAGAGTGACACCGGATTTTAGCGAGGAAACCAATTCGAAAACCTCGAGGTTTTGTGCGCTATCCCAACTGTAAAAAGATTAACTTTGTATGAAGCAAAGTACACCGAACTTTGACTCTGACTCAAACCCCTTCGCTCTACCAAGACTCAATCCACTACGCATCCCTGATTTTGCGACTTCCGTCAAACAGCTCAAAACTTAGACTTATGCCTTGAACCTCGTAGAAGGATTGCTGGTAGATCAATGACACTCCGCAAGTTCCTTGATACCTTCAAAGTGTGATATGAAATTCTTCTTCTTTGAATCTGAATTTGATGTAGAAGAAATAAGATATGCTTTCTCTGATCGTTGTAGATGCAATCTTTAATAGACTCGAAGACGATCAGAATTTAAACAACACCCTAAATTTACTAGTGTGTATATAGTGTGTATACTCTGAAAAATCTCACAAAAGGGTTTTTAACGAAAATAAGAATTTTAATGCAAAAAGCCACACAAACCTAGAGGAGAAAATATGTTTTTATAGACTTTCAAAACCTAGTTATACTTGGAAAATAAGTTAATTTTGTGCATTATTTTTTGAAAAGAAGTTTATGCAAAATAGGAAGTTAAACAGAATAGGAAACCATTTACCTAAATCTTTTAAGAAACTTGAACCCCCTGAACCAGTTCAAGTTGGCCAGACCTGAACTAAAGGCTTAAAAACTTAGAAAAATTTCTACAACGTGCATTTTTTAAAAACATATGATGTATTTAAGTGTCCTAACCTTCTAACTGAACTTCCTAAGGTATTCTTCTTACCTTTCATAGTCTTCACGCTATCAAACACGAACAACTCTTCAATTTCGCTACCAATCTCGAACTTGAATTTTAAACTCAAAATTACAACTCGATTGGACTTGTTTTGACAACAAAATTTGTTAATTACAATATATATATAAATATATATATCTCACAATCTCCCCCTTTGGCAATTTTGTGACAAAACCCTAAAAACAAATGTATAATCTACCCACTCAGAAAAAGAACTGTGTCAGTGAGAGCCTGCAATGGTGTCCAAAAGGTAATAGAGCTGGAAGGTACTCGATTGATTAGATATACTGCAGAGGTAAGTGCTTCTCCCCAATACGATAATGGCATATGCGCTTCTATCAATGAAGCACGAACAACCTCCAAC
>JAOTQH010000032.1:1817255-1835260 GCA_025631255.1 Cornus kousa
CGTCAGTTTCTAACCTCATCTCTCGCTTAGAATTCTTGAGCAGGGGAGCTGCATCATATTTACTTCCACCATTATTCTCTTGAAATGCCATTGCCTGGTTGCACCGTAACAATATTTGCAAAACCTCCTTCATGGTGGGTCTGGTGGAAGGTAGTGTGTAAGTACAATTGATCCCAAGTTTGAACACACCACTCATCTCCTCCAAGTAACAAGGTTCCTTAATCTCCTCATCCAATGCATCTTCTATGGACTTGCCTTCTTGTAATTGATGCCATGCCCATCCTGCTAGCCCCATTTCTTCATCTCCATCACTGGCTTTCCTTCCGGTTGCTAGTTCTAGAAGGATTACTCCGTAACTATACACATCAATCTTCTCGTTTACTTTTGTTGTACGAGCATACTCTGGAATTCATAGTTAAAAAGATAAAATATTTTGGTTATGCATATTGGTAACAAATTAAAAGCTATATAGGGTAAAGTGCAAACAAACCCTCTCATTATATATAAGATGTGAAAATATCATGTTCAATTAATCTCTCGCATTTTCAAAATTTTGCAATTAGGACATTTTTGTCAATTTACCAAGTGAAATGTAAACAATACCGGTATAATAAAATAAAAGAAATAAGAAAACCTAATTTGCAAAAAATGGTTTGGAACTAGCAGGGCTCCGGACGACACTGTCTATGTGTATGTATGTATAAGTATATCTATATATAAATGCATATATAGTTGTACTCCGGACCTTCGCAGTAGTTGTTTCTTTTATTTGTATTTTTTTCCTGGACATCTTATTTTATTTGCATGTCTTCCATCTCTCAGACCAACATATTTGAATATGTTCCTGAGGATTTGAAGGCTCTTATTTATTTTCAATTTTAGGTACGTAATACCTTTCACCTTTGTAATTTTTGTTTTCAAATGACTGATATTCCAGCCAGCCTGATTTACCAATGGGGAAAACATGTTTGTTATATGGGTGTTTTTGCATTCCCGTGTATATGCTTCGTTTGTTCAATTTATTTTATTTGTTGCAAACCGACATGGGTTGCATCAGTATCGAAATCAGAATTAGCCTTCTATGGTAGTCAAATTGCTTTGGCATCCACGTGCCTGCTGAAGTTACAAAAATGTGCTATAATGAATTAAATACACTCACTACACAAAAGACGCCATGTTTCACCCAAGGCAAATAGACTAGACTCATACTTGCTCCGATCGCCCCATTTTGAAGCCCACAAGCACGAAGTGAAGTCGGATACAAGCTAGCCCATGAAGAAAGGAAAGCCCATTGAAAAAGAACTTGGGGATCAAACGAAGAAATTAGGGTAGAAAAAAAGATGTATAAATAGAGGAAGAAAGGAACTGGAGGCCGGAATCGCAAAGGAGAAATAAATAGGTTTCGGTCGACGTGTAAGGGATAAACGTCGACAGGTTTCCCTATTTCGGTCGACGTATAAGGGGTAAATGTCAACTGTTTCCCTTATTTCGATCGACGTGTAAGCGGTAGACGTCAACCGATTCCTCTGTTTCGGTAGACGTCAACCGATTCCCCTATTTCGGTCGACGTATAAGCAGCAGACGTCGACTGATTCCCCTATTTTGGTCGACGTGTAGCCAATAGACATCAACTGAAACTCCCTGTTATTGTTTGTTATCTATTTTGTTTAATTATGTCCAAATTTGTTGTACATAGAAATCAAATTTGGCGTATGATGTGTTAATTATATCTTTTATCACAAAATTATTATAACAATTTGAATAAAGTTGTATTGGTTACGTGTGCAATACCCCTAATTTTAAAAGGATAGTCTCGATATTTTAATTAAGGGTTTTATTATATTTTTACTTGATTAATTGAATTATTTGCTTATTTGTTTAATTGCTTAATTAGTTAATTGAATTATTTGTATATTTGTTTATTTATTTAATTAAATTATTTGCTTTAAGTGGATTATTTGCTTTTATTATTATATGTTTGTTTTATTATTATGTGCTTGTGTGAACGTTTAAATAATTGTTTGTTGTGATTAAATGTTTTAAATTCGTGTTATTAGTTTTTATGTATGTTTAGGTATAGGGTTTTATTTTCTTTTAGGTAATCACGTTGTGGGATTTAGCCGACTTATAAGTGGGTTGGATTTAGAATTAGGTTTTAGAGAAGCTTATAAATATATCGTTATGTGTCTGCAAGGGTTTTAGAACTTTTTTTATGTAACTGAGGAGGCAAAAAGAAAGAACAGAGAGGTTACAAAAAACTGAGAGGGGGAGATTTAGAGTTTTGGCCAGGGACATAGGCTGAACCAAGGAGGGATAATTGACGCTTGCTAGTGGGTTGAACCAGAAGCAACAGTGGGTTTGTGAAAGCAACCAAGGTCGTCGGATTTATCAGTGACGAAGGTTTAAGGTTTCAAAACTGAAACCGAAGGCAAGTTCATATTCTAACTCATTCTTTTTGACCTGTGTTCTGTGCATGCCTAGATAGTCTCTAGGACTTAATCAGACTTAAAAACGGATATTTTATGCATGTTAATTCAGACTTTAAACAATTTTATGTTTTGACTAATTGAAATTGTTTTATTGCATAAATTGTTATAGATTAAGTTTTATATTCTTGCTAGCAATGTGTACTGAATTTCTATGAGGTTCTGGAACTTTGGGACATAGATTGAACCCTAGGAATCCTAATAAAAACAATACAGAGGCTCTAAACATCACCGGAGGCGAAGAAGACAAACGAAAATCAGGTTACGGCTCTTAAGGGAGAGAGAGCCAGCTCCCTAAAGGAGGGAACCAGCTCTCTCATTGACAAAGCCGGCTCCCCAACAGAGCAGAGTTGGCTCTCAAAGTCTGGGAGCTTGCTCTCGCATAAGAACTTGTATAAATTGTGTTTTTAAGTTCTGGTTGGCCATTTGGAGTATTCTTAAGTTATTTAAGTTGCTTTAAATGATTTAAATAACTGTTGTGGACCTATAAAACTACTTGGATGCATAATTACATTAATATGCTAAGGAATGGAGTAACATGAAGTTAAACAGAAAACCTGCATGTTAAGTATTGAGTAGTTGATTTAATTGCTTACTGAAATATAACAATTCTTCTTTACATGATTTGATAGTGTTAATCATGTTTCAGCAGTGTATTAAGCATAGTTGATTATCTTAAAATTATTATGCTGAGATTGGATTAATTGATGTTTTAATTTATTATTTACTACATCAATTATTATACTATTTGGTGAATTATATGCACCGGTATGGGATGGTGGCATATTAGGGATGTATTAGTTCAAAACATTAAGTTCTACCTATTCTGAAATAAGAAATGGATTAACTATAAAAGTTAAGTCCTACTTATACATGTCAGGTCAATAAACAGTTGAATGACATACCTTTGTATGCACCGGTATGGGACGGTAGCATACTATGGATGGATTAGTTCAAAACACTAAGTCCTACCTATTCTGAAATAAGAAATGAATTAACTATAAAAGCTAAGTCATATTTATATATGTTTGGTCAATAAAATGTTGAATGACATATCTTTGTTTGAACAGATTTATATATATATATATATATATATCATTATGGTACCGTGATATGAGCTTGAGTCTCAGGATTATAGTTAGGGTACGTATATCACCTAGGATGAATAACTAGACCTAGTGATGTTTCCTGGTAGGTCTAGGTTTACATGACCACGTTACGTGTGATTTACATGTTACCTTCTACTCAGGCTGAGATAGAACTGTGGGCTAGTGAGCGTCCTATAGTGTGTATGTATATATATATATGGACCACTTTAATTATGGCTGAGTTATCTAGGATGTATCTGTGTATCGGGTCTCTGTATGGATTGTAATAGAGTAGAACTTGCTCGTGGGCCTGACTCACTCTTATTTTTCAGGTATTCATCAGTTCCAAACTTAGAGCTTGATCGTGCAAAGTAGATACAATCACTCATTCCTCCGTTTACGTAGGATTTCCCTTTATATTTTAGATTTGGTTGTTATTTCAGTTATTTATTGTCTCATTGGGATTTTTATTTAGGGGTCCACTTGATGGATTCCTGAGTTGTATCTTGGAGGTTATGAATTATTAGATTATTATAATTATTTAATTTTGAGGATTTAATATTTAGAATTCTTTTTACTTTATTATTTATCTCTTAATATTCTTTTGTAATCCTGCTTGTTTATATATTAATTATTTGGTATCTCTCGGATCTGTGCTCGAACTTGATCACCCGTGGCTCTAGAATCAAGGGGTATCACAACGTGTTAGTTATATACTGTGGAAATCAATTTTGGCACATGACGTGTTAATTATATCTTTTATCTGAAAATTGTTATAACAATTTGAACAATGTTGACATGTTAGTTATATATTGTTATAACCAATTTGGATAATGCCGTTCCTTCATTCTTCAATGGCTTTTTCTCCACCTTGTTTTGGTCTCTTATGAAATTAGCCAGTTTCGAGCAATGATGTTAAAATTCTAGAAATTAAAATTCAAGTTTCAATTTAGGGGTTGGTATGTACTGTAACTCATCGGATTGGGGTTTTCAATGACGTTCCAGTGATTGGTCTGGACTAAAATTCACCAGTCGGTTGGTCATTTTTCTAAGCCTTTTTTGATTTGGGTCTCTGAAATTCTCAGGTGAGATCGTCTCGTTTAGCAACGACCCTTCTATCTTAGATCATGCCTGTCACTACCTTATTTTCCTTCATGTATCCGGCGATGACCTGGTATCTTCCATGGACGGTGACCTTATGATTGTTGTCCTTCTTAGCTCTCTGGGTCACTACTGTAGCGAGTCTAACTACTCCATTCTACAACATGTAGCGCCCTGAAGGTTTCTACCATTTACAGCAAGAATCAAGTCACAAAAACGACAAGGTCGTATTATTTCACGGCAACACAAAAGTAAAGCTCTGATTTTTGGTTTTTAACGGAGATAGAGAATAGAGAGAAATGTCCTCCAATGCATTAAATACACACACACACCACACAAAACAGACCACATGTCACCCAAGGCAAATGGATTGGACTCATACTCGATCGATTGCCTGAAGCCCACAAGTACGAAGTCAAGTCGGATACAAGCCAGCCCATGAAAAAAAGGAAGCCCGTTGAAGGAGAACTTATAGGGATCAAACAAAGAAATGGATAATTTCACTTACCTCCCCTGAGATTAGACGTAATTATAGGAGGCACCCTAAAGTTTCAATATTACACCGATCTCCCTTCAATGTGGTGGCAATAGTTTCCAGTAGAAATTCATGTAAAAGTACTAATATACCCTTTATTATTAATTCTCTAGCAAAGTAACAATTCTAATACTACAAATAGGAACTATGAAAAACTGAACTAGCCACCATAATTGAACCCATAGTTGGCCAACTACACCACCACAACAACCACCAGTCCCAACTCCGCCACCGCCACAACTACCACCAGTCCCAACTCAGCCGCCACCCCCACCACCATACACGATGATCACGCACTGGCATCGTCAGAGGCTATTTCAAAGCCTCAGACCGTCTCATTTGTTGCCGGAAACATCTGAAAAGGCTCTTCCGTGTCTTTCCGTCCACCGCTTCATCAGTGTCGACACTGCTGCCACGGAACAGAGTCCACCACCATAACAGAGACCCATCTCATCTTTCTTTATTTTATTTTGTATTTTGGGCTAATACACCACACGCTCTCACGCGCCACCCATCTTAGCCCACACGCCTATTCCTCTGGTCATTTGCCGGACCAACGACACCGCTCACTTTGTATCAGTAACCATATCTCTATCGCACCGTGACTCATCGTTGTCACATTTTTTTTCACCATCATTGGAATCCACCACAACTATATTTGTTGTTATTGTCCAGTTGCAGAAACATGTTGGCCACCTACATAATCCCAGCTAGATTCATCAGAATCAGAGTCAACATCTCTGATTTGATCTCCTACAACATCCGTTGTTTCATAATTTCTGAAGCCATCTCTTTCAAATTCGTTGTCTGAGAAAGGAAATTGAGAAGGGGTGTGAAAACAAAGGCCGACTTCATGTTGATACCAAAGTTGTTATCTATAGGCACTGGTCAACACCAATGTGATCCACCACTTCACGGTGGCCGGAGGAGGAACCACCTGACCTCTACCAACCGCCGGTGGGGCTTTAAAACTATGATTGCCAGAGAAATCTGACTTATTGAAAACTGCAGGTTGTTAACTAATGTGATCCACCACTTCACGACGGCCGGAGGAGGAACCACCTGACCTCTACCAACTGCCGGTGGGGATTCGAAACTATGACTGCCAGAGAAATCTGACTTATTGAAGACGACAGGTTCAGCAATGGCGAGGTCGGGCAGTACGATACAGAGGGAAAAAGAAAATTAGGTGACAGGGTGTTAAAATTACATTCACGTCCACAATTTTAATGATGTGGCAGGTTGTAATAATGGTTTTTTTTGTCCAAAAATTGGGGATGTGTATAACATATATATATATATATATATATAAATCAGTATATATTGTATTATATATATAGAGAGAGAAGTGTGCTTATAAGCCTACCTTATACAAAGGGATTCCTGTATAAGAAGTTTCTGGGGGTGAATTAGAGAAAAATAATGTGTGAGGGTATATGAGTAATTTTTAGCTTAAAAGAAAGGGTGAAAAAGTTTTTGCCACTATAGTAAGGGTAAATATGGTATTTCATGTTAAAAATGACTAATATCATTGGAAAACATTATTGACCGGGGTTGACTATCATCGGAAGGGGGAAAGTGTTAAAACGGAGCTAACCTTGAGGGAGGTTTTTGTAATTTTTGAAACTTAAGGGGTGCCGCCTGTAATTACGCGTAATCTTAGGGGAGGTAAGTGAAATTATCCCAACAAAGAAATTAGGGTAGGAAAAAAGATGTATAAATAGAGTAAGAAATGAAATAAAAGACAGTATGTTTGGTGTAAATGAAAAAAAAATTCATCAATAGAAAGAAAAGATTCGTTCACCTCCACCCGCCAATCACTAAATTACGAAACGGTTAGTTATATTTGGAAAGAGAGGAAAGAAAGAAAGGCGTGGACAAAAAAATACAAGAATTTATATGCACGCATTAACTAATAAGCAGTGTTTCTTGCATATTTTGTATATAGCGGGATTGTTTTTTTTGAGCTTCACCGAAATATATATATATATATATATATATCACTTACCCGGAGCAATGTACCCAATGGAGCCAGCCACAGCTGACACTGTGTTAGGCTCTCCATGCTTGATCAACATCTTTGCTAAGCCAAAATCTGCTATTTTCGCATTAAATTCCGGATCTAACAAGATATTGCTTGATTTCACGTCGCGATGAACAATAGGTGGTGAGCAATCATTGTGCATGTAGCATAGCCCCCGGGCTGCTCCAACTGCAATCTGGAACCTCTTAGGCCAGTCCAGGACAACATGATGGACTGAACCCGATACACTTGGCTGTCTACGCCTATTGTTTCCATGGAGCCATTCATGCAAGCTACCATTTTCCAAAAAACTCGTAAACAAGATGTTAGAAATTTATCTAAAATTCATTTATAGCATGGCAAAAATCTTTTGGCTAAAGAAGTGTGATGGTGAAGCTTCCAAATTAGCTTCCGAAGGAAGCTTTGAAATTCTTCGGCAGCAAGAATTATTCTTGGGCAACAAGTGTTATTTGGCTTCCAAAGGAAGCTTTGTAATATACTTGGACACTCAGTATATTTTTGGCTATAAATAGCCGTGCACTCATTCAATGAAAAGCATCCGAGAGGCATCCAAGAATAAGACAATATTCGGATCAAGAGAGTATATTGGTTTTGTGTATGTGAGAAAATCCTTTTGTGTGTACAATCTTCGAGAGAGAGTTGAAGTTTATATTTTGATGAGTTTTTCTCTTTGTGTAAACCATATACTATTTGTGGTATTTCTTGAGTGCTGAGTGAGTCTTCTTTGTTGGTGAGTGAGTGGTATGAGAAGAGAGATTATTGTGAGGAAGAACCAAAACGTTCTTTAGTTTGTAATCTTCTTCTTTATAGTGATACAAATCATCATCGGCCATGGACGTAACCCTATTTGTGAGGGTGAACCACATATAAATCTTTATCTCGTTTGTGTGTGCCTATTTATTTTTCTTGTCATTATTTTTTTCTTATTCTCATAAACTCCTATTCGATCATTTTTTCATAACAAGCATTATATACAAATTTTCATATATATATATATATATATAAAATTAAAGAAATTAACTATATATATAATAGTGGGAATGGCCAGGCAAGGCTAGGGGTCAGGTGTCCCGGGTATACATTGGTTCCTCCTCTCATAAACACAGTTTCAATGACACTACTACTACCCATGAAAGTAAATGTTGTTTGCATGGAATTGGAGTCAATTCCATGCAACCAAGCATAGCATTAACTTATACAATTATTACCTTTGTGGACCTGATTTGCTTCAAGGATGTGTTTAATTGACCCTCAAGTTGTTCAAGGTCGTTTGAGCTTAATTGCCCCAAATCATCTCCAAGAAAATGCCTGAAGAACCAGAAATATTCAGATTTGATATTAACTCTGTGCAAAAGTACTGTTGCAAATGCATTAACGATATTCACAATGTAGAATTCGAAAAAAGAAAGATTTACTTAAAGCACAAATCTCAAATTGAAGATCATGTAGTGAATGACCAAGGTGCATTACCTCTCAGATTGTTGCAAGACCTCTACTCTTGCTTTAAGCTTCAAATATTCCTGGTAATTGCCCTGCTAGGGGTGATTTCAGTCAGCAATTAGGACAAGTTAGTATGGTTATGTATAAGAAATAAAGCCATATAATTAAATAAAATAGTAATGCTAGTAACAAGTTTACATCATGACACATGACAATTGTGATGAACTCTCCATTACATTAATACACTTTGAGTAAAGAAAATAATGAACAAATTACTAACGGGCTAGTGACTTAGTGGTATTAGTCTCTTACCTCTCAAAGGGATTTCAGGGGTTCAAATCTCAGAAGAGACAAGTGTGTGTGAGTACCAATTAAAAAAAATAATAATGAACAAATTATAACAAATATTAAAGTGTCCTCACTACAAAATAATCAGTTGAAAATGCTACAAGACCCTGTCAAAGTTAATAGTGTAATTTAGTCAAATGAAGTCAAAAGAAAAAATATGTAGAAGTTATTTGTATGACGTGATAACGGTCACTAGGTGTAACGGGTAGACGCTTGTCCATTTATTCAAAAGTTCAAATTGTTGAGTAATGTTGTGCATATCCACCATTTTATACACACTTCAACCTCTATCCAAATTCGATGTGGGACAAGTCCCACTTGTAACATTCTCCCCTATCCGAACTCGCACAACGTCCTCGTTGCGGTCGTGCCACCATGCTTATTCGGGGTTAGACCCAAACGCCCTTCTGGCCGGAGGCTTGGCGTGACACCAAATTAAGAATTGGGTCTAGTTCTGATACCAATTTTAACGGGTGGGTGCTTACTCATTTACCTAAAAATTCAAGTGGTTGGGTAATGCCGTATAACCACCCTTTTATACATATTTCAAACCTTATCTAAATTCGACGTGGGACAAGTCCCACTCGTAACACTAGTCTATTAGCTCAGTTAGTACAACCTTTTTATTTTTTTTATTTTTTTAGGAGGTTAGGAGTTTGAGTCCCATAGTAGAATAAAAAAATGTCAAAAGCAGTTGCCATTGGATTATTGGCCTAGGATATGAGTCTCCTCTTCCAATAGGAGGTGAGCAATTTGAATGTGGCATGAGTAAATGTATGTTGTTAGCCTACCAAAACTCATGCATCATCAATAAGGTAGATGCTTTCTACTGTCATTTGATTGCGAGTCAATCAGTACATATGTATTTTGAAATGCGACACTGAATTAGGAGTTTGAATTTGAGATCGTAAAAAAAAATTAATATAAATTTATTAGAATTTCAAATTCAAAACACTAATTTGATACTTCAAATATAATTGAGATCAATGCACCACTGAATATAAGTAAATTTTTTTTTTTTTTTTTGGTCCTGGCAATGTTAGAAGGGTTAGGGAGGGGGAGGATGGGGGTGGGAATCGAACACAAGCATTGGACGACCAAACCACGGGCCCTAACCAACTGGGCCAAGCCGCACCCCCGAATATAAGTAACTGACTGACAGAGAATATCTAGTCATGTGAGTCACCTCGTACAATATGACTGAAGTAAACGAAGCTAGTCAATTCATATACAGTAACATAGCACGCCTCTAATGGTGGAAAGGGAAAAGATAAAGGTGCCTACCTGTGTATCCTTGTCAGCCTGGCTTGGTGCGCGTGCACTGTAAGTACTTCTCTGATACCTCTCCAGTGTATTGGCCATGCTGTGGTTAACACTGAAATTAGTCAGCAAAGTAACATTACAAACTCGTAATAGTGTCACATCTTCCTTTCTTTTCCAAACTATTGGATGGTGGGAATACCATTAATTCACAACTTACCAATTGTTTCACCCAACAACTAGAATATAAGAACACATCTGGTACAGGTGTACTACAACATATCATTTAACATAGTGGTTTGATTTCAAGGACTCGAGATATTCCATGAAAAGGAGTGAGTGGATTCTATGTATTGTACCTTATTAGACGGTTCAATTGTACACTATGTGTGAGTAAGTGTGAGTCATCGTGACAGTTTCATATAATACAAGAGAATTTAGATTGGTTTGATTTCAAAGACTCAAAATATTCTATTAAAAGGAGTAAGTGAATCCTATGCGTTATACCGCATTAAACTGCTCAATTATACACTATATGTGGGTATGAGTGATCGTGACTATCTGATACAATGGAAGAAGATTTAGATTGTCCATTAAAGAGCCCAAAACCCACAATAATGCAACCATTCACAGAAAACACCATCGATATCAGCTGATTTACTAGAAAATAATGTCAAGCTTGAGTTGTTATGATCCATAATGAAGATAAAAGAAAGCAAAAAAGTTAAGAATTTGGAATCTGAGGAGGAGGTAAACTTCCCCCTAGTAAGTCCTCTCACGTTCCAAGTTTGGACTTCTATCACTGCACTAGCATACATGAAAGAGACAAATTAAGACCTTGGAAAAAATCCTGGTTCACGGAGGAAACATAATCATTAGGTATTTCTCGGAAGCACTTACCCGTAAAAGATACAAATATGACAACAAACTGGAACCATCACATTCCAAAAATAATACTCCCTCTATCTTAATTTAGATGTCGTTTTTGAAGAGTAGAAATTTTTAAGGAAACATTTAGGACATGTCTTCTTTATTTGAAAAGTTACTAATTTGTTCTTATATTCAAGTTTGAAATTTTAAACTCTAAAGACATATAGAAAAAAATGTAAAATATATTATTTAAAAAAGGAAAGTGAATAACTATTTTGGGACAGGCCAAAAAAAAACATAACATCATTTTTTGAACAGATGGAGTATATATTATAATATTTAATTAAACAAAATTTAAGAAAACTCGATTAGCAAGAACAAAATAAAGAATTGATTTAATAATTTATACAAGGACTAGATATTAAATTTGTCACCTAACACGTGACAACTAAAATTATTATTATATATGATAATATTATTGTTATTTACATTTTTGTCATGTCGGTATCACAATGTTTTACTCTTGCTTCAATCAGCCTTAGAAGAGGAAATGACAGAAGGAAAATTGATAAATTTGAGGACTTGCGGAAGCTGTTGCTGCTTTGCTAATGCTCAATCTCTTGCCTATGACTAAGTGTTGATGTTACTGCACTTGTCACAGCTCAAGGGACTCCCATTTGTGGTTGCGTGATGTGATATGGTTCTCATTTCTTTACCAGTATAGTGTCCAATGCTACTCTTTTGAGCTTGCTTGTTGAGCCTTTGGGCTTGCTTCCTACCTATGGCAGTTTCTGTTGTCCTACTTGACCTCATCTATATTCTTTTACTTCTTAATACAAAAACTTATCCTTTAACTATAATAAAAAATAAAAAATAAAAATAAAAATGTTTTACTCTAGCTTTTACTATTTCTCGTGAAAATAATTGGTAAAGAAGGTTTATATATTTTTATTTTATTAAATATAAGGAGCTTAGACTTTAGAGCAATTTTTTCTTCTCTCTTCTGAATTCATATTATAGATATTATGCTTGTGTATATATATATATAAAACAATGATATGTTGCAGTAAAATATTCCAATAATCAACTTATATTTTTACTTTACAAGATTTGGGCTCTCTAAAGTAGACTAAAGAGGTCCAAATTAAAATTTTAAATGAGTTTTGAGATGACATTACTTATATTTAATTTTAAAGGGAGGGTTTGAATTTCGGTGAAGGGCCGGAGGCATATACGTGTAAGTAACAACTAAAAATAAATAAATAAATAAATTAGTCTCTTGAAATTTTTTGAAGGAACATTTTAAATATTATATTAATTTTAGGAGTCACAAGTAAGTATTTATATAAAATAACAAGTAAGTATTTATATATGAATTGGAGGGGGGGCACCCCTAGGCTAGCTTCTAGCTTCATCGCTGCCATCAGGACTGCTTCGGATGCAGACTTCTTTTCATAAAACCAAGGACAGCGAAGTAGGAAGATCTATATAAGACAGAATAATAATAATAATAATAATAATAACTTCTTATATATTTTTTTCCATATTTGCCCTTATCAACAAAAAAAGTTTCAACAAAAACTAAAATTAATTTAGAATTATGTATATTGCTATTGTCAAACCAGCAAACACAATATTCTACTCCAAAATAAAGCCAAAAAGAAAATCCAGTAAGTGATTATAAATTATATTTTTCTGACAATCGAAAATCCTTCTATTTAGCTATAATAAAATGGAAACAAATTTGGAATTACCAAACACTGAGCCTTCCCACAAAATTATAGGAAAAAAATGATTCCTTGATATGACAAGGTTATCAATCATCTGTAAATTACAGAACAACTCATGAATCTACAAAATTCAACATAAAAAGAGATCGTGAAACAAACACAGAACCTAAAAACGAAAGAATAAATAGTAGACATAATTAACTGAATGCCCTAAATGATAGACAAAATAATAAATAGTAATTAGAATTAAACTAAATGCCCTAATAGAGATTGAAGCGTCTAAGAATATTGGTGGAGCATCAATATCAGCTTCCTTTTTAATGTATATGTAAATATAAATATAAATTGGGAAAAACAAAGTTGGCACATCAAATTTTTATATTTATAGATTAATACTAGACAGACGATGAATTCTCGAGAGCTCATGAAAGGGATGATCAAGAAATTTATTTATCCAATTGTTCAATTGAAACTTAAAGAAACAATATCACACATCATTTTTAATAGTCTAACTATATATAGGTTTATCTACCAGGAAGAAAAAATAATTTTAGTTATACTCCCTGTTGATTTTAGGAGCTCATATCTAGGGTTTTATAATGGCTAGCTGTTCCATTATTCTCAAAGGTGAAGCAAAAATATTGTGTTCTTTTCTTTGAATGCATGATTATTTTAAATCATTTAATTTTGTTTCTCAGACAGTTTTGTCTGAACACATTTTTAATTTGTACAAAGTGGTAGGAGCTCAACCAACTAGGTCATCGGGTAAAGCTATTTGAATACATTTTCAGGTTTTTATTTTTTTTAATTTTTTTTTTTCAATTTTATTTTATTTATTTATTTATTTATTTATGACTATTTGATCTTTTCCTATGAGGTAGATGGATACAATCATAGAACTGAAGCTTTTTTGTCATATTCTAAATAAGGTTCAGACTTTCAATCATGATTTTACAAGAATTCATGATGTCCATAGTGTATCTATAAGAATGGAGTAATTTTTAATCAAAATATTATTCTATTTCTATCAGTCAGTTCCATTCAATTTTGTGAATACGTCTATATATGCTGAAAGCATTACATGATGTTTTGTACTTAACGAAACTTTTTGCAGATTTATGGCCTTTATTTTCATAATTTTTATATTGATTCATATACACTCACAAATACAAACACATAGACACACACGTATTTAACTTTTTAATTTTTTTATCGGTAGGTTGATTTTAAATTTTTGTTTCTCTACTGTCACATTTGTACAAATTAAAAGTTCCAAAGAGGGTCAAATGGAATAAAACTTATATTGTATTAATTCAAATCTAGTGTGTGTACACATATTAATTATGAAGATGTTTATTAACCTGTGATTAGCATCAAATTAAATTGAATTCATATGAATTCAATTTATTAACTCAACAAGATATATACTTAACTATCTTCTAAGTTCTAACACAGATCTACACTATCAGATGATCGAGAGAGAAAATTAGGTGAAAACTTTCCACTAATGGAGCCCTTCAACTGCATGAAACCCATTTAATATGGAAAATAATAATAATAATAATCTAACATGAGCGCATCAACCGAATAAATACTACTTACTGTATGTCTTAAAAAAAAAAAACAAAACAAAACAAAAATTGGGTAGCCCTAATTTCCCTTAATTTGCAAAAATTGAAAGGAAAAACACACACACACACATGTGTAGAGAGAGAAATTAAGGTGTGACATACCTAGAGTTGCTGCAGAACTCATAGAGCTTGCCACGGTTGGAGAAGATAATAAGAGCAACCTCAGCATCACAGAGAACAGAGAGCTCATAAGCCTTCTTCAGCAGTCCATTCCTTCTCTTTGCAAATGTCACCTGTCGATTTATCTTGTTTTCGATCCTCTTCAGCTCCACCCTCCCTCTTCCCATTATTATTATTATTATTTTTATATATCTATTATAATATTGCTAGCCGTAATTACCTGACACAATTATTTACAGTACATCCTTAGTTTAAGCTGATAAAATATATCAATCAATATATATAGCCATAATAAATACTACTATATATATATATATATATATAGGTGTACTACATGGCTAGATTTGTTTCTGTTATTCTTCTCTGGGCCAGGAGTACTCTAAGGTTTGAGGTTAGATCACGTAGTCAACAGTTTGTGTGTGTGTGTGTGTCTATAAATATAAATATACATATATATATATATATATATATGTACACCTATATAATGACATGCAGAGAGAAAGAGAGAAACCTTGGAGAATTATTTTGTTACCTTCTTCCTTGGTTTGGGTTTAGAATCAATGCTTTTACAGGCATAGAAAAAGAAAGAAAAAGACAGACTACTACCTTTTTTCTAATTACTACGAAGTATTATTATTATTAAATAGTGTCTCATAAAAACACACACGTATGTGTGTGTATGTATGTATAAATATCAAAATTCTTCTGAAATAATTTTGTACATTTTAAATTGATAAGGTAATGACACAAGTTTGATGATAGAATAGTTCAAATTGCTTTCGATATGATATGAGTATGGAATGATATAAAATAATATTAGACGTATCGCAATTAGATTACACATTATTTTTTCATAGTTTTTGTATTATTATTGTACATAATGGGCATTTGTGGATTTGTGTAAATATTTACCAAATATATATATATATATTTCAGGTGCATTACTCAAGGTGAGTGATTATCATTCGAAAAAAAAAAATAATAATAATAAAAATACAATAAAATAAAATCAGGGTGAGTGAAAAACACGTATATGTTTTATGTATTTGTATATAACTACTACCTCATAATGAGTATGACTGCTGCATGACAACGCCAACCTTGGACTCTGTGGTACGACGTGTCGACCACTAGCTGAGGCATCTCATTGTTGTGCCAGTGTACTATTTTTCTGTGACGGTTGTGCCCCTAAATCAATAAAATTAAGGACAAATTACACAAACTACCCACGAGGGTTTTATATTGTGCATGTAGATAGAAGTTATAGTAATATTACAAAAAGGTCCATATTAACCATTTGACCACAAAAAAATCAATATAAATTTACAATTCTCACCTTAAAATTAAAGTATTTATTTTTAATGAAGAAAATAAAAAAGATTATACATTGGGAAGTTTCATTTTTGTCCCTGGGTACACCCCATCTGCTTCCCTACCACATCAATCAGTGTCTCACCTCAATGTCCCCCTTCCTTTTTCATATTAACCTTCCCAAAGCAACAGCCGCCACCACCATCGCCACCACCACACACCTATAATTTCAATCCAATCCAATCCACTCCTACACTACCCTAACCTTCCCCAAATTAATCACAAAAATTCTCTCTAGACCCAATTTTAATGGAGACCATCGCCCAATTTGGCAACAAATGAAACACCATCGCCCCCTTCCTCTCGGGTTGAATCGACAAGGCCGAATTGAACTACTGGAACTCCAACCTCAAGTGGGAGTGCTCATCAATGAGTACCGACGAAGGCGATGGAATACTTAAATCAGTAGCCATTGAAGAAATCGACAAGTGCAGATTCTCCCCTTTTGGTTTTGGGTTGTATCTTAGATGGGGTAATCCATCTGGGTTGGATGTAATCGAATCGATCCGACTGGTTTCATGTTCGACGTCTCACATATCGACCTGTTAAGTGAATCGAGCCTAATCTAAATAAATCCAGTGATGCTATAGAATCAGAGTATGAACTTAATATCGTGATGATGATCTCTGTTCAAGAATAGCAGAGATGACAGTGGCGCCACTCTCGTATGAGGCGGAGGATGTGTTTGGGTCGTTCAATAAGGAGTTCTTGGCGGTGATACAATCGTCGCTGGTGATGGCCCGAGCAAGGCATTGGACCATGCGCTCTAAGCTTCGAATTCGTCCGAGTGGTGCGTTGTCGGTAACGAGCATCTATGATATTTTTGGGTCACGATTTGTATCGATCTTAGTCGCTCCTTAGGACCATTGGTTACTGTTATTCATCATCATTCTGAAGAGAGGGGGAATGATCCGTCTTTGGCGACGACAACTTGTGCACGCCGAGGTGGCTATTGGCTGGCTATGACGGCGATGGGCTGGTTACAGCTTCAGCGGCAAACTCGAGGATAATGGCGGTGAGCTCGGCTTGATGGGCTCGACAGTGGAGGATTTCGACTGTGATGGAGGTGGATGCGAGCTCGGATGGGATGAGCTTGGCTGTGGCGGATGTCGGCTGTGATGGAGGCGGCGGCGAGCTCGGATGCGGTGAGTGAAGTTGAGCTCGGACGGTGGAGAGCTGTGCGGTGATGGCAGTGACGGAGCGGCGAGCAGTTGTGATGAGGTCGAAATGATTTATGGCTCTGTGGTTGGATTTGTGGGCTTTAATGGAGTCTTAGGGGCAAAATTGTAACTTTCACAATACACAAATTTTTAAAATTTTTTCATTAAACAAATAGTTTAATTCTAAGGATAAAAATGTAAATTCATATCAATCCACTAACCACAAAAAAGTTAATTTGGGTCTCTCTATTATATTGTGACCATCTTCAATCTACATGTATAAATTAAAAACTTGAGAGGTCCTTTGTGTAATTTGCCCTAAAATTAATACATGCAAACCAAGCATTGTCGCTTTTTTCTTTTCCTTCTTCTTTTTGTTTAGTTTTTTCTTTTCCTTTCTTTTCCTTTCTTTTTCTTTTTTATTATTTTACTTTTTTTACAGGCTTGGAACTAATCGTACCTGGGCTTGGCCTTTTGACCAAAATAAATTGCTATTTTGACTTTCAAAATTAATAAAATTGAATTTATTATTTATAGAACTTAACAGTACTAATAGTTTACTAATAATTTCTTAATAATAGTTTTGTAAGCTATCTGTACCTTATAAATTACTTTCTACTTTTCTGAATTTTAAGTTATAACTCAGTCATTGGTAGTAGTATTAGTGTATTAGGTATAGAGAAAAGTGATATTCACACATTCTAGTTATTTACTCCTACATTCTATTTACTTTTTCAAGAAAAATAAAAAATAAAAAATGACATAATTGTCTTTCAAGAAGCACGTTTACAATCATCTTAAAATTTACTCAAGCAACTCAC
>JAOTQH010000032.1:1843686-1854539 GCA_025631255.1 Cornus kousa
CCCAAAAAAAAAAAAAAAAAAAAAAAAAAAAAAAAAAAAAAAAAAAGGGGGCAAATTTTAACTTTATGGCACCTACAGATGCAAAAAGGAGCAATTTATATGTGATCTTTTTTCATAGAAAATTTCCATTTGAAATTATATTAATAATATCAACATACATGATTGAATTTTTAAAAATCGTTGTTGTTCATTTTGTTTTGAAGTCATAGACATAAAGGTGATCTCCATACAAAATAAAAAAACGAGCAAGAACATCTACTCTTATCTCTAATTATACACACATAAAGGTCATCATAGTACAACCCAACCTGATCCCACTCGAAAGCTAATCTCCCACTAAAATATACTTAAAATTGAGAATCCAAAGAAACAGAGTCCTTTGCCCCCCACAACACACAACACAAACCTCTGGATTTCTCATTCTTGAGTAGAGTAGATATAAAGCTTATTTAATTCTACCCCACTCTCTCTCAAGTGAAGCTACCACACATTCATACCTAGTGTGACTCAACCACATTTATACACATATATGTGTGTGTATAATTGATGATTATAAAAGTGGCCCTCCTTATCACTACACTCAATCATTTCAAAAACCCATTCCCTCAACAACCTCACAAATCCCTCCTTTTGTGTACCCTTCTATATGCTTCTCTTCCTATAAGTACACTCAACACTTGTGTCCTAACTTCCAAACAAGTATAATATTTCATAGAAAAAAAAAGAAAAAGAAAAAAAAGAAAGACATTGAGCCATGTCCATCACAGGACTTCCAGACACAGATAAGATCCAAAAGAAATCGTTCCACCGGTGGAACGATTCAGGTGAGCTCGATGTGTTTGAGGCTGCACGATATTTCTCCGGTGCCAACGAAGTCTCTGCAGGTTACAATGGTGCACCAAGTACTTGTGCACAGAAGGTGTTGAGATCAGGTGGACGGATTAGCTTAGACGTGCGGATGAGGAATTCAATTCCTCCCCAAAATCTTGTGATGGAAAAGCAAATGATGAAGGAGAAGAAGTACAAGCAACCAAGCTCACCAGGTGGCAGACTTGCTAGTTTCTTGAATTCTCTCTTCAACCAAACATCTTTGAAGAAGAAGAAATCGAAGTCCACCACACAGTCTATGAAGGAGGAAGATGAGAGCCCGGGTGGGAGGAGAAAAAGGAGGAGTAGTATTAGCCATTTTCGAAGCTCGTCCCACACTGATTCGAAGTCCATTTATTCATCGACAAGCTCTGGTTTTAGAACACCTCCTCCTTATGCACACACTCCTACAAAGACCTACAAGGACTTGAGAAGCTATTCAGATCACAAGCAAAAGGTCTCGTCCAACTACAACAACAATGGACATGTTAAGTCCACTGTTGTACAAAGTACTGAGGTGTGTCAAGACAAAAGGGGCGTAGATCATGTTTGGTTAGATGAAAAATTCAACTTCTCCAATGGATTTTCCGAGAAACACAAGAATTTTGTTCATGGGTTTTCCGAGAAAGTTAGGATTCAGGCTGATAAATTTCCATCAGAGGAGAAGGATTTTGGGAAGTTTGATGAAATTGATGATGGTGCTGATAGTGATTCAAGCTCTGATCTGTTTGAGTTGCAAAATTATGACTTGGGTTATTTTTCTAGTGGTCTACCTGTTTATGAGACCACACATATGGACAGCATCAAGAGAGGTGCACCGATTTCTAGTGGTCCAATATAGGACTACTGTGTGTGTGTGTTTGTGTGTATATATGAATTACTACAATTTGTTTCTTAGTTCTTATTGATGTTTGGAGCTGTGATAATCAGGATAATATTGCATTCTTGTCAAGACATGGCCTTAGATTTTGCTTGCTTCTTTTGAATTTCATCACAACTTTTCTATGTATGTACAGTTTGGAATGTTTTCTTGTCTCTCCCCTTTATTTTTTTTTTTCACCTTTACTTAATTTTGGAGCTATATGGAGTGCTGTAACACCAGAAATCCACCATTGAAGCAACTTGATTAGTTTGCGCATGATTGCAGATCCTCCACTAGATTAATGGGGGAAAAAAAAATGAACACCCATCATCACAGCATGTGAACTGCATCCTTTGAACTTTTGACTTTTGACATTAGCAAATTGCAATAATTGATAAAAGTGCTCATAAATCTAAATCTTGCATAATGACCAAAACCTAATAAACAATTTATATTTGTGTGTCCACACACACACACACACACACACACACACCCCTCATTCTTGCATATGTTGGAATCACTTAAAAAATATTTTTTTTTTCTCGGTAAATACTTAAAAAAGGTTTCTAGTATTGCACTTTCTAATCTAGAGCAAAAATTAATTGCTTGGTTGATGCAATGGAAAATGGAAAATGATAAATGCATTTTTCATTTTTTTTGTAATTGCACTTCTTTTTTGTTTTTTCTTAAACTAAGTAATGCAAATGCCACTTGTACTTGATTCTCTATAATTGAATTAAAGATAATAATGTTGTTTCGTATCTAAATATATATATGTATATATATATTAGGTGCATTTACCACCTTCCATGAAAAATATCTGTCTAAAAGAAAGATGAATATAGAAAAGTACATTTATTCTAGTATCTCAATTAGTGATCGATAACAAAAGATAAAGCCAAAACAACTAGGTCCAACCAAAAATAGTTTGTGTCCTTGGGAATAAACTAAGGTCCAACTTTTTAAGCAATAACATTAGGAGAAAAGGAAATCTAACACGATATTTCTTTTTCTCAATATATATGTACACAAAAATAGTTTTTGAACTTTCAAATCTTGAGCAAAAAAATAATTAATAGGTTGATGTAATGAAACACATCTTTGTCTAATCCAAGGATCAGCATAGGAAAAGTATTCTTATTCTAAATTTTGGTGGTATCACACAGATAATGCCAAAATAACCAGATTCAACCAAAAATCATGTGTGTTGTTTGGGATTAACTAAGGTTCAACTTTCTAAGCAAATTAATTAAATAATATTAGGAGAAAAGGAAATCCAACACCATGATATTTCTTTTTCTTTTTCTTTTCTTAATTGAGTCTGTGTCCATCTTTTTTAACCACAAATATTATTATATACAATTATTTTAAAATCAAGATACGCATGTCCGGAAAGAGATGAACTCGTGAATTTTTACTTATTATTAAGAGATTTAAGCCAACCCAATTATCTTGATATGTTTCTTAACATGATGACTAAGGTACATCTTTAGAAGATTTAGAGGCAAATGGCTTGCGATGTAGGTCCACATACAGGGCGGCTCAACCGCCTACCTAGGCGATCCCATAAGGCCTCGTCTGGAGAAAGACTCCCTTACTATTACTATTACTATTTCTATTATTTCTTCTTATTCTTAGCCCTTGTTATTATTGTTTTTTTCCCTAGTAACTTTTAATTTTTTTATGTGGATTATAGGTTTTATGAACTCCAATTTTTATGTGGATAATTTTTTCTGTAAAAAAAAAGCATAATGTCACTTTTTCCCCTTCTCTTTCTCATGCAGGTTCTTCTTAATTGCAAAAGTTATGAATCTAACCAATTTATTTGATTTGAAAAATTCAAATTGTCGAATTTATATTTATTCTGAGACATGAAAACAAAACATACCATTATAACCACCAAAAATATGAAGTTACAATTACTAGCATTTAAAAAGTAATTAGTAATCTCTCCCATAAACTTTACTTTTGTTACTTTTGTTATTGAAATAATTTCAAAGACTTTCCATTATAATAATTGCCCCACTGAGCCCACAAGAAGCCTGTCCCTAAGCCTAATGGTACTTCCGTTCCTGCAACTAATGGTACTTTTCTCTCCATTAAAGGAAGAATGTCAAGAGTTCAAGTTCCATAAATTCATATGTAAAGGCACGTAGATGTGTGAATGTGTTTCTAATCAATAATAATAATTATTATTAAATGATAATAACAATAATAATAATCTTTCACTAGTTTAACTTGATTGTAACATATATATATGTAAAGGGTAAAGTGCAAAAAATTGCAAAAACAAAGCAAGTAGCCCCTCAAACTACTATTTGGTGACATACTACATTAAGTTAATGTATTATTTCTTTTTTTCCCTTTTAATGTGTAAAAAATGTCTCTCTTTCAAATGTTATATTAATGATAAATTACATTGACCACCCTGAGGTTTTGACAAATTACACATATGTAAACCATTCAGCGTTTATTACTTTGACTTCCCACGAGATTTGGCGCGTATGGTCAACAACAATTCTAGCATTTTCTTTCGACAAACCTGTTCACAAAATTTTATAAAATGATAATTTTACCATTCTATTGTATAAAATGCAATATAATGTATTATTTCATGATCTTGAGCTTACAAATATCATTTCTAATCTTAAGCATTTATGGAAGTTGTGTTTGAGAAAGACAGTTTTTGGGTGGCCTGGTCTTATTGTTATCTTATAAAGGCCAAAAATATTTGGACTGTTAAGCCAACTGCTCTCAGTTGTAGCTTTTGAAGGAAATTGCTAAGGCTAGGAGGAATGGCTAGAGGTATTATCAAGTATAAGGTGGGGAATGGGACTGCCACTAGGATGTGGCTAGATTTCTGGCTTCCAAATGGTCCCCTTTTAAAGCAATTAGGGCTAAATGATATGCAAATTCTTCAGACACTTATGCCACATTTGATAGCCTAATTTTCAATAATCATTAAATGGAGCCCCTATTAGTAAGCTTTTCATAATTCTTCCAATCATTAGACTTCATTTCCCAGTTATACTCCTTACCTCCACCTTCTGACGAACAAGATAGCATAAAATAGTTGCCAAGTCCTACCAGTTGTTATTTATTTTCACACGCCATTACATACTTTATACCTTCATCTCCAATTTTTTTCCTAGCACAAGTTAGTTTGGTTTAAACACCACATACCTAAACACAATTGCATATCCTAGTTAGTTGTGAAGGGAAGAATTTATACTCTGGACTCCAAACCAATGCTTAATAAGCACTATGTTAATATGTGTTACATTTGTCTTACTGAGAGTGAGTCTATGAACCACTTGTTCTTTAGGTGCAGCTTTAGCTCACATGTATGGAGATTTATTTCGGAGATTGCTGGTTGTGTTCTACATCCTTCTCAATTGTTGGTCTAACTTGATTCAATGACGCTCATCTTACTGGAACTCATCAACTTTTTTGATTCACAAACTTATCTTTTTAGCTGTGCGCAATCTACTTCATTTGGCAAGAGAGAAATGCAAGGGCATTCAGAAATATTTCCACTCCTCCACATCACATTATTTCATAGACCAATACTTGTATTAGATCAATGCTTGCTACAATAGAGATAAAGAAGAGTTTTGACCTAAAACTAATCTCAACTGAACAAGATCTTCATAATCTCTTTGTGCAGGGCTGTTCCAATTCCTGAGTACACTCTTGGCTCGTATCATGAGGTCATTGTTGGTTCCTACTGGTGTTGTTTTTGCATTTTCATTATTTTGTTCTCTAACTGATGGCACTCTCATTGCTGCAGTTAGACTTGAGTTTAGTGGCTTAATAAGATTGCCTCTAGTTGTATGGCTTTTATGTTTTCTTTTCCCTTCTTGGGGCTCCATTTATATTCTTTTCCTCTATATATACAAGCTTACCCTTTAACCAAAAAAAAAAATATAAGGCATTATTGACTCTTTATACTCAGTCACTTTCTGACTTCTGGCAAAAGAGTTTAAGGGGTGTCAAAGTAGTAAACACTGAACAATCTACCGGTGTATAATTTGCTTAAACCTAAGGAGACTGTAAATATAATTTACTCATATATTAATTACCAAATTTAAAACCCTCTCTCTCAAAAAATAAAATAAAAATCACTCTACGTCTGTGTCTCTCACTCTCACTCTCACATAAGCTCGCTTCTCTCTCCAATTTTAACCCCTCTCATTCTATCTCATTCTCTCTCTCACACACACACAACAACAACAACAGCACAACAACAATAACAACAACAATGGACAACATCAAATACAGCGGTAGAGTACATCAATAAGCAGCCTAATACCATCCAAGTATCCAACGAAAAAGACCTTGAAAACTGGTACTCGGCAGAATTTAAGAGTTCATATAATTGGGGATCGAGAACATGAAATCCACAATTAATGGGTTTGGCCTTTGTTGGAAGATTAAACGAAATGTTGGAAATATCAAGGGTTGAATTCATGAACCAACGCAAGTGTGAAATACATGAATTAAGTCATGTGTGGAATACATGAACTATCTCATTAGGAGATGAAACACTTATGTTAAACTTATTATTTTATTTATTGTCTTATAATTTTTGTATTTCTAGAGTCATATATTTGTACCTATAGATATTATGAGATATGTATTTTGGGGAGATTGTGAAAATATATATATATATATATATATATATTGTGTATTAGCTAATTTCGTTGTCAAAACAAGTCCAATCGAGTTGTAATTTTCCGGTTCAGAATTTCAAGATTGAAAATCAGATGCGGATTTAAACAAGTTCAAGTGTTCATGGTATACTACACTCTGAGATGATGAGAACAATTCTTTAGGAAGTTTGAAGAGGAAGTAAGAACACTTGGGAAGAGTTTGAAAGTTTTAAAGGAAGATTTTAAATTCTGTCCATCTTGAACTGGTTCCCAAATTCTTGAACTCGTTCAACATCATCAGAATTGAAAAAATTCAAGACTGGCCATCTCGACCAGGTTCCCAAATTCCTGAACCGGTTCAAGAGTCAAAGGGAGCCTTTGAAATACCTTCTGGCCATCTTGAATCGGTTCCCTAATTCCTGAACCGGTTCAAGATGTCCTGGCAGTCATAGAACTTCAGTTTCCTTGTTTATTCTGATTCTTTTTTGAATTATATTTCTTTCTAAGTCCTATGCACAAAATTTTATATATTTTCAGAGGAACTAGGACATTCTAAACTCTATATATAAACCTTGTTATACACATAGATTTATTCACGGCTTTTACATACAAAATTCAGATCTATTAGAGAGCTATCTTTGAGAGATATTTTTATTCATTCAGAAAATCAATCTGATTTTTCTAATTTTATTGTTGAGAGCACACACATCAACACAAGAGTGATTTAGGAGTGTTGTTCTCTATCTCATCAGAATTGGAACATAATTGAAGATTCAGAAATTTCAAAACGTAGAATTCATTCATTCTTCGTCAAATTCAGATCTAGAAGAAAAGGGGTGAAGCGATCACACTTTGAACTTTGAAGGGGTCAGAGCACTGATCTACCTGCAACTCTTCTACAGAGATCGAGAGTAAGCCTGATGTCGAGAGCTATTGGACGGGGGAGTCGCAAATCAAGGATCGTCAGCAATTGGTTTTTGGTAGAACGATAGAGTTTGAGACTGAGTCAAAGTTCGGTATACTTTGTCTCAAACATAGTGGATCGTTTATCTCAGGATTGCAATGCCCAACGAGGTTTTTCCTATTACAATTGGTCTATTATACCAATTAGGGTTTCCTCAATAAAATCCTGGTGTCATCTCTTAAACTCTATTTACTTTACTTGCACTTTATATTTGCTTTATGGTTTGATTTTGGTTATATTTCAGTAAAATTAAAATAAGTAAAAAAATTGGATAAAAGAGCAAGTTGAATCTATTTACCATTTCTGTACATTATCTATCCATATTATATTCCATAACCATTCCACTGCGCACACTCAACACTACGGGCACTCAGTCCTCCTCAGGTGACCCTGCATGATAAAATTGTTTGGAATTCATGCCCTTCAAGAGCTTAAACATAAAGACACACGCTTTCTGCAATATCTCCATCTAGCGCTGGTGTATACTGGCCAATCTCATATGGGATTCAATTGTAATCCCCAGGCAAAAACTGATCCTTTGGATCGCTATCAAATGCAAACTTCACATGCTTGATGGTAAGGTCATGTTGAAGGTTGAACCAAAGATCTACCTCTTCTGCTCGTCCATGCTGGAATCCCACTCTCACCTCTTCTTCGAGTGTGATTTTATCAAGCCACTGTGGTCATTCATCCAAGACATATGGAAGTTTTACAGTAGAAGTAATAACTGGCCCCTATTTATAATCTGGGCTAGCCACCACTGCGTCAATCGAAGCTATAGAATCTATCTCTGTGTCCTTGCGCTCACAGTAATGATTTACTCTATCTGGCAAGAAAAGAATTCTATACATGTAGGAACACATCTACTTCATAGTCAAAGGTACTACAGAGGATAACCACCTTTATTGCCGACACTCTTAGAGCATCGAAGAAGCACACTATCTCGGTACTTGCTACTGAGTGGACTCAAAGACCTAAATTGATCCCACCTTCCCCCACGGCCACCGGACTAACATAGTGGGTAATCATGTTGTAACCAAACCTTGATTGTCTACTTTCATTCCCTCACCACCGGATCGTGGATATCCTTTGCTAACTCCTATTCTAAGGGCTGGTAATTTGCTCCAATTATTTATTATACAGGAAATTAAGGCACTCCATAGCTCAAGTATAGACTCTAATTAATTGTGACCCTCCAAAGGAAAATTAAGGCCAAAAATTCATAAAATAGATTTATCAACTCAAGTACTCGTCATTACAACTGCAAATATAGCAATTAAATTACTACACACGTTGATATAGGCAAGAGAAGTGGATTGTTATTAAGTTACGCAAAAGCCAAATACATTATACATGCATGGAATTAATCTCGCTAGCTTATTTTAATTTTCATTAGCAGGTCAGGAGCCACATCCTCATTAGGATCATCAGGGTAGATACCCAATTCCTCTGAGCACTTTGGTGCACCCAGTGTTGGGGTCCTTTTTCGTGAAGCCAATGTTGTTAGCATAGCGAATATCTCGGTGTTTGATTTGATATCGTTGAGGGTGACCGGGGCTGTCCCATCCATAGCTTCACCACATGTGTCAGGTTGGAGTCTTGTCGCCACCTTCACCTTATAAACCTTGTCACCGTGATCTCTTTTTGCCTTTAAACTATATCTCCCATCTTTGCCAATTTCCCATTAACAGAGTTTGTCACATTTCCGGTCTCTTAATTTTTGCATAGCAGGCCCACATCTGCACCTGCACAATAGAGGGAAAAAAAACCCTTTATACTCTTGAAATATTGTTGATGATATTACCAACTACTTAGTTACGTAATGGTAAAAACAAATACTCTGTACATTTTAAACATTGCTATTTCAGTTCAAGTCTTCCGTCTACTATGCATATGTGACCGCGTTTGAGCTGTTATTTAATGGCAGAGGTTTATGTCTTCCACTGGTAAATGCTTTAAACAACCTTCCAACCTAGTAGATCCTTCATTAAACTTGCCTCTTCTCCAACATGTTCCTTGCTTTGACAAACCAAGATGAGAAAAAAATAATAATAATAATTAAAAAGGAGACTATCAAAAAATAATATGCTTCAGAAATATATGAAAGAAATGTTGACAGCTTAGTGCTGCCTCTGTTTTTTCATCTTATGCAGCCCTTTAGTTGTCTTAGAAATTACTATTTCATTTCATCTTCTTCCGATATAAGCACGGGCAGTGTTGTTTTACAAGTTAAAATTTAATAGAGACCATAAATTTCATGTCCAAATAATTAGAAGAACTTTCATATCATATTCCAGAATAAGCCATTATTTGTTATTGAATCAAAAACCTACTGCCTGATTTCGGCTCCCTTTATTTTTCAGTAAAATATTTTTTTAAATGTTTACCTTAAATTTACCTTAAAATGTTTTATGCCATTTAAGTTATATTTCAAATTGTAATATTTATTTAAAGCCATGTAATCTTCATCAAAGGATGCTATGAAGCTTTAAGAAGGTTCAAAAGGTTTAAATTAGGCTTCAGGAATTTTCTGAAATTTTCCAGAATTTTTCTGGAATTTTTTGGGCTTAATTTAATTATTTGGAATTTTTTGGCTATTTTCTGGCGACCGGAGTATCGCCAGCAACGAGGGCGGTGCAGGAGTTTGGCCGGCCAATCTGGTGTGGCACGATGCACCAGTATACATTGTGCCCGGATTATTGACCATTGGATCAATGATGGGTTGGATAAAATCAGGTGCGACGCGGAAACAGTGCAACCCTAACGATCTGGCACGTGAGGACCACGCGCCAGCAAAGGAGAATGACACATGGCGCGTGGAAGCGCGTGCCACGCACCTACTGGCTTCCCCAGTGCATGCTAGTGCGTGGGGACACACTACATGCACCCCTAACGCGTGCCAACACATAGGAAGGAGCTGCCCACTCCCCTAGTGCGTGCAAGCGTATAGGGATGCGCTTCAACACCTCCAGGCGCATGCCAGCGCGTACAGGTCCCTCCGGGTGTGTCCCAAGAGCTGTTTTTGCTTCTCCAGGCATGTAGCAGCCTTCTACAGGTGTTTACAAGCTGATGATGGATTCTCATGTAATAATTAGAGCATTTAAATGTTAAAAGCTAAATCCATTGACTATTTTATTTGCTTTATCTGTCATTCATTTATTTATGTGATGTATGAAATACATGGAATAGATAATTGTTAATTAATTATTGCTCATGCATTGGATCCTTGATATTTATTTAAATGACTTGATTTATATTAATTAAATTATGAAAATTAATTGGATTTGATTACTAATTAATTAAAGGGCACTTATTGGGAAATGAAAAATTATTTTTGTAAATTATCTTTAAAGTGTGACTCAAATTAAATATTAATGAATCATTTAAAAGTCCAGATATTTTCTAAATTTAATTGGATTAAAATCAAGGCATTTTGCATGCATCATATCATGTATTTGAATAAATTGAAAACCCTAGTTTTAAATAATTAAAAATTGAGTGGGAGCGG
>JAOTQH010000032.1:1884246-1899090 GCA_025631255.1 Cornus kousa
TGGTTATTTTATTAATATTTTTATATTATAAATATAAAATTGTTATGAGTACCATATATTGAGGGCAAAAATGTAATTTGTACAACTTTCAGACTGCAACATTTGTATCAACAAACAATGTTAATGAATTCAGTACTTAAAATTAAAACATTATCATATAAGTTTTCAAATTAATACATTTAACACTTAAAATTTCAGCTCTTAAAATTCAGTACTTAAAATTTTCAATGCATAATTTTCAATTTTATCAAACAACACCTTAGTTTGTTACTTAGAAGACGAAAAACTATTTTTAGATAATTATAAATAGCAGTTCCATAGAAGCAAACCTATTTTAAAATGAGTTTTCATAAAACAATAATCAGAAACTAACAATCATCAGTTAGAAACTAGAAGCAAACCTTTTTAAAACTAGTTTTCATAAAACAATAATCAGAAACTGTCAAAAAAAACTGAACCAAACACTACTCTAGGAGTTCAGCTAGTTCAGAAATAAAAAAGAAAATTGCATTCCTATTTAAAAGGGGAAAAAAATTGATCATGCAAGTGTGGGAATGATAATTTACACCCATTAAATTCACATGAAAAATGGATTCACACCACGCATGCATGAATCTGTAACATTAATTGTTGAAAACAATAGTAATGACTAGAAAAATAGTGGGTCCAAAAGATCAAAGGGAAGTTGAAGGAAATGGACAAACATTGAAGATGGCGAAGGAAGAGAGTTGTGGGTGGTGGTGCTGTCATCTACTCCACTTTTGTGGGTGGCAATGTCAAATGAAGAAAGCTGAAAATGACAGGTCCCAAAGTCACATGTCACTTTCAGAGTGAGTGTATAAAGGAGGGAGGGTATGTGTCTTTTGTTGATGGGACTATTCCTAGATTGCCAAACATGGAAATAACCTATTTCTACACTTGGTTTCTACAACTTTCTCTGCTGGTATAAAACGACTTTCCCAATGTCACACTCTGATGAGTTTTTCTCTCTCATTTTTTCACCATTGATGTCTGTGATCACCACGGGATTCATATGTCTAATTCCTCGAACCTTACCACGCCCATCCACACACACTCATCCACTCTTGTTCACCATGCTTTGATCATTAACGGATTTGGACATAATCATTAGATCTATGCCACCCTCTTCTCCTATCTATATGAGGAATTCTTGATTAGACATGTCTCTACTGAGTTTTTTGTCGTGGATTCTCTCTGCGTGATGCATATGCATGTTATCCGGGCTATAACTTGGGTGGGTTGGGTACAACTCGGGTTTAACCCAATATGTGAAATTTTCATGAATCCTAATTTAATTCTAACTTGATCTCCAATCTTATATATTCAAACTCATTCAGACAAATTCTTGAATTTTAAACTGAGTTTTCAGCTTAGGTTGAGATTTTAAGTTAGAAAATTGAAGTAATTTGAGTTGCTCAAATGACTAATTTAAACACTAAAAATTCAATGTGATTTTGAGTTAGTTTCACATTGGATTAATTCTAAGCATAATTTTTAAAATAATACTAATAATAATAATAATAATAATAATAATAATAATGATTTCTAAATAAATTACAAACAAATTTGTAGGACATTAATTCTCAATAGTGTTAACAATGATTTACTCAAAGGAAGTTACATAGAAAAAAGATAATCATAATTTGAATATTATATTATATATAAAATTAAAATTAGAATTCAAGTTGGGTCGGGTTGCTCATAACTCTACCCAAGCTCAACCCTAGTTAAGTTTGGGTTGAAATTTTTCAATTCATGTGTAACCCTAATTGTAAAAATAATTGTCCAAGATCGTAAAAAATGGGTTTGGGCTCTACTGGTATCAAATTGACTCACCCAAATAGCACCCTTATAAATAATACATATGATCAGCAATGGGTTGTTGGCTTTAAATTTAAGTAAAAAAAAGTGATCACTTATATGTATGGTAATTCCACACTTAAGTCACATGGGGCAAGAGCAACGGAAAAACTTAAAATTTGGTCAAATAAAGAGAAACCTCAGCAACGCTTGTATACTTTGTATGCTATTTTGTGTGTATAAAATACTTTCTAATATTTGTATGTATGCTAAAGGCCATTATATAACTGTGAAATAATAAAAATGTAATTTTATAAATACTGAAAATGTGTTTAAGGGTATAAGCAGCTTTATTTATGAAGATACATGATGTTATTAATAATTAAGATACAAAATTATAGAATATTTTTATTTTTATTTTTAAAGAAATGCCACTTGAAATCATTATTTTAAACAATTATAAAATAATAAACATCTTAGCTTAATAAAATAAAACTATAAAGTAAATATATAATGATAAATTAATTTATGGTTATATTTTTGTATTATTCAAATTTGTGAACTTCTATGAACCTTACAATGATGTTTATCTACTGAACTTGACTTGTTTCACAGACCATTGCAATATTAAAAGGTAAATTACCTTCACCTTCCCTGGAATTGGCGCTCACACTAATCTTTCCGGGTATTGTAATACGCATTTTGTTTTTATTGTTTTTATTTTTGTTGAGCATTGCCGCAGTGTTTTTTGGAAAAAAAAAAATTACATTTGATAAAAAAAATATTTTGTTTTGTAGAGTGCCAAAACGTTTCGTAAATAATGATCAAAAGTTGAAACACCGATTTAATTTTTTTACATGTTTCCGCACTCTATAATAGGTACTATAGCAATGTAAAACACCCAAAAAGAAGATTAAATAAATAGATAACTCTGAAATAACCTTTTTAAATTAGCCATTATAGCTTTTAAACTTGCAATATATTTTTACTAAACATGTTTTTATGTTTCTGCCTTCAAAAATTTTACAGTAAATGAATATTATAAAACATGCTTCCAATTACTATTCAAAACACAAAACACTTATTTTGTTTTGAGTTAAAACAAAAATGCAAAAATAAAACGCATACTGAATAAGCCCTTGGTAAGTGAAAATAATCTATACAATTTCACAAATTCAACGGGTTTGTTCCGGAGGAGGCCCATAGGGCAAACAGGGTTTTAGGCCCAAGCAAAATACTGCGATCCATGGTTTGAACTTTCAAGTAACCTTGTATGCTTCTAATATGATTTTACAGCTCCAGCCCATGTTATTAACATGTAGAATTGAAACTTCACAATTATTCAGTGTAGAACTATTTACATCATTCAGTTCTCTGGGGCTATATTCTTTGTACAATCATGGGCAGTATTGTCTTTTCTCAACACCTCAGTCTATTTTATATTTTGGTATATGGTGACACAACTTGAATCAAACCATTTCTTATAGGTGCAATTACTCATCATAACATGCTTATTTTAAAGTAGACATCTCACTTTGAAGATTCAAATGACATTACCCAGAAAAAAATATATATTTCAAAACTATTTCTCCATACTGAATGAAAAGACTAAATCTCCATTTTAGTCTAAGCAAGCTAAGTATCCCATTCATCGGCAACACTTTTCAAATTAGTCCAGGACTTGAGTATAAGCTTGGTAGAAAAACAAAAACAAAAGTATTTCTCAGAAAACTGTCAAAGTTTTGATTGACATGTTTGGTATAAAAAATCACTGAGACAGCGCGCTTGTACCTGAGAGGCCTTGTGACTTGGGAGAAAATCTTTGAAGGAAAGAAGTGAAATGATTCTGTCTATCGTTCCCTAAATCATGCAAACGTTCTCTTCCTTTCCAGCATTGCATCAGAGAGTTTCACAGCATCCAAATTATCTCTAACGTTATGTACTCTTACAATATTTGCACCATTCAGAACTCCAGCAGTGACAGCAGCAACAGTTGCCGGATCTCTCTCAAGTGCGATAGGGCGAGTGCAAATTTCACCCAAAAATCTCTTTCTAGAAGGTCCAATCAATATAGGAGCATGAGACACAGCCAAACTCTTCCTGGCAATCTCTGTTCGAATGGTTGGTAAACCCATGAGAATGTCTATATTATGTTCGGTTTTCTTTGAGAATCCAATTCCGGGGTCAATAATAATCCTCCAAGCTGGGATACCTGATAATTCCGCATCTTTAACACGTAAGAACAACTCAGATGCAATCTGTCCACAAACGTTTTCATACTTCAGGTTTTCACTGTCCTGCATCGTAGATGGATCCCCTCTCATGTGCATTGCTACATAAGGAACTCTAAGATCTGCAACAACATTAAGGATGTTAGGGTCTAACTGTCCACCTGATACATCATTTATAAGATGAGCCCCCTTGTTGATTGCTTCTGAAGCAACCTCTGAATAAAAAGTATCGACAGATAAAAGTTTCCCCTCCACCTCAGGCATCTTTAGAACAGCTTCGAGGACTGGGATCAGCCTATCTAATTCTTCCTCCACGGAAATTCTAGTTGCCATTGGGCGTGTGGATTGCGCACCAAGATCAATCATATCTGCACCCTCTGAAATCATTGTACGGAACTGAGAAACAGCAGCCTCCACAGACTGAAACTTCCCTCCATCACTAAAACTGTCGGGGGTTAAATTAAGGACACCCATGACAGAGGTTCTTTCTGACCAGTCCCATATGCGATTTCCGACAGGTAAAACTCTATTCAAACCATCTTTTCCGATTAGGGATTCACCACCCAGCTTCTCCCATGATTCAAAAAGTCCACCAGAATGGACTGAAAATGAATGCCAGCATGCAACAGTATCACTATCTATAGCTGATCCCAGTAAATCCATCAATGGGGCCATTACAAACGGTCTCTCCCAAAGTCTCTCATGGGGGACGGTAAGAGTCTCAGAATTAATCTTGAATTTTCCATAAAACAATATATCCAAATCTATTGGTCTTGGTCCATACCTAATCCCATCAGTGCGACCCATGTCCTTTTCGATTTTCTTAAGTACTCCCAGTAGTTCATGAGGCCCATGCTTGGTAATACCTCTAACAGCGGAGTTAAGAAAACGAGGCTGGTCAGTCACGTATACGGGATTTGTCTCATATAAACAACCATGTCTTGTGATGCGGATGCCTGATTTCTTCATTAGCTGCAAAGCGTCATCAAAATTACAAAGTCTATCACCCACATTGCTTCCTAAAGCAATTACCACTTCCTGCTCTTGAGAATGATTTTCCACATTGGTAGTTGGAGAGGAATGGAGGAAAGAAACACATGTACCTGCAATGAAGATCCAGAAAAGAAAAGTAGCTTCAGCATTATACCAAAAATATCATCATATATTCATCAAAACCCATCTCTGGGACTGCATTTACTTGTCCGTTATTTCAAAAAGAAACTTTTTTTATTTTATTTTATTATTCTGATAAAGAAACTGAAAAACAGTTATTTGTTTGTTCTATCTGTATCTAACATACAGATCAGTTGATGCATTAGAATATGTTAAAGACTTCCTGCAGTCATTCGTGAAACCTGTTGGGGAAATACACCCCACAAAAAAGAGATTGTAGAACAGAAGACAATTGATTGATGTTCCTAGAACTTGCTGATTCAATTCAAGTTCCTAAGGAATTTTGGGGAATGTTTGAAATGCATTATTCTTATTAGTTGCGTGCCTTTATTTGCTCTTAGAGGAAAATTTTCTTACTCTTATGTAACTAGAGCAGCTTCATTTTGATTGCCACATCGAGTGTTTCATTGTGAATACTTTGCTCAAGTTCTTGCTCCAGATTTTATAAATTGGATACCCCTATCACTTATTTTTTTTTAAAAGGATCTCCATACCATTAAAGTTATCTCAGTAAGTTACTTAAACTTGAAAGATGGAACAAGTGTAAGAATAGTAAAACTCATTGGTGTTTTTTTTAACAATAATATTACCTCTTTCTGAAATATATTAGTATTTTCCCACACAAGATTTTGCTTGAAGTAATGATATTTTGGTAACTCCACCTTCATTACCTTAAACGATTCCTTATGAGTCATTACCTATCACCGAATCACCTGTTCCAGTGGCTAACTGTTACAGCTAAACCATTTAAGGTCTATCATCAAATGCCAGAGTCCATGTAGATCAAGCTATTCCTGTACCTCAACTGTCTTTTCAACCGAAGCTTCCCAGTCTGAAAGAATACTTCTTCTCAGGATCTTCTCATTCCCCTTTCAAAGGTACTCATTCTTGTAATTGCCATCCTATAGATTAAAATTTTCCATTTATCCAAGTAATCATTTTTTATTTTTGTTCCCTGATTGTCTATTTTTTATTGTTCCTCATTTACATTGCAGGCATCACCTTCTGCTGACTGGAACCAAAATATGAATGAGGAGATGGCAGTCTTGCACCGGATTGATACAAAAGAGCTCATCTGTTGCTTCCAAGAAAGTGGTATAGTATATTTTGGATTTTACTAAGAAATGCCACCTTCATGGAACTATTGAGCATTTTAAGGCTCAATTGTGACGAAAAGGTATATACTTAAACCTTTAGAGTTCACTATATTAAGATGATTTTACCTGTGGCTCATCTTAATTCTAATTGATTTTTTTATGCTCGGGCCTACAAGCATATGGACAAGTTTGTGTGTGAGAACAGCCATTTTGTGCAGAATAATGCCAAACATTAGATCTTTCTCTAGTTTTCCACTTCCAACAGTAAGGGGAAAATATACTGGGTATTGCTATTGTAAGAGACTGGTTACCTTCAACAAGAGATATGTTGTTGTGAGGGGACCACAGAAATTGTGCAGGTTACAATATGTTATTTATGGTCTTAGATAGTCAGTTAGAGCATGGTTCGACAATTTACTAATGTAGTTGTGGTTTGACAATATACCAATTTAGTTGTCAAACCATGCTCCTATGGGAATATTTAAGGAGAAAAAATCTCTCTTAGAGGAAGTATGTCACCAAACTCTTATGGGAAAGCAGGCCCATGGGAGCTAAATTTATTGATACTCTAATGGACACTAATGCAAAGTTTGATAAAAGGTGAAGGTCAGTTGTTTGATGATCCAAGTAGGTATAGATGGTTAGTGGAAGATCTTATATACTTGACTATAACATAATAATATGCCATGTCTTTATTGTTGGAATTATTGGGCAGTTTATGCTGAACCAAGGAGTATTTGGAAGCTGTGTCCAATGTGAAATATCACAAGTTGGAGCCCATGGCAAGGGTCATCACTTGATGCAATGGTAGCAGCAGACCATGCTGAAAGACATGAAGGCATGAATTCGTTGCTGAAAGAAATCACTGTTTAAAAGAGCATTAAAGGTTAGACTTATCAAAAAAAAAAAAAAAAAAAAAAAATGAAAAAAGAGCATTAAAGGTTAGGTTTGTTTCCAGTCTTTCCTCCACACCCCATTGTAGGTAGGACATACACTGGGTAATAGCTCATGATAGGGGTTTACTATTTAGATCTTCTAGCTTCCTTGATATTGTTGGATATTTTGAAGTAGATTTTGCAGGATATCACATGGATAGGAGGACCAGTTCCGATTAGTGTCCTTCTAGTGGGAACATAGTTACATAGAAGAGTAAGAAGCAAAAGGCTGTGGTAAGATCGAGTAAGAAACCAAGTACAAAGATATAATTCATACAAGAAGTAAACAAGTAAGATAAAATGAGTCAAATCGCTGCAGCAGGAAGTTAAATTTACAACTGATACACCCCTGCAGATGTTTTGTAATCATCAATCTACAACATCTACGGCTACCGATCCAGTATCTTACAAGAGGACAAAACATGTAGAAGTGGAATGTCATTTTGTTAGAGATAAATGTGATAGGAAGAATCAAGGGTCACAATATATGTCACGTCACAAGATCAGTTGTGTGACGTGTTTACAAAGTCTTTAAGAAAACGAAGGTTCTCTGTGTTATATAAGAAGTTGGGTGTGAGATATCCCAACTTGAGGGGAAATGTTGGGAAAGAAAATAATTTTAGGAGTAAACTTTCCAACTCACAATATTAGAATATAAATAGGGAGGAACAATCCTAGTCAAGTGTTGCTCTCTCTCTCTCCTTCTCACTCTCTCTCATACATGCATGTGCGCGCGCTCTCACTCTTGCACGCACTTTGTTTCTGTCAATCTGTTCTTTTCTTCTTCACATTAGTCCACCTCATCTACTTATATTATATTTCTCAACAGGAACAGCTTAAGAGGACTGCAAATTGTTTGCTTTTTTAATACAAAACTTTCTTGTGAGAATTTGAGTTGGTGCTTTAATGTCTTTGTCAAAGTGATTGAAAATAATGTAATCAATATTTTTAAATTAACTCCCACTAAGAGGTCTTGTGTTCTAATCTTGAGGGCGCCTCCACCCTGGACTTACCAAATACCTATGGTCTATGGGTGATTTCAGGTATCTGAATACTAGTTCCGCTTCTAAACGGTGGCGTCTGTTACAATATATATATATATATATATATATATTTATAAATTAAATTTGCAAATTTTGTAAACTGAAATCATGTTGAAATCTGGGAAAAATATTAAATGCAGTGAAACATAACGGTGTTTGAAGACCTTATATAGAGGTTGATTTTGCCCCTTCAAAAGTGAAGTCCTGCTCTGCCACTGCCCTACCTCCAGATATGAAACCAAAACCTGACTGGCTAATCCCCTCAAGCTAGGGTTAAAATAATTGAAAGAGAATTTGCATATAACAATTTCCTTCGCTTTTATGTCTATCTGACAACTGTTTTGTGGGAGAATATGACACTAACAGTCAAGAACTTAAATCCTAGACTTTGAATTGGGATATAACATTGTTTCAATTTATGGAATATCAGCACATGATTCAGGAGCAGACGTTTCTGATTAGTTGTTATCTGATACAAGCACAAGAGAGAGCCTAAATGTAAATTAGATTGTCCCAATCCAGTATGGTTGAATAAAGGTTACCTCTACAAGACTTCAACGCACTAGTAAACCCGGATTTTCTGGGCGCCAGCTGCTTGAAGATATTCATGTTAGGAGAGGCCTTTCAACAACACAATTTTGAAACAGATAGTACCCGCCCCTTTCACACATTGAACACTGCAACCACAAAATGCATAATCATAACTATTTTATTGATAAGTTGATTAAAAAAAATTTACATGCCACAAAAGTATATACAAAATATAATCTAATTTGATAAGATAAAGACAACTAAAAACAACGTTTCAATGACTTCAATTTTTGTCTCTTGTGTCAATTTACCACACAACAGAAGAGAATGTCTTCTTAATTCTAAATAGCAAAACTAGATTATCACAGGCCAGTAAAAAAAATGAAGGATACCTGTACAAGACTTCATAGCACCTCTTAATCCACGTTTTGTGGGTTCCATCTACAAAAATATATATTCATAGAAAAAAAAAAAAAAAAAAGAGGAAAAAATATAATTAGTACCGATTTGCAAGTTTTCAGTTTTCACAAATCACAACAACAATAATAAAAGTATAATTTGATAAATCAAAGACGACTAGAAACATATAGACACTGATATTGGATTCAATTGCTTCAAATTGTATACATTGGACTAAGCATATATTTTCTTATGTTAATTTACACTCAACAGAACATCAGTGCCGTCTTAATCTTACATGGTAACATTAGCAGCTTTTGAAGATAAAACAAACAATAGGATTCAAAGAAGCATCTTGAAATCTAATATTTGGGTATGACAAATCCCAAACAGACACAAAAAAAAATGCACAATGAAAAATACTGGCACTAGTCATAAATATGTTTAATATATCCAAGATTTAAGAAGATTACCAACAAACCCAACAAAGTGTTGCTCTGCAGAGCAAGAAAATTGAACCCACTATACACGTATGTGTGTGTGTATATATATAGAGAGAGAGAGAGAGAGTACCTTTGCGGCCGTTGAAGGTTGTAAAGTGGATGCGCAACGGCAAGTCTGATGTTTGATTGTTCAGATGGGAAAGAGATAGAGGTCGTGGCATTTTTGTTAATTTTATATAAAATGAGTGGCAAATTAGTCAAGTACTTAAAAAGCCCCTCATCTTCTTCCTACAAGTTGGCCTTTCAGTCTTAAACCCACTGGGGGTTAAAGAAACCCCATAGCTCGGAAGAAGTTTTGGGTGCTGAGAGGACTTTGCAGCTCTGTGTCTATGGCGTCTCTCAATCTCACACAGTTTCACTCATTACCCAGGTTTGTTTTATTGATATTTTTCCCTCAACTTTCCTTTCTCTGAACATTTATGTCATCAATATAGATATATATATATATATATATATATCACACAAGATAGGATAACAAATATATATGTATATATATATATATGGATAACAAAAACCCCCAATTTGCACAGCTCATACATAGCATAGCTCTCTCTCTCTTTGCAATCTTGATGTTTGCCTAAATGGTGGGATTTTCCCCCCTTTTTCTTGGGATGGTACAGAGAATGACTTTACTGTGCTAATTAGGATTCAATCTGCATTGGAGAGTGCAAGAAACTATAGTGTTAACTAAACTCAACAATTTCTGGTCAGAAGGAAGAAAAAAAAAAAAAAAAAACAAAAAAAAAAAAAATAGACACAACAATGGGCCTTTTTTTTGTCAACTTGTCTGCCCTCATATGCAGGTGGCACTCAAATTGGTCTTTTGCCCCATCAATAAACTTTGTGCAACTTCAAGATTTTAGATTGCAAAGATGGGGTCCTATGGCCACTTCTAAGAGAAATATTGTGGAGTCATTAGCTAAGGAGGGGGTAAATGAAGAAGTTGTAGAAAAGGAAAAAAGTAGAACTTCTAAACGAGCTTCGGTTCGAGGTAAGAAGAAAGCATCGCCCAAGACGACAGAGGAGAATTCTGTGTTGGCGGTGAGTGGTGATATTACGGAGGATGAAGCCACTACTCCTGCATCCAGTGGAAATTCCAAGAAAACCCGAAGAACTCGAACAAAAGGTGCACTAGTTTTCATCAAATTGGTAACTTTTTTAGTTTTGTGTCATAATATACACTTCAATGGTTAAGACCTGAATTTGATTTGCAGCTACGTTAGCTCCTCCTAGTTCGGATGAAGAAAAAATTGAGAAGAAGGTGACTAGGCAGAGGAGGACTAAGAAGAAGGTTGATAATAATGAGGGTGAAGAAAGTGGGGCAGAACTTAGTGATCGTGAGGGGGACACATTCATCACAAATGTGGTGGATGAAAATGAGGAAGACCTAGACCTTGGAAATGGTGGAGATGATATTAGCTTTACTTATGGTTGGCCACCACTTGTTTGTTGCATCGGAGCTGCTCAGCATGCATTTGTGCCCTCAGGAAGGCCAGCCAACAGACTTCTAGACTATGAACTGCATGAAAGAATGAAGGATGCATTTTGGGCCCCTGAGAAATTTGTTAGGGCTCCTGGAGGATCTGCAAGTAATGTTGCAGTTGCTCTTGCAAGCTTGGGTGGTAAAGTTGCGTTCATGGGGAAACTTGGGGATGATGACTATGGCCAGTCCTTGTTATATTATTTAAATGTGAACAATGTTCAAACCCGATCAGTTCGTATTGACAGTAAAAGAGTAACGGCAGCATCACAGATGAAAATTGGTAAAAGGGGCGGCTTGAGAATGACTTGTGTCAAACCATGTGCGGAGGATTCTTTGTCAAAGTCTGAAATCAATATTGAAGTGTTGAAGGAGGTAAGATTATATATTTTTGTGGAAAGAATTAAAGATGTTCTGGTTCTTATTTATTGGTTGCTATTATGGTTGTTCTTTATATAAAAATCTCTGTTACTTCTTTTATGATGCTTATTGAGTGGATGCTTGATTGGTGGCAAGCAACTGCCTGCTTTTAAGACAGGCTAATATTTTTATGACTTTAAGGATGTGGGGGTAAAGAGAAAGGCAATTACCTAGTATTTATCCCCTTAATCTAGGGTTTAGGGAGGGGTGAATGACCTAACCTTTACATTATTTGCATAAAGTTGTTGCCTTAGCTCTAATCGTGTTCTCACACTTAACAGACCAAAATGTTTGTGATTAAACCAAGTAATGCAAATGCCCCTTCATGCAAGAACTAAAAATGTCCATAAAGATTTTTATAGCCATTGTAGGATGTACTATCATCGTGTTCTTGCAGTAGTTACTGTTAATAACTTAGAGAATCATTCATAGAAGGATAATGTGTGTTGGTTCACTTTTGTTCCATCAACTTCACTCTGTGTCAACATATTTCTGAATGGATAGCTGAAAACAGCAAAGATGTTGCCCCAGCTATATTGGCTACATATTGTCTACTAATAATTTTTAGAACTCATCTTCATGATAATCTTCTTTGAGGTTGGTTGTTGATTCTCATCTACCTAAAATAAATGGACTCTGGGGTTGGAACTACTTCCGTGTAAGGTAAAAGACTCAGATAAGCACCTAACAGCAGCGGTTCCAGTTCACTTATGCATGTAAAAATCACCGTGAGCAGGATTGTTACCCACCATCATCAGTGTTTTTTTCCTATATAATGTATGTCATTTTTTTCATGAGAAAAGGATTTTTATTTATTTAAAGATCATAGCCACCAAGCAACAGAACCCCTGTATTTTCTGTATACTTGTTATTAACTGTTTAAAACACACGTACATCCAGTTCCTTTCTATGTACCATCATTTGATTCAATAGGAATGCCATCAAGTTGAACAATATGAAGTTTGTTGCACTTTTACTCACTTTATATGTGCATGTTTTTGTATGGAATTTCCTTGCATTCATTGAAATTCAACAAAGAGTAACTTGAACTAAACTACATGGAATCTGTTGGACTGATTGATCACATTGCTGACTTGTTTTGAACTTTACGCACAAGTGCTTGTGGTTTGCTCAATTTTTTCAATTTTTAAGCCGTTTGACTGGCTATATTACTGTATTAATTCTTTTGAACAACCTCATGCAGGCAAAAATGTTATACATCAGCACATCCTCCCTGCTTGACCGAAACATGAGATCCACTACATTGCAAGTCATCAAAATTTCAAAAAAATTAGGGGGTGTTATTTTCTATGATCTTAACCTTCCATTGCCACTATGGCAGTCTTGTGAAGAAACAAAAATGTTTATACAGCAAGTGTGGAATCTTGCGGATGTTATTGAGGTTACCAAACAAGAACTTGAGTTTCTTTGTGGAATCAATCCGTCTGAGAAATTTGACACCAAAGATAATGACAGATCTAAGTTTGTCCACTATAAACCAGAAAATTTTGATCTGCTTTGGCATGAAAATCTTAAGGTTTTGTTTGTGACAAATGGAACTTCTAAGATACACTACTACACCAAGGAGCACAATGGATTTGTTCTTGGGATGGAGGATGCACCTATTACCCCTTTCACTCGTGACATGTCAGCGTCTGGAGATGGCATTGTTGCAGGTAAAATCTTGTGAAACAACTTATCTGATTGATACAGCTTTTGTTTCTGTAAATCTCCGTATAGTATAGTTCTTGTGAGGCCATATATATGATGAAGCCTCTTGATCTTGCATGTTTGTTGAAGCCACCACATATACAGAGAGAACCTGATATTTCGTGCTTAAAAAGAAAATAGTCTACATGACCATAATTCATTTCAGTGATCTCATCTTATTTCTTATTGCTAATATGGCACCATGATTCATTTTCAAATTAAGACTGATCTGAAACTTTAGAGATATTCCGTCCTCTAATCCACTGTACTTGGATTCCAATGAGCTGAATAATTAAAAGAGAAGTGGCATATAGAAAATATAAGTAGTTGAGAAAAAAAAACCTCCCCTACTCCATGCTTGTATGTGTCTCTGTATATATATTTGAAAGATTCACCTTTCTATATAGGAATGGGACCTCAACTTCTAACTAAGTAGCCTAATCCTAGATAACTAGATAAGTACTCCCCTACGTCCCAAAAAAGTAATCCCTTTGTAACTTTTTAAGGAAACAAGCATTTAAAGTATTCACAAAATAGAAGTACAAAATTTCAAAATTAACCATCCTTTTGCACTAGGAAATACATTCACAATTAGTTGGAAAAGAAAAATTAGAAATTTTACTAACATTTGCTATATTGACTTTCAAAGTGAACATCTATTGTGAGCAATCAAAAAAACCGATTCATGGGCAAAGAGATTACATACTCTCTATAAATAGTAACTCCAAAATTAACTTTACAAATTGGAGTCAGCAAGGATATAGATTTAGATTACAGACGTAATATAGATAAAAGTAGTTTCTTGGACTGGCTTTCGGAACCCCATAAATCAAGTAATGTTAATCAGTCAAACTTAGGAACTGTTGCTTTTTTGCCTTGGCCATGGGTTTAAGGACCTTCCTGACCTCAAATGGCCCTCAAAAAGTACTCTTATGCATTTAGGTTGGTTATGCCTACTGATGGTGTTGCACTCCTTGAGAAGATTTTTATGGCACTAGAATTGCATCAATAAATGTTGTGGATGTACAAAAGAAGTTAGTGTGACTGATTGATAATTAGTGTATAATTTACTTGCATGCACTCACTTTTTTTTTGGTAATTATGCATTCACTTTCTCTTTTTTTTTTTCTCTTTTTTTTTTTTCTTTAGCACTTTCTAGAGGGTAGGTTCACCTTAAAAAAGAAAAAAAGAAAACAAATTGGCTTTTCAATTTATTTATTTTTATATACATATTCTTATTTCTTATGATATGTAATTGAGTGGATAAATTTACATGTTATTTTACCTCATTTAAAATAGGGGCCATTGCCTAGTGCAGTGGTAAAATGCTCTGGCTGTCATGTCTGAAAATGCGGATTCGCATCCTGGAGCGGCCACTTTGTGCAAAAAATGCTAAATGTTAGGTTGTAACCAGCCTGCCCCCTCCCAATTAACTGGGACAACACGGGTAATGATCCTTGAGTCCATTTCCTCATAAAACATGTTTTCGTATCAAAGGATC
>JAOTQH010000032.1:1899190-1918315 GCA_025631255.1 Cornus kousa
GGGTATACCCTATGAAGCATGGATACGGACATAGAACACTAGTACGACACGACATAAATACGGTGATACGGTAAATTTTAAAAAAATAGGACACGAATAGGGCAAGGATACGGCAATAAAATAATAATATATATTTATTATATATAAATTTTTATTTTTATTTAATTTTTAGTTAACCAAATAATTCCTACTACTCTGAAAAATATTTAAAAATTAATTTCAAATTTTATTAAAATATAAATTTATATCCACGCTATGTTATAAGTTATACCCAAACAAAACATGTATAATTTTTAATTTATTTCTTTTTTTAACACACCTTTTAAGATGATAACGCAAGAAATCACAATCCTATCCCATTGCTGATTTCTCTCTCCTCACGTGAACCACGTCTCTTCAGTCTTTATCATCTACTCCCCCTCTCCCTTTCTCTATCATTCAATCAAGCTAAGAGATCTGACGAAGCTTTGAATGAAAAATAAGAGTTCGCGAGTAAAACTAACACCCACAGAAGATCTTGCTCTATTTTTTTATTTTTTTCGTGGTTACTCTGTCATTCCCTTAATCTCTTCATCTTTTTTAAATTTCTAGATCACTAACATATATACACACACACTATTGCACACACATTCATTCTTTCTTTTTCTTTTCCTTTTTCTCACGCTGAGGATACGTGGAGAAAATACATAGAGCTCTTCTATTCTTTGAATTTGGGGAGAGGTGATTGGAAGGAGAAATACCGAAAAAGTGTCCTCGTAGCCAAATAAACACGCAGTACATAACAAAGAAGTGACTATATATGAATACACTGGTCTTTGTGCCAGCAATAACTTAATAAACATTATGCATCTAAGGCACACAAGCATAAATCGAATTTTATGATTATTCTTGCTTGAAAAATTGTATCCACATCACCACTGTCTGCTTATATGTAGCCTAACACAAATTTAAAAGCAGTTTAATCTGTATCTCCCATTGAATATTTAATTAGGTGTAACTTATTAGGTTTTTCACATTTAATGGACTGGCCTCGGCTAAACGGCCCAAACATGCACTTTATTTTTGCACCCTTGTACAAATTAATAATGTATTAATGTGGCCATGCCATGCACTTTGAATGTATTGTCTCCTATGTATCCCTTGTTCGAGTTTATCCTCCAATGTGTAAAGGGGGAAGAAAACTAAATAATAGCCTTTTAGAGTATTAAGAACTTTTAATTACTAAGACAATTATACGATCCAGGTCTCGTGCGGTATACATTCTACATAAATGACAATTTGATGAAACATAATAAAAAGGATTAAAGGGTTAGTTCTGTGCACGAGATTCTTGCTAAAATGAGATTTGGATAAGGTCAAATGTACGCAATTTTAACTATGCACAGAAAGTATTTTGGGTTTCAAAATGGTGACTTCAAAGACACAGTGGATCAACTTTAACATTGTGCCAAGACTTGGGGTAACTCAATATAATTTGAGGTCTTATGCGAAAAAATTAAAATGGTCATTTAACATAATCTACACATCTGTTCATGTTAATAATATGCTCATTAGTTATTCTGTGATTTTTAAATTTAGCACTAAGATTTTTCTTAATCTCTAATTCTATTATTAATTAATTGGCTTATGTTTTCTAGTAGACATGTTAAATAATAAAAATAAATTATAACAACTCACAAACAAAATATATAAGTTTATGATAACAAAAATAAATAAAACTAAAAAATAATTTAAGTTATAAAATAATAGAAGCTAATTTCGAAAATTTTGGTTCAATGCTCCAAACAAATTCTTCAAAAACTTCAAACGAAATGAGGGAGTGAGATTGTAAATTGTAATGAGTATTGAATGGAGAATAGAAAAAAAGATAAAAAGGAAAAAGTTGTAATAAGGGAGGAGGAAACATATGTGTGGACTAAGGAAAAAAAAAATAGAAAAAGTTAATAGGATTCTTTAAAAAATATAGAATAATGAGGATATATATATATATATATATATGGGGTGTGTCTGCGCGCGAATGTGACTAGGATAAGAAAGAGAGGGAACAAAAAACAAAAAAAAGGTGATATTTTGGTGAATGAAAATATTTTGAGATTTTTTTATTGGCTAAGGTCTTAGGCCCCTAACTTGCCTAAACTCAGCGGGACCTAGCCAAGACCCAACCTCTTGATGAAACTTAATGTGAAGGAATAATAGCCATAAAAAAATGCTTAGAGATGAGAATCAATTGCATGTGAAAAACAAAGTAACCGCATATATGGTAAGTGTTGATTTGGGTATGCAAATCCAAAGTGTATCTCCTTCGAATGGGATGGAAAAAACAAACGAGAATACCTTTTAACAGGAACATTCACCTCCAAAAGATATATTCCTTTTGAATGATTTAAATGCCGATAAAAGAGCCAAGGCAAAGCAGGCAAATCAATGCTTTTGCTTTTAGGTTCTTATTCTTCAATCTTGCTCTCTTTTTGAGCTGCTTAATTATTCTTCTGCCATTGTAAAGATTTGAAATGTGATCTAGTGAAAACTGATGTTAGCCTCATGTCGTCACTCACCATCATCATGTCAGCCCCTATTCACATTAAACCAATTAGAGTTGTGGCCGTTAGAGTTTAAATGATTTTCTTTATATAAAACCACATGCAACAGCAAACTACATATATACTATGATATCTTCATCACACTAAGACTTCCGCAGGCCCACATAGCATATGTTTGTACATTTGGCTATGTACGTATCTCTATCTTGGAATATGCATGGCTAACTAGCATTTTGAGCTTCTACAATTGTGATTTCAGTGAAGAGCCATCTAAACATGGATTCCTTTGTTCTCTTACCTACCTATTGGTTCCTAGCTAGTTAACCCATGCATATAGCATGAATTAGCATTGAAAAAATAGAGATTGAAAACTAGGATTCTTCCTTTGTATGAATATGTAAAATATGTTTAATATATATATATATATATATATATAGAGATATGTATATTCGATTTGATATGTCTGAGGCGGCTGTGTGTGGACAAACATTGAAAATATCATTCTTTGCTTTCGCATCATCCCCATTGTGTATATTCTCCTAAAGGAACCTTTCAAATATATGGTCTAACATAGCAAGAATCACCCTCTGCTAGACCATACATAAAGGTATCAGAATGAGAAGTTGCATGCAATAATTTTGCATATTGTGGATGATAAAATAACTTTCTTTTCCGTAACATGATAACCACCAATGTAGCAATTAATACAAGAAGTCAAAAAATAGAAGTGCAGTAAAGTATCATAACTAGCTTACAAAAAATTGCAATAAAGAAAACTTTAGAACCATAAAATATGGACATTAAGGTCCGTCTGACAATAGTTTCTGTTTTGCGTTATTGATGTCATCTGAAGTAGAAGCATTAATGGTTTTTTGTTATGTTATGATTTATTTCAAAACACAAACATGTTTGGTAATTGCTGTTATTCAGCAGGGCTGAAATATTTTTTTCCCCGTATTATATACTACTAGTTTCTTTATTTTCTTATTTATTATTATTATTATATAATTATAAAATATTAAGATTACCCAACAGGAATTACCAAAAAGAAATCCACTGTTGCCTCCACGTGTGTAATCAGTAACCACACCCCTCATGCATCTCAATCCTCCTTGCGATGGTTTTATTGTTTTTTTATTTTATTTTTTCTTCTTGTTAAATACCGCCCCTCATATAATTTTCTGAGTTCGTCCCTGATTGTCCCATAATGCTTCATAAAAAATATTTTTTAAAAAAATTGGATGATTTTAGAAAATGGAATTTATATTGACATTTTTTTTTTTTTCACACACTTGTTCTTGCTTTCAAATTCTAGTTACAATAATTGATCAATAGCAGAATCTTAAACAAAAGGCAAAAATTAGATGGTTGCAGGTTGGGGAGTAACTAAACATTATTTTTTTTAAAGCTATAGGATTAACATAGACAGAAAAAGTGTGTAATCCTCGATTCTACAATAGGTGATTAGTTTGAAGTTAGTCTATCTATAAATTATGGAGAGTCATTAGTGCCGATTCAGTACTTCTAAACACGATACAAATGTCTTTTCGGACTCTCTTTAGTTGCCCTAAATTTAATTTCCTACCAACAATTCCCGAATCATTGTTTGGCATCTTCTCAAGATTTCCGAATGTAGGACTCCTGGCAGGTCTACATCTTCCACAATCAACATGGTCAAACACAAATATTTGTATATGAAATTTGTTTCACATGCAAGAAAAAGAGAATCATTTGATAAACTTGATACAAATTAACTAAATAAGTAATCCATACAGAATTTTCGTAGTTTGGTCCTATTAATATTCTAAACAAAAGGCCGATCTATGTTCTAGTAATTTGAAAAGTACAACCACCACATCATTCCCGACCATAATTAATCAAACATTCATCCATGCAACAATACCGTTAACTAACAATATATATATTCAAGATTATCGTTCAAGATACAAATAGTAACAGCTGCTTATACTTTCGTTAGATAAGTCGTGCAGTTACTGCACTGCAGTACTCAAAAATGAAAGGGCACGTCATTGGTAATGACGTTTTATACCTGAGTGAGTTGTGCACAATAGTCGAGACTGTCGCAAGATAGGGCTTTAATGCGTGTGTTCCACCACATGAATCTAGAGCTGAACTAGTGTGTGATAGGCGACTGTATTTCTCGAAATGATACACTAAATTCACTCTATCTAGTTAACTTAGAAACTGGCCCACATATATAATTCCACTATATTAAACAACCAACCCAATCAAGGCGTTTGAAACTTTAGGCGAGTTAGACGATTATACAAGGGGGTGTCTTATTCAATAAGAAGTTTCATAATTTTTTATTACTTTTTTTTATATATTATAATTTTTTTAAAATAATTATAATATTTTCTTTAATTATTAAACTTTAACCTATAGAGAAATTTAACAATTGATCTAAAAGATTTTTATTCTTTATATTTTTTTTGAGGGGTCCCCAATTTTTTTTTTCTTTATATAGTATAACTTACCTAAATATTTTATTTTCTTATATTATTAAATCTCAGCAAATACACAGTGTGCCCAAAATATTTCTATCATTGTATTATTATTATTATTATTATATATATTTTGCTCTCCCTCACCCTCATTACATCAGCATATATACACACATCAAATATTAAATATATATTTAAGTGAAAATTGGTGAGACTTTCTATATTTTTCTAAGACTCCTATTAACTTTTATTTTCTCTTTTTTTTTTTTCTTACTCCTTATATATATATTTTTTCCACTCTCATTATAATAATAATAATAATTATTATTACTGTATTATTTTCAATCTTTTTCACGGTTACAATTTACAATCTCACAATCTCACTCTGTAATAAAATTTTGAATATACTTATATTCTATTAAAGAATTTATTGGAGTATTATATCAAATTATTCGAAATCAGTTTCTATTATTCTATAACTTAAATTAGTTTATAGTTTTATTAATTTATGATAAGATTATATATTTTGTTTATAATTTTTATTTATATTGTTAAATGTGACAATTAGAAAGTACATGGTCAATTAATTAATAATGGAATTAGAGTTTGGAAAAAATTTAGTGATAGATTTAAAAATCACAAAATAAATAATTAGTATATTATTATTATAAATATATGGATAGATTTAATTAAAAGACCACTTTATTTATTTCGCCTGAGGCCTCAAATAACATTGAGCTGCCCCTGAACCTAACATAATTACTTAATTTCAAGCAACCCTAGGAACAATCTTGCAAAGCAGTGGGTTCTTCATTTCAAGAGAGAGCTTCAAATTCTCTGACAAGTCCACACCATTAACATGATCAGAAGGGACCCATTTGAAGCTCTGAAGCAACTGAGCCAACCAGAGATGAACAGTTGCCAAACCCATAGCTTTACCAGGACAAACCCTCCTTCCAGAGCCAAAAGGAGCCAACCTCAGATCAGACCCCATAATGCTCACATCCTCATCCATGAACCTTTCTGGTTTGAACTTCTCTGGCTCTGACCACACATTTTTATCATGAGTGATTGCCCACATGTTAACCATGGCTGTGGTTCCTGCTGGAATCAAGATATCACCCACATGGACGTCGTGAATGGCGAGACGAGACCACGAGAGAAGTGGCCCCGGTGGGTGCATCCGGAGAGTCTCCTTCACGATGGATTGAAGGTAAGGGAGTTTTGGAATGTCGGAATCAGAAACCACTCTTGATTCTCCGATGATGGCGTCGATCTCTTTCTGGGCTTTGGATTGGATTTCTGGATGTAGTACTATTCTTGCTAGAATCCATTCTAGCAATATTGCTACTGTATCAGTTCCTCTGAAAATCATCTCCTGTAAAAGACATGAGAAGGCAAAATGGTCAGTTATATATATAGGAAGAAAAATGATGGATGGATATATTCATATAAGTCCAGGTGATGTCATCTCATTAATATTTATTGGTCACTTTTCTTTTGGACGTGCATATTCATCTTAATTTTTATTTTTGAAAAACACTTTTCTTTTGGTTTTGAAAAGTATTTTCTTCATAAGTTGATTGTGAAGTTTGTGGTCCAAATTTTGTTTCAATTGAGTTGCGTTATAATACAAATATGACTTAGAAAATAAATTTTGTGTTGGTTTGACCAGATTTTTCTTACAGGTCGTGCCTTGTGTGTGTGTGTTTTTTAAAGATATAGATCGTGATTCAAGTTGGTACGCTCTCTTGTCACCCAATGTATAAAGGTTCTTACAGTTTGTAGTGTGATATTAGAGAACACTGAAAGCAGTTTTAGTGAGTCAGCGGGAGATAAAGGGTTATGGGCTTGTATAGTTTTTGCTTCCTATAGTAAAATTTTTTGTTGGCTCTTCAGTGTTTGTAAGTGTTTTGTGTTTTTTTTTTTTTTTTTTTTTTTTTTGAACTACATAAATTTTTGTCAAATTAGGTAAATTTTTGTATCTTGTGTGCATATATATATATGTGTGTGTGTGTGTGTGTCATAACATTGATAATAGAAAAAGAATAAGGAAAAGTGGAAGATAAGAGAAACATACCCATAGAACAGCTGTCATATCAGAATCACTAAGTTTGTCCTCTTTCTGCAAATTTAGCAGCACATCAACAAAATCTTCAGAACTCTCTCCACCTAAAACTCCACCAACCCTCTTCACTCTATGCTCTTCTATGATCTTTCCGACAAATAGATTCACCTTTGAAGCCAAACTCCTGCACCTCCTTCTCACTCCTTGCAAATCCAACCACCCCAGAAGAGGAAAATGGTCACTCCAGTTGAATATCCCAAGCAGCTCATACCCTTCACTTACCAACTTCTCGAGCTCAAACCCATCTTTACCATCATCAAAATCATAGCACCTACCAAACACAGTCATCATCACATTGTTCAAAGACCCAAAATGGAGGACCTTCTTGACCTCAACCTCACCTTTCTTACCCATCATATCTCTCATCTCATCCACCATTTTCAAACCTGTTTTGCACCTGAAACCCTCAAAACCAGCTATTCTCTTCGGGCTGAACATGTGCGTCGATGAGATTCTTCTCAAATTCCTCCAGTATTCTCCATAAGGAGCGAAACCCATAGCTCTATGAAAGAGAAGCTCATAAGCTGACTCCTTCACTGGTCGGTCAGCGAAGGCCGGGGAATTTAGAATCTCTTTTGCTGTCTCTGGATGGCTCGAAATGATGAAACGAGTGAAACCCACTGAGAAAGCCATCAAACGGACAGCATCAAAGCTCCGAGAGAGTTTGGCAAGAAGACGGTGAGGCGTTAACCCAGTGAAAACATACAGTAAGCCAGTCAGTGGGAATCCAGGAGGACCGGTAACTATTTTCCGGTTACCGGAACTAGAAAGAGCCCAAGCAAGTCCACCAGGGACCAGCCATAAAGCAAAGACACCAAACAAACAAAGAACAAGTATTAATACTTCAAAGCTAAGAGCATATGATCGAGGAAGAAACAATATATGGTATTGTGACGACATTTTCGCAAATTGGATACTCCAAATATGAAAACAGAAGAGTTTTTAAGGCTGAGAGAGAGAGAGACAAAGAGAGAGAGAATGGCTGTGAAGGCGCGAGTGACAAGAGTGTGTGAAGAGTAGTTTAAATAGAAGTTGGTTAGGCGGTTGGAGAACTAACCATGGTTAAACCAGGGTTAAGTTACAGTGGTTAAAAGCTGGTTCCATGAGATTCCAAGCATTATATAGTTGCACCTTGTAATTAATTTTATTTGATTCCACAGAATATTAAATGTGATCATTCAACAATAATCTTGAACTTTAAGTGATTTAATATTACAATTGAAATTTAAGCTCATGAAACAAGACTGATCAAACACTTTAATGTAAGAAATTGATAGAACCTAAGTCGATTAAATATATTCTACACCAAAATGATCAAACAGTTAAATGCAAAAATTGATTGATAGAACCCAAGTCAATAAACTTCTTTACAGTCGGTACAATCGATAAAATGAACTTATATTATTTAAAATTTGTCAATTTGATCCGTGTAATTTTTTTTGGGTAAGTAAATTTGATATTTGCAATTGTGAAAAAAATTATTATTATTTTCAATGAATCTTTGAAAAAGAATTATTTACAAGATATGCATTTTATTAGATCCAAACAAAGAAGCCGTACAGAATAACTTTTCAAGATTTATTGAATAGCAGTTTTAGAATATTAGACTATCTTTGCGTGTTGGTACGAGGTTAGTCAAGATCATATGGTTTAAAATCGCGTTGGCATGTGATTAGTTAAAATCATATGATTTCAAAATCATATAAAAATTTCTGGATTCAAAGAGGTATGGTTAGAACTTAAGACTCATGTATAATTGTTCTAAATATATATATATATATATATATATATGCAATTAGTCAAGATAATATGATTTTAAATTGTGTTGGCATGTGATTAGTCAGATCATATAATTTGGAATCATGTAAAATTTAGAATGGAAAGCAGTATGGTTAGAACTAAAAACACATTTAAAAATAAAAAAAAATAAAAAAAAATAGTCCATTTTACGATAATTTTCGCCTTTGTCGGTAAATCATTTTTGGTATCAAAGCAGTCCTTTCCTTCCGATTACGATTCGGCACTCTCTCAAAAGCCAACTTTATATATTTGGACACTTTTGTTGAGCATATTATATATAGGGCCATTTTTGGAAAGGAATGAATTTGAGAGATCCCACATATGTCGACTGTTGTAGTCAAGATCATCTGGATAAGATAAGCTTGGCCGTTGGATCCCATTCCATAATATCTAGTGGTGGGTTCTATAATTGTTAAAGGAGGCTAACCTAAGCAGTTCCAAAACTGTTTGATTAAATCCTTGGAATCAACTTATTGTGCATATCTCTGTACATGATACAGTAATTGTGAGAGAAAATAAGTTTTAATGGTGAAAGAGATTGCTTTCGTCACTTTGTCAAAGCATATCAACTTTTCAGATTTTATTTTAAGAACTTATAAAATAATTAACTACGATAATCATATTTGTATTCCCCAAATCAACTCGCTAGGTCAAGTCTGTTGATATTCCATACATAATTGACAAGTCTGTTGTGTATTGGATACCAATTGTGTAATTGAATTTCCAACGTTAGGGTTAACTGAGGTTTCTAATTAAGTTGAGTTTCAGTTTAAATTGCAATCAAATTTGAAAAAGACTTTTCTCCTCAAACCGACATTGTTGGTAAACAATAGGATCTATCAATCTAGCTTTTCACAAAAAAAAAAGAAAAAAAAAGAAGGGATCTATCAATCTCGAGGAAATTAGGTTGGTTTAAAGTTGACCTGCCCATATCCCTTGTATTACTTACTAAATCATGCTACGTTTGTCAATAGGAGCTTGCTAGTTTTCCGTGCCCATATTCCTACTAGCTAAATCATGCTTCTAGCTAGAACAAAACACACACACACACACACTCACTCACTCACTCACTCTCTCTCTCTCTCTGATTTCTTGTTGTGAGTTGCACAATGCGTAATAGATATGAAAGATTGTATTAAAAATTAATTTAGAGGGGATGGATATGTTTTACTTGCTTCTTTATCAAAATTTTATTTATTTTAATTTTATCGAAATAAAACTAAAATCAAATCCAAAAAGCAATAATAATGGGCAAATAAAGTAAATAAAGTTTGAGAAATGACATCGGGTTTTTGTGCGTCAAACCCCTAGTTGGAAGAAATCCGACCAACCGGAATGAAAACCACGGAAAAAATTCTGTCATTAATACATTTATTTGCTACGAAAACAAACTTTGTAGTAAATACACTATTATTTACTATGGATTTGGTTCAGTAGTAAAATATTTACTACGAAGTCGAAAATCTATAGTTAATATGAGAGAATTTACTACGAAATGGACATTTCGCAAGAAATATTCTCGTATTTTCGTACTAAATACACTATTATTTACTATGGATTTGGTTCAGTAGTAAAATATTTCGTCGCTAAATGCCTCTTTTCCTATAGTGCCCTCTCGTTATACTAAAAACCAATTGCTGACAATCCCTGACTTTGCGACACTCCCATCCAACAGCTCTCGACCTCAGGTTTACTCTTGATCTCTAGAGAATGATAGTTGGTAGATCAACGAACACTCTATTGTGATTTTGTGGAGTCTGATCACGAGTTATTATGTAAATGATTTGGGAAGCTAAAGGTTTCTATATTGGCTATTGGCTTTAGCTACTGCCAACGTTGAACCAGTTCAAGTTGGCAGTGAATTGCACAGTGTAACACAACAAAGTTGAACCGGTTCAGGGCACTTGAACCGGTTCAAGTGAGGCAGTGAGTTGCAGTATGTTTGGGCAACAAAGTTGAACTAGCTCAAGTAGGCTGAACTGGTTCAACTTCCCTAGGAATCTACGTGATTTAACTTCCTTATTAGTTTTGGACTTTACAAAAGGTAAGTTCTTGTAAAACAAGTTATGTTCCATTGTCTGGGACTATATATATCAACCTTAATCAGATTTAGGTTGTGTGAGATGACTTGATTTATTTATGCTAACACAAGAGAGGACAATTGAGAGAGATTAAGAGAAAATTCTCCATTGTAATTCTTCATCTTTTCTGTAGTAGAATTTGTTTGGTGTGCTCCATGGATATAACCCTAATCTTTGGGTGAACCATGTATATCATGTGTGATTGTATGTGATTGTTTATTATTATTATTATTATTATTATTATTATTATTATTATTATTATTATTCATATTTGCTTGTGTTTATTCCTCGAACATCATTGTCTCTGTGTTTCTGCCACAACAACTAATATCAGAACATCCGGCTGATTATAAATCAACTATAACTTGCAACTAATATCAGAGTCTTTGGTTAAGAACCTAGAACACAAAAGATGTTTGATGAAATTCTGAAAGTCTTTTGATCAAATCTGTCCATTCGAGTGGGAGTAATGACATCAGAAGATAAAGTCATCAATATCCATGATCAAGAAGTTTGATGGCACAAACTTCGATTTATGGAAAATACAAATAGAAGACCTTTTATGTTTAGAAAAATATGTACCATCCTTTGGGAGAGAAGCCAGAGGATACAAAGGATGCAGAATGGTAATTACTTGATAGGAAGGCTCTTGGGACTGTCAGATTGACGTTGTCAAAGTCAGTCACCTTTAACGTCAAGAATGAGAAGACGACGAAGTCTCTCTTAGTAGCCCTTTTTAGTATGTATGAACAACCTTAGCTAACAAGGTCACTTGATCAAGAAGTTGTTCAACATGAAGATGATCGAAGATGGTAGATTCAACGAAAATCTAAATGCGTTCAATGAGATTGTTAGCCAATTAGAGTCTGTTGATATCAATTTCAAAGACGAAGTCTGAGCACTGCTAATTCTAGGGTAGTTACCCAAGAGTTGGAGTGGCACAGTTACAGTAATCAATAGCTTTACAGGAAAGACCAAGTTGAAGTTTGATGAAGTTGTGAGCATAATTCTGATTTAATAAATTAGAAGGCAAAACAACAGGAGTTTCCACCGGTGGTTCGGCATTGAATGTTGAAAGCAGAGGTAAAGGTTCAAACAAAAAGAAGGGCAACAGTAATGGAAACAAGGGTAGATCCAAGTCAAGGAATGGAAAGGCACAGTCTCAAAATTCCAGAAATTCCATAGATTTTACTGACCTTGAGTGTTGAAATTGTGGCAAAAAGGGACAATACTGTGTTTTTCACATATGTCATCATGAAAAATGACGTTGAATTTTTCACATATGTCATCATGAAAATATATATATATAATCAATTTCTCAAAACCATAACAAAACACTAACCTTTAAAAAGTGATCCAGTCGCCAATTTTATTTTTTTATTTTTTATTTTTTTAATTAACACAATCCATGATAATTAATCACCCTAGGACTAAACTAGTTCCAATGATTCAATTGGTACATAGTTGACTAAACCTTCTTTCTTAATCCATGCAGTTTTCACTCTCACTTTTTGAAAAGATTTTTCAGAATTCACTTCTTTCTTTGGCAAATGTCTAGCCTTAGAATTTTTAGGTAAACCAAAATTCTTTTTCTTTTTAGAATGCATCATATTCTTAACATGAACAACATGAGAATGAAAGTTAGAAAAATCTTTCTTTTTTCCTATGAAAACATGAATGTTGGTTATGTCCATTCTTACCACAAAAAGTGCAATACAACACATCAAGCACACAGGACATATCAAAATGCAATGAATCAACCAAACTAGGATGAGGCACAATATGATTAACAAATTTCACAAAAACTGTTTTACCCTGATTACCAGATGAGCCTTTAACAAAACTTAAACTAGTTTTATCATTCACATTCTTACCAATGTTTATCACATTATTCAGATTAACTTGACCAGCAGTGAAACCTATCAGTTTATCTTATGAATTTTTCAGTTTAGATTCACTATATTCAATTCTCATAATAAAATATTCATTCAAAAAGTTAGCCTTACGTACCTTACCTTCAAGAGTGTTAACTTTTTCATTGAGATCAGGTATAATTGAATTGCTTTCAAAAGCCATCATTTTTCCTTCATCAATCTGTTTTCTCATATCATCATTCTCTTCTTTTGCTTGAATAAGCTATTTTGCTAACTTGTTGACAGTCAATTTGACTTGAATAGTTTCTTCAAACATCTTTTTCAATTCTTCTTCATCCATCTCATCTTTTTGAACCCGTTCATCAGGAAAAAGCCTTCCTTTTTCCTTCATCAATTTGTTTTCTCATATCGTCATTCCCTTCTTTTGCTTGAATAAGCTATTTTGCTAACTTGTTGACAGTCAATTTGACTTGAATAGGTTCTTCAAACATCTTTTTTCAATTCTTCTTCATCCATCTCATTTTCTTGAACCCGTTCATCATGAACTTTCATTGTTCTCATTATCTGAAATATCTAAATTAGACAAAGTAACAATGTGAGGACCTTTATCAATAAAAGCAACATAAGAAAAATCATTCCAATCACCATAGAAGATTCATTATCACTAGAAATAGAGTTTTCATAAATAGAAACTTTCATTGTTTTTCCTTTATTCCTATCATTTTGTTCTTTCTTAGGACTAGGACAAATATTTGACGCGTGACCTTTGCCACTACAATTCCAGCAAGTGAATTCAGTTTCTTTTGACTTTTCTACTTTCTTTTAATTTATTTTTAATTTTGACCCCTTGTCAAAATTTCTAGGATTAGCCCCATTGCCATTCCTTCTCCTCTGTTATCTTTGCAAAAACTGATTAAATTTCCTAGTTATAAAAGCCACATCTTCATCAAAATTTTCATTAAGAGAATTATCAATCTGTATTGACTTTAAAGCAATATTCTTTTCTTTATGATTTTGATCAAAATTTTGCATCTCAAAATTTTTTAATGAGCCTACAACTTCATCTACTTTAGTACTAGACAAATTTCAATGTTCACTAATAGTTTCTACCCTTATTTGAAATCTTTTAGGTAAAGACTTTAAGATTTTCTCACAAAATTTCTTATCAGCAACTCTTTTGTATCAGTGACTGTAACAACCCTCACCCTAGCGAGATACAATACTGTCCACTTTTGGCTTCCCCAGACCAGAGACTTCTCAGGGGGTCACCCATCCTGATACTATTCCAAGTTAAACACGTTTAACTTTGGAGTTCTGATGAGTTCATGGTCATCACGGTTTTAAAATGTATTGTATCATAGAAGGATGTTGAATCTACATATAACACTAACCACTTCCATACCCAGGGTGTGGTAGCCTACTGGTGTCACCTACTTGTAATGATCCACTCCACCATATGGTATGATATTGTCCGCTTTAGGCCTGAGTTAGCATGGTTTTGCTCTTGAGTTTTACCCCCAAAAGGCCTCATACCAATTGGAGATAACACCATTACATATAAGCACTTCACATTTCCCTTACCCAGGCGATGTGGGATTGTGCACCCGTAGTTCGCCCAGTGTAGTAGCCTATCAGTGCCTCACACCCGCCTACAAGGTCGCCACGGAAATGTAGTACAATGGACTTTGGCTTAAGCTCGCACTATATCGTTCTACCAAAAACCAATTGCTGACAATCTTCTGACTTTGCAACATCCCGTCCAACAGCTCTTGACTCCAGGCTTACTCTTGATATCTGTAGAAGTATTGCTGGTAGATCAAACAACACTCCTCGAATGCTTTGACCCTTCCAAAGTGTAATCGCTTCACTCATTTTCTTCAAGATCTGAATTTTGATGTAGAAGAAATAGGTCTGCTTCTTTGATCGTTGTAGATGCAATATTCAATAAACTTTGAACACGATCAGGAATTGAACACCACCTTAAAATCACTCTTGTGTTTATGTGTGTGTTCAAGAAATAGAAACAGAAAAATCAAATTAAGTGTATACCAAGTAGGAAGTTTAGACAGAACATGAAACAAATATCCTAAATGACATAATTGAAAGTGAAGATTTAAACAGTTTGAAAAAATTCTGTTCTTGGAAAACTTTGAAGAACATACCATGTTATAGTGTCCTACGTGGGATTCAATTTCCTAAAGTATTGTTCATATCTTTTTCATAGATATCGGTTTATCATATTTGAACAATCTTCAAGCCCGTAGCCAATATCGATCTTGATTTCGGAACTTAAAAATTACAACTCGATCAGACTTATTTTGACATAGAAATTAGCCAATTACAAAATTTATATCTCACAATAAAAAGTACTTCCGAATATGCATTTTCTCTTAGTTCAGATGTGTTTTCCTGAATATGTTCCAAGTTCCATGACAACTTCACTAGCAATTTGGTTGAAAAGAATTTTTGAAGATGTTCAAGAGAAGCAACAAGAAAGTACAGAAATTTTTTGTGCCAACTAATCAGACATTGTTATGGCTAAAACTCCAATTTTTCACAGCGTTCTTGCCACATTGCTATTAAGCATCATTTATTTCGAGAAGCCATTGAAGAGGGTGAAGTGCAGCTCACATTTTGCAGGTTAGAGGATCAAGTTGCTGACATCTTAACAAAGTCATTTCCAAAAGAAAATTTTCTGAAGTTGAGAGAGTGACTGGGAGTTGAAGACCCTTGAAATTCAATCACAGAATTTGAAAGGAAAACAAGAAGTTTTATGTTCATCTCATTTCTCCTTTTGTTTTTCAATTAGATTTTGTTCATTCAAAATACATGTAGTTGATCTAACATATAGAAAAATGATCCAACGTCGTATTTGGGTTGACTTCAATGATTTTGAAACAAATGAATTGGAGTTGCAGAGAAGATGGAGTCTCTCTTCGACACAACGACCCCTTTAAAGAAGATATTCACTGTTCTTCTCTTAGTATCGCTGGTTTTTAACTCTTTTACTGAATTTAGATCCATCCCTCAACTTCCACTAGATAAAGAAGGTACAAATTCAATTTGCAACTCTATCGGGTTCACCGATTTGTGCTTGCAGTAACTTGCTCTGTTATTATCTTCATTAATCTCTGTTTTGCTTGAGAACAATTATGAAGTATATTGGACGAATTCCAACTTTGAAAATTGAAATTCCAATTTTCTAATATGGTTGGGTTTGGGTTTGAGCATGAGTTGCTCTTAATTTGGATTGAGATTTTTCTACTTGACTCAACCAAAATATTATCTATGAATCCAAGGAAAATTAGGTTACTTTAGAGTTGACCTGCCCATGTCACACTATTACATTAAATACTAAATATGTTTAATGACTCCAAAACAGACAAACTAAACAAAGAATAACTTTACGATGCATTTGAAAACATGGAATTTGACTGGAACTGGCGGTGGAAGGAAGTGGTGATAGCAGAAGGTGGTGGTGGTGGCGGCGGCGGCGGCAGTGGCAGTGGCAGTGGAAGGGGTTGCGGTGGAAGGAGATGGCGGTGGTGGTGGTGGCGGTGGTGGCGGTGGTGAAAGACGATGGTGGAGGGCCGTAGCGGCAGTGGAAAGCGGTGAAGGGTAATCAAAATACAATTAACTTAACTTGGTCTTGCAAAATAATTGACTCAAGGGTCATCAATCCAGTTCAAACTTTCCTAAAATCAAATGGTTAATTTGGTCTCGTAAAAAGAAAGGAGCAATGCTTGTCTAGTCACAGTGAACACAAATCTCCTCATTAATAAAGTTGCACAAGAGAGCATTCGGATTCGGGTAGAAAAGAATGTCACAGAAACCTTGTTGATTACAAATTTACAATAGGACTCTTCCAGTAAATTACTCTTAACAAATTATTCTCACATTCTCCATAAGAATTAAAACAGAAACTCAAGTTAAGTTGAATAACAGAGCCGCATGTTGGACGCATTATTAGTTTGGCTAAATATATAAAACAAAGCCATGCATAATCACTAATATTCCCACCACAAACATGTTGAACCAGCTGCTTTCTTTGTTTCACTGACTATACTTCTATGGTTAGTGACGTCGACCATGTTTATGACCCTTTTTAATTACCACCTCCAATACTAGGACGTCCCTCGGCAAACCTCGAACAAAATGAATCAGAGAGAGAGAGAGAGAGAGAGAGAGAGAGAGAGAATGAATATCAGAGAGAGATCCTACCTACAGCCAAAGGGAAAGATGAAAGCATGATAATCCAAATCATACAAAAGCAGCAGCATAAGACGATAATAGAAGAAGAGGTGGAACAAGCTTTGTTTGTCATTTTAATTTGTTTTTTTTTTTATATAACTACAACAAAGTATTGAACAGATGAAATTATAGTAGGATAGTATGATTAAGCATGATATATATATATATATATATATATATAAACAATGTATGACTTATTTATGCAATTGGGTGATCACTATAGAATGACACTGACGAATAAACAATTTATGACTTCATGACCCATGTTTTGTCCCGTCCTTTTTCTTTTTTTTTTCACCATCCAAATTTCATAAAATCATCCAATTTAAAGGTGGAATTTCAACATTATTTGGATTGTGGATTTCATCTCAAACTAAATCCTGATTTGAATTTAGGCATACTTGATTTCACTTTCGACTGACATCGGAAAGCTCTAATCACACGTCACTGGCTTGAGCATACTTGAGAATTTTCAAAACTGAATTGCCAAAAAAAAAAAGAGATCAATGCCTACGCCTAAATTTAATATGAACCCAAGTAACACGCCATATATATAATATTAAAGACCAATGCCTGAGTCTATACACACCTAAATTTAATGTTATTGTCAACAAATTTACAACCATAAAGGACAAAGACCAAGTTTAAACAGATAAAAACAATAAAGTTACTTTCGTCATATAGCATCAGATCAAGCCCAATGTTGTGGTTAAGAAAAGGAAGTTTACTTCATAATCTTTAAAATAACAAAGCAGAAAAAGTTCAGAAGTAGTTTGCTTCTTTACCTCTACCCCCACCCCATATAACAAGTTTTAATGCCATATATGACACAGTAAAGTTATTCAAGGGGCAAAGACAGAGAGCTGAAGGACCACAGATCATAAAGCCAGAGGATAATTTGACTCAACAGAATCATGTAGCATGCTGAGTTTACCAAAAGCATGAACCACCACAACCAAGTCTTCAATCTGGTATTCAGGACTTTTGATAACACAGCTGAAAAAATAATAATAATAATAAATCATTTTCTTAATGTATATCAATTTCAGTGGGATCCCTTCATTTGGAGCCTTGTTCGTAGGAGAGAGAGAGAGAGAGAGACAAGGACCAAGACTTCGACGTCTATGGACTTCTTTTCCTCTACTACTGAGTGAGTGAGTCACAAGATAATGGACACCAAACTAGCCTGGGACCGGTAGAATAAGATTAATATAAGTAAGAGCTTTAATGCAGCATTGCTACACATCGAATATAAGCCATGGGGTCTTCAACCTCAGAGAAAGTCCTCTCATTTGTTTCCGTACTCCTGTTTGTTATGTTGTTGTCTTCACCCATTTAGCTTTTGCTTCTGTTCAAGAAGCTAAAGATCTCCTCAATAGGAAAGCCAACCTTCAACACCAAAACAATTCTGTGCTAACTTCATGGACTTTTATAATGCCACAGGTTCCTCAAGCCATCCAAAAACAAGTGCCACCCCATGCAGTTGGTCCGGAGTTTCTTGCAATATTGATGGAAGTGTCACGAGACTCAATCTAACAAATTCAAGTGTAAACGGTACGCTCTATGGTTTCCCATTCTCGTCTCTCCCTAATCTTGCATATATTGATCTCAGCATGAATGGTCTTTCTGGTACCATCCCACCTCGAGTTGGTAAACTCTCAAAACTCATCTATCTTGATCTGTCCTTCAATAAGTTTTGGGGAATAATCCAACCACAACTTGGCTTGTTAACAAATCTTCAGGTCCTCCACCTATTTCAAAATCAGTTAAATGACTCAATTCCAACGAAATAGGACAGCTGAAGTCCCTTTATGAGCTTGCTTTGTACACTAACAACCTTGATGGTCCTATTCCTGCTTCTTTGGGCAGTTTGACCAACTTGGCTAATTTGTATCTATACGAAAACAAACTCTGTGGTTCTATTCCTCCAGAAATTGGAAATCTCTTCAATCTGGTTTAGCTTGACATGGATACCAACCTTCTCAC
>JAOTQH010000032.1:1936569-1951705 GCA_025631255.1 Cornus kousa
CTATATACCATCTTTGAATTAAGTTGTACTAATAAATTAAAAAATTAAATTTTAATGCCCAAATTTTAAAACTTCGTTTGTAATTTCGAAAGGATCCAGTAATTTCTTCTCATGAAGAAGAAGATTTTGTTTGTTTAAACTGCCGTAAGCTACAATTAATAAGATTTTGCTAACTGATAAGGGATTTTGCAAACTTACTAAAATAAAAATATCTAAAAAAAGAAAATTTATTCATATTAGTGCTGATAAGATTAGGGCTTTTAATTTTATATATAATTTATTTCTCATATATCAAATATATACTAGTAATATATAAGACATTTAAAAATGGTATCTTAAAAGAAAAAAATCTGTAGTGGATAATAGAAAAGTGCTCCCCAAAATTATTGATGGAAGCATTTGGAATTATTATCACCTGAGTAGCAGCATGTAGCTTTGAATTTTTATTTTTTTGTTGGGTACAAATTAACTATTCCCAAAGTCGAAATAAAGTGGAGATGGATTCGAAATATGACTGAAATGGTGACAATGGAAACTTTGAAACCACATTACACCAGTATCAACATAATTTAACGATCGCTTGTAGAGTACAGCCATCTACAAAGAAACATAAACTCATGACATGCACACAGAGAGCAATCATTACTCACGCATTCAGTATATGGCTCACTGGGTGACTCGCTCTCAAGTTCTAAAGTAGGGAGGTTCATAACCCTTCTCTGCCATTCATATTGTGCCATAAATAACAAAATAAAATACTTCAAAGAATACAAGGGAAAAAAATAATACAAACAAAACCAGTCCTTGTTCTTGTGTTTGTCTGCTGGTTAGGTGGACTTGGGAAAAATGCTCAAGCTTGGCTTGGCATGGCCGCGGCACCCCCTCCAAACAAGTATCTCAACTCGTTAATGTTTTGAATAAAGTGAATGAGAAACTCACGAAAGCAGTACCACCTTTACAGGACGACGACTACATCTGCAACACTGGTTTACGCTCACCTTGCACATTTATCAATAACTCTTCTCAAGATAATAAGACTGAAACATAACCTGCCTTTCGATGCATTGGTCAAGTCAAATCGACTTGAGAATCTATGATTCCCTTCTTAAGAAGTGACCCATGGTTAGAAGTGACCCATGGTTAGAAGATCCATGGCAAACCCGCCAAAAACAATGACTGGGAGGCTTATGGAAATTCAGAAACCTTCTCCAGCAGCAGCAGTAACTCACTGAATGGACCGGGATTGCATTACCACAAAAAGTCCAGCTTAAGCTGTGTTTCATTAAGGCCCCCCTTCAAGTACCTTGCCAAAGGTCACTAGTGTCAACACCTCTTTTCCTGTAGCAAGATATAGTATACGTCATCATACATAATGCTAAATATTTCAATTATGATACATGTAAAATTCCTAAATATTTAGTGGTTCTGACATATAGTATCAGGAATGTATGATTAGATTAGGGTGGCAGTCCAAACAAGAAAAACATCTTTAACCCTTGGAGCCAAAACAGGACAAACAAACCGACACTAGCAAACTTGGAGTCAGCTTCAAACCGCTCCATTTTAGCCAGGACATTATTCAGGCATAACAAGTTGAGACCTCGTAAAAAAATATTTTCATGGTAGCAATACCAGTCTAGTGTTACAGTAAGCTAGTCTACAAGCACCAACCATAGTGCAATGAAATGTACAGTGGAGGCTAAAAATAAATCTTACCCTTGTGGAGTGACACCAGAAATTTCTACTCCTGCAAGGCGAAGTATTGAGGAGCCAGTTCAGGTAGCCACAAATAATCAATTCTAGTAACATTGCGGATGTAATTATGATTAGTTCGGACAATCTCGTCGAAAACTATGCACTCTGGTTTTGTCCGGAATAACACAGAAGAAGGGTGGATCTGCACCACCTGACCACTTGACAAAACCCTGCCATTTGGTAAACTAACGGTGAGATGAATTGAGATGGAAAAAGAGTGTTTCGTGAGAAATTAAAAACTACAGGAAAGACTGGCCACGATCCATGTCAAAAAGCATAATAGCTGTGGAGACATGAATACTGCTGTACATTTTAGAACACTATAAGGTGTTTCCAGTACCTGTATGTACCATCAGCCTGCTTCAAAGCTGCATTGAGGAAAAAGGAAGCAGCAAGGCATCTGCGAAACTGCAGCATGTCATCTCCACAAGAAGTAACATGGAGACTCATTTGTCCAACATTTGCCCGAATCTGACTGCAAGAAAGCACCATAAAGTTTTTTTTTTTTTTTTTTTTTTTGATAAGTAAAGAAAAATTTTATAAAAGAGCGCTCAAAAGGGGAGCGAAACCCAAGAATATAAAAAGCACCATAAAGTTTTGAAGAATGCATATCTAGAGGAACTACAAAGATTGATAATATAATTCATCATTTACCCAAATTTGACTGCAATAAGTGCAAGAAAAAAAATAAATAAATAAAAATAAATAAATAAGAAGAAGAATGCATATCTAGAGAATCTACAAAATATAGCATCACTTGAGAGGACAACATAGAGACCCATTTTGAGAGATCTTATTTGTGTGTCAAACCAAAGATGAAACAAAATTTGAGGGCCTGGATGTGACGACACACTAGCACATCCCTCTTCTTAATAAGATCGCCATGGAAATTAAATTATGTAAGGACTACCTAATTTGAATAAAAGCAGACAGGGTTTTAGCAATATATTGCTTTAAACCCAACAATGAGAATATAACCAACCTGTGAATGTCACGAGCGTGCCTCAGGGAGCGGCTATTTATGAAATTTTCCTTGCACCATTTCCTTAGATTTTTTTCAGTTTTTTCTCTACTGTTTCCGAACTTACTCTTTTCCAAGAACTCATCAGAAGCCCGGAACACGTTAATTAAAGTCAGATGGTCTCCCTCTGGACTTGAGAAGCATTTCATTGCAGTTCGTGCCTGGCCAACAGGAGAAATTATGTTCAGAATATTAGCTTTACATATGAATGTGTTAATGTAATATAAAATATCATTTTACCTTATAAGAAGAAGAACTCTAAGAACCTTTTCAATTATTGACTATCTTGGTCCATCCCAAAAGTATATCTCGTTTTACCCCCAGAAGACTATTTTTATGCCTTACAGAACCCTTAAAAAAAAAAATGAGGAAGAAAGAAAGACGCCTCCTAAAATAAGCCCCACCCAACACAACATATAATATAAGGCTCCAGTGGCTAAAAATTCATGGGTTCTACAATTCTTTCTTTTTGTAGTTCCGGTGATGCTTGGCGGGATAGATGATAGCTAGGTGGAGTGGTTCTAAGGAAAGAGAGCCATAGGAACTTGAAGGGGTAGAAAAGCCTATTTTTGCTCATTAAGTTAAGCATCTTGAGCTCTCTCTTTCTTTGGATTGGTAATAGCACTAACCTAGTACTAGCATAAATGGGTGCACCCCCCTTTGGTGCTTTCCATGATACTTATCCTAATTAAAAAAATAATAATATAGTAACAATAACACTAGAACTAAACTCTATTCCAAAAAATGAAACACTTCTAAATGTAACAAAATACAACAATATTCTTAGAAAGGCTCCAACCAAATCTTAATGACTAAAATACATCAAATGTCACAACATCTTCTCGTGGATCCAACAATTTGTTGATTCGATGGTATCTGCCACTAACAAAGGGCTATCATGTTAGGATGCATCAAAAATCCATCATAATTTAATTTACTTCTTATTATCATGCAAAATAATCCGGCCAATAATATCAAATAGACCCTTTACACGGTTTGCCAATTTCAATTGTTAGACAAACCAAATCAACTCAACCCAACAAAACCTTACTCCAATCTCATTCTGATCAGTCTAAGACCACAACAACAATAAAAATAAAGGCTACCAATCTCATTCTGATCTGTCTAAGACCACAACAACAACAAAACTACAGGCTACCATATCATTTAATACCTCAACCTATTATAAAATTTCAGTCTGACTTTTACATAATATTTCTATTCAGCAATAGTGCAGTTCTAGATCCTCATTGCACATAGACAAATTAATTTAATCCTTTTCTCTACCATCTCCAGTTGATCCACATCTACTATCTCATAAATGTATTAATTTTAATTCTAACTTTCCTAATATAGTTATACATTTTAATATCCTCATTTTGAACATACTCTTTTTCTTTTCTTTCTAAATTTTAAAGTATTTTGGCCACACTCATTTTATGACATGCTCAGTCCAACAGAGCTAAGTTATATCTACTCTTGAAAATGTGAGACATGCCCGTGTTGGACATGCAACACTCGGCACATGGATATGGTTGGACGTGCATCTACAATATTTCAAGTTCATTATGTAATTGTATGAAAAATACTTTACTATGTTCGTTTTGATATATTATTGCTCTAAAATGACTACAAAAATTATTATTTCCCAGAAAATAAATGAAAATATCAAATGATAGGAATAATTAGCCATGTCCTTCTGTCCTTTAGTTTTTTTACAAGTAGTAATTGTATAAAAAGCGTTCAAAAGGGGAATGCATCCCTTGAAAGCTACAAGGCCAAATAGGGGCTCTAAACCCTGAACGGGTCCAAAAAATCTACAACACCAATTGACCACAATATGTCTCCTCCTCTTGAGATTATCCTGGGTCAAGATCTTCCCCAAGATGGATGTCCATGCACAAAATGCCACTTCGAGAGGGACCTTCGAATGACAAATAGCCCTCCACAGAAAGGGCGGCCACAGAGCATCTGAAAGACACCCATAAAAAGACCAAACATCAAAGCAATAGTGGAAGAGCAAACCCACCCACAAAGGTGAGAAACCTCTCCCACAATCTCCTGGCAATACAGCAGTTCCAAAAAACCTTTGTCCTTTAGTTTGGAGATTTGATAAATCTGATGCTTAGAAAAGTACCCGCACCCAAGACAGGTATCTTGGTCCAGTTCCATGTAAAATAAGCACAGAGTATGACTGGTCTTACAATTGTTTTATAGATATTGAACTTTCAACCTCATAGGTCAAAAAGGATTACTTACCACTTCACAATCAGATCTTCACTTAAGCACATCATACTTTAATTCTTTGAGCAATCCCTCCACTTACCATATCATTTTCCACCTCCTCCATGCCTATTCAAATTAAATAACCTAACTTAAAGAGTAATCGTGGCATCTCTTTCTCATGTTATTCATCAACTCACTCATTTCAGATATTCTGAGTAAGGTACTAACTGTCAATATAAACAATGTAAACTAAAAGCTACGAGAACACAAGCAGCACTATATAGAAGTCATGAATGCATACCTCTTCTAACTTTTCACGAGGAGCATAAAAAATAGATTCCACGGAGAGCATAGCAACAGTTATTAACATTTCTTCTAAGCATTTGAACTGACTAGAAAGGATGAGAGCCTTGGAATGAATAGGCTCCAACGGCAATCGAGCCATTTGATGCCCTACTGGATCTGACAGTTTATACTCCTCCGTAAGAGCACCTAGCAAGACCAGTAACTCCAATGATTTCATGATAGTCATCCTGTTCAAATGAACGAAAATCAAATGATTCATCATATAACAAAAAAATTTGTAAGAACAGACATGCTCATTCTATGATAGAATGTCAAAAACCAATAATTATCTGGTAAACAGTGCAGTCTCCTTGAGATAGCAGCAAAAAGAAGTGAACAAATGGCAAAAGTTAAATAATTACCAAAACGGAATGATCAATAATTAGTTAGCCAGTGACTTCACATATACACAGAACACTGATAAATAAATCGCAAGGTAGTGTTCTTCTCAGTCTGACATATCATAAGCCAATTTCTCATTATTCAAGTAATTGAAAGTGACTTTTTGGTCCAGCCGATGTGAAAAACAGAACACCCAGCAGAGAAGAGACATTACGTGATTTTTCTTAAAAAGGAAATAAGAACTGCATGCTCACATATGAATAAATTATTTTACATTTTAAAAAAAAAAAAAAAAAAAAAAAAAAATTATATAAGAAAAAGTCTAACTTGCCACTCTGATCCTTCAAAAAAGGAGACACTCAAAGGTCAAGAAATTAAGATAATAGAACCCCAATAAAGAAAGATAAGTTGTGCAATGCATCCTAGAGCACATTTCTTCAAATGATAGTCGATGAGCAAGCAGTGAATGGAAGCAAGTATCCTTTAAGGTCTGATAATGTAGTGCCCCATAAAAGAGGACCAAATGGAAGATTTAATTCAAGGATTTGTTCTTCTTTCTCACACAACAAGAAGCTTGCATTTTTATAATCAAATTTCATCTATCGAGTACACTACCATATTATGGTCCTAAGATTTCCCAACTGTCCAGCAAGAGTAGGAGGAATTTGAATTAGTACAAGATGCTGAATTAAATTGGATGACACTAGGATCATGCTAAATCCGCCATTGCATTAGAGCAAATAAAACAAAACCCCGACCACCTAACCCACTTAAATCCAACCTATTAGAATATGTCAAGGTTCGAACTAGGGTTTGGGGACCAAACCCAAAAGCAAACCAATAATCTTTTACCACAATATTTCTTAACATGAATTTAGTTACATTACTAACTGCTTTTCATACTTCTTAACATGATAAGTTGTAGGGTTGGTACTTGCAAAGTTGTACTACTAGAACAGGAGGTCAAGAAAATGTAAATTGGGATATACAACAAGAAGATGAACATAAAAAATAAATAATAAATAAAAAAGAGATAACATGGAATGTAAATCAAATTACCAAAAAAAAAACAAAAAAACAAAAAAAAGCACATGACTTAACAAGATAAAAGGACCTATATAGAGTAAGAAGAAAATAAGATGTAATTAACCCTTGAAGCTTAGTTAGCTTAAATATTAAGTAATAAAAAAGAACACCCATTAGTGCAAAACGTTAGATAATGCAAGTGTCATAGTTTTACTGACGTTGATGGTTTTTCCATGAAGTCAAACCCAATAATATCATCGACACCTAGGGCCTTGAGCTGCAAAATGACATTTGAGAGGTTGCACCGTTTGATCTCTGGATCTGTGGAATCTTTAAGTTTCTCAAATATACTCTCTGGATAAAGACGATAGCATTTCCCATGTCCTTCACGCCCAGCACGTCCACTGCGAGAAATGTAAGAGGCATAAGATTTAAGGCTCAATTTATGTTGAAAAAAGAAAAAAGAAAAAAAAAAAAAAAAGTCCTTTTATGAAGAAATATTTTTTTTGATAAGTTAGGCGCTCTCATTTTTAAATATTCTCCTTTTTTCCTTTCTTTTTGGGGGAAAAAAGAGCAATTAATAATAAACTCATTAAAGATATTAAACAAATAAAATAAATACGTATTACAGGTTTTGGCAAACAACACATCCTGTTACTTCAAGAGAAACTTATTAAATTCATAAATAAAAATATATCGCAGGTTTTGGCAAACATCACAACAATATCTCAATATGCAGTGCGAAGGGGTTAACTATAAACAACATAAATAATCTCCTAGCGACTAAACTCACTTAATACTCTTGAGCATCACAACTGAATCCTCTCAAGCACCACTAAATAAAATGAACAATTAGTATTCACATGTCAAATATTTCATATAGATATACCACCATACATAATCCAGTGTGTCTACCTCCTTTGAAGAGCCTGTGCCTTTGAGGTTGCAACAATAACCAACGATTCCACCCCAGTGCGAGAACAGTAGTCACGCGTTTTCACCACTCCAGGATCAATAACATACTTGATTCCAGGTATTGTCACGGATGTCTCAGCAATATTAGTTGCCAGTATCACCTATATAGAACATACATGCATATCAACTGGTAGCTAGAACATGGATGACCAAACAGCTTTTTTAAGAACTGCTGACAGAGTGAAATGATTATAAAAAATAAATAAATAAAAATCAAGTTTAGCTAGGACTATTGCATATAAAATTAAACATTAAACCTTATCTAGATATTCATGCCAAAGATAATTGTAGGATAAAATAAATAACCAGCACCACCATTTAACTAACGTATCGTAATATTTTTCAACTCAAACATACAGCGTACCTATGGTACATCATCATAGACACATATAAGGATCTGAAAAAACACTTCCATCACCAAGGACAGGAGATCTTGATTTTGTGACCTCCTTTGAAAGAGAGGATTAATGCAGTTTGGAGGTCTTCCTACCAACGTGTATGACAAAACTGATAGTCATGCAAGATTAAAAGAACAAAATAAAAACTTTTTTTTAGCTACTAAGCCAGTGCTTTTATAATCCAGTTATCCACTTCTTGACGCCCTTGAATACTACAAAAGAACATGGACCAAGGTACAATGATTAAAGGGTAAGGCACCGGCGAATACAAGACAACACTATCATGCAAATGGAGATTAAGGATAATGGCTCTTTTATTCTTGACGTGATCTTTTTGCTTGATTATACTAATAGCTAGTGCTTTCATAATGCACTCGCGTAAGATAAGCATAGTAAACATGATAATAATAATAATAATAATAAATAAAAATAAAAAATAAAAAAAACAATTGCATCATTGACAACAATATCTTGCGGCATACGGGCCTCTTTTCTTTTCTTTTGGGTTTGTTTGGCAACTGTTTTTGTTTTGTATTTTTAGCTGGAGACAAGTGGCGAAATCATGTTTGGTAACATTTGTTATGTTTTGCACAGCATAGCATCTGCTTCAGAAAAAGGCCCAAATCCAGAAACAAGGAAAAGATGTTTTTACTTGTTTTTGTTATTGTAATTGAACAAGTAAGGGCCTGTTTGACAACCACTTTTGCTTCGTGTTTTTTGCTTCGGACAGTGTATTGTAGCGAAGCAAAAGCACAAAGCATGTTTGGCAACGTTTGCTGCGATTTGAATAGTACCGAAGTGCTTCCAAAAAAGAGGCCAAAACCGGAAGCACCAAATTGCTTCCGCACTGTAGTGATGAACAGTACCCAAAAAAAAAAAAAAAAAACTCTGAAAGGACCTTTTTAACCAACCATTTTATTTTTCAAACTTGCAACACTTTTTTTACCAAAACATGTTTTCATGTTTTTGCTTTCAAAAATCTTGCAACAAATATATGTTACCAAACATGCTTCTAAATAGTATTGAACACACTCCAAAGCAGAAACATTGTTTCTGCTTTGAGTCAAAGCAACTGTGGTTCCCAAACAGGCCCTAAGTTTTTATTAAAAGGACAATATAATGTAAAATCCTTTTTTTTTTTTTTTTTACAATTATCCAAACAGTTCTCTCTTTTTTTTGCTTTGAAACATTGTACAACAAATTTAGTCACCAAAGATGTTTACTTTTCTGGAATAAATCACAGCACAACAAAAACATTGCTTCTGCTTCTGCTTCATATGAAAATGAAAATGCAAATCAGAAAAGGTTACCAAATGCCTATATTATGTATAAATAATTATGGTCCTTAAAAACATCATAGAAAAAGGGAGGTGCAACCTATATACACAAAAGTAAATATATCAAAATCGAAAGGAAGCTTATGCATTGCCAAAATACTCCATAAAAGAATCTATTCACATGGAAGCCACCTATTTAAGTTAAAGAAATAAAGAATATAAAACCAAAAATTTCCACTTCTGAATTGTTTATTTACCCCTTCAAAGATTGTGCAATCCTCTCCTTCCAAATCATGATACATAATGGCTGTCTCTCAAACCCTCCTAAAACTCTTTCAAGACAACCCTTCCTCCAACTTTGCTAACAAGTCAACCACAGACGCTGGTGTAACCCAATCCACTCAACGCAGAGAAAAAAGAAAGAACCACAATTTTCTACAATATCAATCTGTAGGGAATTGCTTCCTCTTCCTTAAATTATCGATGATGGTACTCCGCCTCTCAATCGTAGGTGGCTCTTTAATATGTAGGATTCCAAGCCACACTGTTCTTAGAAAGGGTCACAAAGGTTGTGACAGAAACCTCCCTATTAACTGCCATTCAACAGAAAATCCATACATAATCCAGTTCTTACAAGTCCTTGTAATCCTTCATAAAGCTCTTCTTAATGCCAACCCCATGGCACTCATTTATCCCCACCACAAGACTAATATAATGGTAGTAGTCCCCATAATCCTTAATAATGCTCTTCTAAATGACAACCCCATGGGACTCAATAATGGTACTCCACCTCTCAATAGTAGGTGGCTCTTTAATATGTAGGATTCCATGCCACTCTGTTGTTAGAAAGGAATCCTTAAATAACCTAATCTCAAGACAATTCCCCAAGCGCTCCCAAATTAACCTAAACCACCCTACTCCATAAAGTAGGGGTGGGACTTGGGTGGGCATAACCCAAGCAACCCGAGTCCCGCCTGAAATTTTACGAGCATGGACAAGATACTTGAGATTATGGGATAGGACTATGGGTTTAAATCTTAGAGCTCAAATTTATTTTGGATGGGATTTGGACAAGGGTTTTACTAACCCGATCAACCCAAATTACAAAAAAAAAAAGTACTCCCTCCGTCCCAAAATACTTCTCCATCTTTCCTTTTTGGGATGTCCCAAAGTACATGTCCCTTTCCAAAAATAGATGTACTATTTTTCATCACATTCCCAAACTACCCCTTTTCCATTTACTTGTTCAGCACCTTACAAGGATAAAAATGAAACTTCACTCATTATTAAGTACACTTCCATAAAAAGTTGGAATCCGAATACATCCCAACTATTTTGGGACAGAAGGAGTACATGATTTTTTATTTTATAAATACGTATTATTTATATTAACTAATGTTAAAGGTTGGAATTAGATGATTTACTCTTTGGTGGCATAATAATATTGGTCATTATTAACCTAACATGTGACACAGTCGCTTTAAAAGTTTGGTGTAAAATTATAAAAACTGATATCAGGTTAAACTTGTAAATAAAATAATAAAGAGTATACAGCTCAGAGTCCTTTTCAAATTCTAATATGAAGAAACATTATTGAATCCCACAAGTTGAAGAGTAGTTTTATTTCAAGTTAATTGTGTATAGTTTCAGTATGTAATGCATATCACTTATCAAATCAATGTTCTAAGTCGAAAATAAGCGCAAATCTGATCGACGGGGTACTTTAGCATTTTCTTTTTTTTTGTAACTTTCTATTTATGGTAGTTATTATAATTTTGAACTATCTGAGCAACCCGAAAAACCCCATACAATATGTTGTGGATTGAGATATGGTAGGTTTCTCAAGACTTGGAATTGGCGCAGTTGAGATGTTAGTACCTTGGGTCTGGCGTGGACTGACCCCTTGGCCTTGCCTAAGTCCCACCCCTACCATAAAGGGCCTCTTTCCATCCAAAAACTCCACAGTCACTTTCCAGGAATAGTTGATTAAACACCTTCAACTTCTTGACCACTAAACCTTGTCCTTTAAAGGAGAGCAAACCATGTACCATTTGACCAAATGACACTAGAATTCATCCCCAAGTCCACCCGTTGTGATAAGAAATCTCTTCGAAATTTCGTCACACTTGAGCTCACCAAACCATCTTTTGTGATAAGATTTTTAGGATTATTCCAATTTCTTCTCAACCAAACTCGATACTGAAAATGGGCAAAAAGTAGGTGGGAAGACTGAAGGGAGGATTCTAAATAAGGGTCAAACCACTCCCTTCAAAGATATTGCCTCTTCCACCTAACAAGCCTTCTTGTAAACTGTTTGACTCAAAGTCCAGGTTGCCTTAACTTTACATGACGAACCAAAGGAGAATACCAAATATGATGTGAGCAACATGCACCACAATTTACCTGCCAACATAGACAAATGCAACCAACTTATCTGGATACATGTGCTCTTCTCCACTTCACTTCAAATTCATTTGCTGCAAACATATAAAGCAAAAAACCCACTGGATATGGTCAAATGCCAACTCAATGTCAAGCTTGCAAGTAAACCCCAATTCTACACTCCAAATCAAGGACCCAGCACTCCTAAGCACCTCAAACCGCATCCAAGATCTGCTAAAAGCATTCTAAGTCTTACAGATAACACCATCAACACTTATTCAATGATGCGGATAAGAATCGTCCTCTGGTACCAAATTAATGCAATACGGGTAGAGAAGAAGAAGAAAAGGAAAGAAGAATAACTTTAGGGAGAAAATCTCTGTATCAAACTATCAATATGGTCAATAATCATCAAAATTTAGGAACCCCTACTACGTAAGCTTTATTTATAAGTGTTTGATGGTCAATCTGCATACAATCTGTACAATGTGAGACTACCTTTTTATTCTAGAAGCTGGTTTCAACCACAAGGAGATTTAACCTTGGAAAGGAAGTTCATGTTCAAACAGGACAGAAATACAATATCATCTACACACTTGAAAAGAAGCTCATTATTTATTATTCCTTCTGGTAACAATACAATGGGCACCAAATTACAGATTAATGAAGCCACAATCACATATATCTGAACGCATATAGCTCAAAGCCAGTATAAAAAAATAAATAAATAATTTAGCATTCCCAATCTACCTTACGAAATCCAGCTGGAGCAGGCATGAAAACCCGCATTTGCTTTTCTGACGGAAGAGATGAGAATAAAGTCAAAGTTGTGAGCTTCTGACTGCCTTCAGGTAATTGTCGAAGTCGCTCTTGGATAAGCCTCCCAACAGATTCAATTTCTTCTTGGCCAGTCAGGAATACGAGTATATCACCAGGACCTTCCTCCAAATGTATCTAACAAGAGAAGCAATCAGGATGAGCAATGGAGAACTATGACAATGGAAGTTTATGACAAAAACCAAAGGACTAAATACTTGATAATTGCAGAGCCAACTTGATTCAGGTCAAGCTAAAGAGATAGATTGGTCTTCCACAAAAATCCATTAATTTTTTGAGAAAATATCTGAAATAATACTTAAAAATTAACATTATATTTGAGAGCATGGGATAATATAAACTAAACAATGAGTAAATAAGTGAAAAATAATGTAGCCTTTAAGGAAATCACAAGTACAACGCACATCCCCTAAGCAACCTAAAAGTTCACTGGCAAATGAACAGACCTGAGCAAGCTCAACCGCAGGTTAACTTTACAGAAATTGCAAAGAAGATGTTGTGCTAATGGAAGTATACATTCAAATCACCAAATGGAGGGTCATTCAACAACCTGAAATATAGTAATTAATGATGCATCAATGTAATCTGGCTCGGGATGATGAGTGTAGAGTATATCCACAGGAAACTGTCGGCCTTGAACATGAACAGCTTTTGCTCCACCAAAAAACTCAGAAAAAGCCCGTGCATCCAAACTGGCAGACATGATAATTAACTTCAACGGAGCGAGTTTTATGCCCCAACATTTCTTGAGAATACCAACGGATTGAGCATCATTTTCTTTCTCCAACAGTGTACCACTGTTTGCCTTTCTGTGATCGATATTAAGGTATTCATTGACACATTGTGACCTTTCTTTTTGTACGCCCTTCAGCAAGCCCAGCAACACATCAGTGTGGACAGTTCTCTCATGAGCCTCGTCAACAATAATAACTGAATACCTCGAGAGACATGGGTCCAATAATGCTTCCCTGCAAGCAGCGTTACATCAGTTTGAAGGTCATAAAACCCCATGATAATAAAATTTTCAAAAGCAAAAGAAAAGTCCCATACAACAATATAAAAATCTAAAAAAATCCAGACATCCAATAGCACAACAATTTATAGGTCTGGTCTGTGACTGGATTTTTAAGGCATCCTTCTGCTCTCAATCCAAATACATACTTTCAATGTAATAATACTGGTCCAATATAAACTAGTAGAGAACAAAAAAAAAAAAATGGTACCATACATCCATCCTTCCCCCTGTTCTCCTCTGGAGAAAGGGATGGTCCTCTTCCAATATATCACATCATTAGATGCATCCAGACCCTTATACACCATAAAACTATTACTCAAAAGAGCATCTTCTAAATAGACCCACCATCCAAAGCTACAAACTTAACAATTTAAAACAAATGCTGCCATCAGAAATTAGACAAACTTTATGAAAAATCATTTAGGCGAAATAGTACAAATTTAGAATAATGCAACAAAGCCAAGCATAACTTTACCTCAGCAGCAATCCATCTGTCATATATTTGATCCTTGTTGTGTTGGAAGTCACATCCTCAAATCTAATGGAATACCCAACTTTTTGGCCCAACTCAACACCACATTCCTCTGCTACCCGTTTTGCAACAGTAACAGCTGCAACACGTCGAGGTTGAGTGATCCCAATGCTTCTCCCATCATGACAGAACCCCCCATTAAATAGAAACTGGGGTATCTCTGCAAAAATGAGTACATATAACTTTAGAAGGATAGAGGGAAAGAACAACTACTGATGTGCGATTGTACAGGGGCAAAATAAGACAAACAGGAAGAAAAACAAATAAGAACATGATAGAATGAAGCAACAACATTCACTTCATACTTTATTTCATTCAAATAAAAGAAAAGAATGAAAGAGACCACAATCAATTAAAAGTAAATCAGAAAATTTCACGAAAAGAAAAAAGGAGCTTCACAGTCAAAATGGACATAGGTCTAGTCCCGCTGGAGCACAGAGAGGGAAGAGGATATCCGGACCTGTTTTGTGGCTTTTTATCAAAACCTCTTCACGGAGACTGCTAGCTGGAGGCCATTGCTAGATGGACTTAAGTTTTCGGGGATCTCCATTGAGGATAGGGACTGGCTTGAACGGCCGCTTGGGGAGGAGGAAGTTTTGGAGGCTTTGAGGAGCTGTGATGTGATAAAGCCCCGGGCCCAAATTGCTCTTCATTGGTTTTCTTCCAACAGAATTGGGAGGTGGTGAAGCCTGAGGTGATGAGTACTTTGAATTCTTTTCATTCTGATGGGCTTTTTGACAAGAGCCTCAATGCTTCCTTTATTACCCTTATCCCAAAGAAGGGTGGTGGTGTTGAGGCTTAGGACATTAGACCGATCAGTTTGATGGGAGCAGTTTACAAGATTCTTGCTAAAGTTTTAGCACTCCGTTTGAGTAGAGTTCTGGATAAGGTGATTTCGGAATCCCATAATGATTTCGGAATCCCATAATGATCATCTCCTAATGCACTGTTCTGTAGCGCACGATTGCTGGAATCTTATTTTTGGACTATTTGGCATGTATTGGG
>JAOTQH010000032.1:1955909-1967085 GCA_025631255.1 Cornus kousa
GAGGTTGGCGGGTTGGAAGAAGTAGTATCTTTCCAAGGGAGGCAGGGTAACTCTGAATTCTTTTTTTTGATAAGTAAAAATTTATATAAAACGCTCAAAACGGGAGCGGGTCCCAAAGAAACACAAAGGCCAAAAAAAGCCTCAAGCTTTCAAAGAGGCCAAAAAAGAAATAATCTCCTTTAAAGATCTATAATCTTTCCCTGAAACCCAACAAAAATTAATGGAAATAATAAAGAACTTAAGCAAAGAGACAGGCTTCTCCTTTCCATCAAAATATCTCCGATTTCTCTGCAGCCAAATGCACCACCAAATACAAAGAGGAGTAGCCCTCTAGGCATCTCGAATGAGAGCCCCAACTGAGAAGCCTCTCCAAGCCTCAATCAACCCTCTAGTGGAACAAGCATAAGCCAGGGAACTCCAAACAAACCAAACATCAAAACCCAGCAGTCTCTGGCCATACTGCAGTGCAACAGAAGATGATCAACTGTCTCCTCATCACGCAAGCACAAGTAACAACGGTTAACCACCATGAAATAAAATTATATTTAATGCTACTATGCCGTTTTTAGCACACTCTTGTTAACCATTAATGACCAGAGAATCATAATTCATGTTGTTAGTTATCGATGGGATTGTCTCGTGAAATTTGAACACTTTTGCGTAAATACCTAACATTAAGAAGTTTTTTAATTTAATAGGCAAAAGAATTGCAAATGGAGATATACCCAGTGCTTGATGAACTGGCATCATCTATCAGTACTCAAAATCTAGAACGTGTCCGAAGACTCAAAGGTCACCTCCTTGCACTGACTCAGCGAGTGCAGAAGGTAAAAACAGTCAGACCAAGTCATTTAGCCTACTTGTGTTGGGGCTCCAACTTATTTTTTCTACATGTCACCTTCTAAATTTGATCTCCAGGTCTGTGATGAAATAGAACATCTTATGGATGACGATGGTGACATGGCTGAGATGTACCTAACAGAGAAGAAACAAAGAAGGGAGGCTAACCCAATCAATGACATATATTATCAACTTAATTCTGGCAATGCCAGAGTAGTGTCAAAATCTGCACCTGTTTCACCTGTGGGGTCAGTCGGTGGAGCCCGGAAATTGCAAAGGGCTTTCAGTAGTATAAGTTCCGGCAGACATGGAAGCTTAATTAGTTCATCTAGTAGCGGGGAAAATATTGATCAACTTGAAATGTTGCTCGAAGCGTATTTTGTTGTCATTGACAATACTCTTAACAAGCTGTTATCGGTAAGAGATGTTTAACATTTTAGAGAACATATATTTGAACCTTTTTTCATGTGGGCTTGTTTGCAGTTCGTCCTTTTGATTATTTGAAAATTGATAATTTACTTTTTTAACTTTATGATTGGTTAAGACACTTAAAAGGCCAATAACTTTTCTTAACCAACTGGCCAACCAGTTGGGCCGAATTCCATTAACATTTTTTTCATTTTGGCATATAGGAATCCATATTTTAATCAAGTCTAAAGAAGAGCCAAGGCTAGATGCTATTGCATAGCATTAAATAGGTTAGGTTAAAAGAAAGTACAATCATGCCTTCACAGACAAAGAGGCATTCTATGTCTCACATTGACGTAAAGGATTTTGGGTCTGTACCATAATTGTAATAATGTTGTTATTTCACGGTGATGCAGCTCAAAGAATATATTGATGATACCGAGGACTTGATCAACATTAAACTGGTGAGCAGATGCTTTCATTTTTTCATTGGCTTTTGCTACATCATACACTATGTATTTGAATGAGAGATGCCATTTATATTACCATTTATTTAAACAGGGCAATATTCAGAACCAGCTGATACAGTTTGAGCTACTTTTGACGGCAGCTACCTTTGTGGCCACAATATTTGCTGTCGTAACTGGGGTATTTGGAATGAACTTTGCAGACTCGGTTTTTGATCACCCTTCCGCATTCCACTGGATCCTAATTATAACTGGAGTATTCTGTGGAATGTTGTACTTCTCTTTCTTGATTTATTTTAGGCACAAGAAAATTTTTCCCTTGTAAATTGGACAGTATTAAATTTATTCAATTGAAAATGATTCCTTAGACTCTTACATTTAGTCTGTATTTTTCTTGAGCTTTCTGTGATGAAATCCTAAGCCCCTCGAGTATTATACTTTTTTTTTTTTTTTTTTTTTGCCGATGTCTTGATTTGAATGGCAGAACCAGTTGTGATGTGCATCCAGTTATTCTCAGCTCTTCTATTATTTCTTTCTTCTTTGTTTGAATGCAGGAACATGTTGTGTGATCTGATGTAACTGCACTAATTAATTCTCAGCTGATCAGGTACGAGTACTTGTCATGCTTCTCGGTCTCTCTGTTGAAAACTTTTGGTGGTAGTACTCCGTAGCATTGGTTGTATATCTAGTCCTGTCTGCCTCCTGACGGCTAGTGTTTTTCCTGGATTTAGGTTTGATTGGATAAGTTGCAGAGAAATCTGATGGCTTGGAAGGCCATTGAAAGTCCAAACAACGGCTTACCAATAACCCGGAATTCCAAAACACAACCTAAAGAGAGATGAAGTTCTTGGGGAATTCTGGTTGTGTAACGGCGCCGCCGCCACGAGAAATGGTGCTGCCAAAGAGTGCTGGGAATGTTCATGCACCTTGTGGGAATGTTCTTTGACGCAGTGGAAACAAACGCTTTCAGTCATCGCTGAGGGTAGTGTCGTCGACGGAAACAATGTACAAATAGTGTAGAGTATTGAGAAGAACCAATCTTCGAAAGCCAGACAAATGGCTAATGTTCGGTCTCCCAAACACAGCCGCCACTATAGGGAATTTTCCTCCGCAATGGCCATTCTGACATCCTCGTCAACGAGAAGATATTAGTGACCGGGTATACCAGCTCATTGGTGTACTCACTCAAACCAACATGCTCATCTCAACTACATAAAATAACTGTTTTTAATAAATTAGAATGGTGAATGTTGATTAGGTGGGCATATCAATGTGTTTTTTTAAAAAATATGCTCCTTCGAAAAAAATGTGATATTACCTCATAGTTCTCAAAAACGACATTTAAAATGGGACAGAAGGTATTTTTTTTTATTCCCCTTGGCAAACTAACGGGCTGGGGGACTCGAATATGAACACACATGTTTAAGAACTTAGACACTCTTACCAACTAAATTACTACTGATAATGCTCCAATAAAATGTGCACCTCATCAAGTCATGTAACAGTTGAAAATATATTAAAGGGTTAGAATACCAAATATAATAAATAAGTAAAATACCAAATATAATAAATACTCGGTAAGTAAAATATATTAAAGTGTTAGAATACCAAATATAATAAATATATATTAAAGTGTTAGAATACCAAATATAATAAATAAGTAAAATACCAAATATAATAAATAAGTAAAAGGTGGAATTTCAAAAGTGTAAATGTAATTATTAACTTAAAATATTCTATGTTGAAAAAAATTATAAAAAATCTATCTAAAAATAAAAAATGAGAGTTTGTTTGGTTTAGAATTATGGAGAAGGAATATAATACCCACTTATCCCTTTTTCCGCGTCCACCTGACATATGAGAGTTGGTTTTACTTTCTAGAGTGTTTTACACAAGTTGTAGGGGAGTAAGGGGTATTTTAGAATATTAGAGAATTTTATATGAATTTAAATATCAACAATGTTTTGATGTAATCTTAACCATGAGTTCAGGATATGGATATTTTATAAATAGTTGTGGTTTTCACTCATTACACCAATCACAACTTCTAAATAACACGACTATCGAGACTATCCAGTGCAACAGTAGTATTGTTCACAATCAATACAAGTACATTTCAACATGTTTTCCCAGGAAAATATTTTTTAATTTTTAGGTATTTTATAACACGAATGCAAAAAGTTTTTCCAATGTATGTTTTAGAAAAAAACTAATTAGCGAAGAATTCCAACAAGATAGTGAATAAATATTTAGACTGAATCAATCTGTCGGTAAGAGGATGAAAAAGATCATTTGTATGTCATTGTAAATTTTTAGAGCTAAAAATTTTATCCAAAAATTATTTTATGAAAAAAAATATTTTACATCCGACGTTAATAAGAGATGTGTTAGTAAAATTTAAACTAAGAAACGAAGGATGCTGAGAAAATGAGTTATTTAGTATTGATATTTTGAAAAAGGGTGGGATTGTTTGTAAGTACTTCTAGATTTCATGATGAACTTTCTGATTCTTCAAAATGTTCCACATATATAAGAATTCAAATTTTTTTTTTTTTTTTATTATTTTTTAAACTAATGCAGCCTTGCAATTTACGGAGTACATGGATTTCTGTCTCCATTTAGGGTTTAATATCCGTGAACTCGGTGGTACTATAAGTGATGTCAATTTTTTTTTATCTCATACAAGAAAGAACAAAAGTGAACACAACATCGAACAGAAACAAAAAAAAAAACAAACAAACAATATTGCACTTTTAAGACCCTAGTGGTAATGACGAGTATTATTGATCTAAAACCTAGTTACACAGATGAATGTGTCACCCTTTCTAATTGAAGGAAGCACCACCAAAACCTTAATTGAAAAGATTCCGATTAAGAAGAAACCGGAAGGAGGATGAGGTAAAGATGGGGATTCGGTAGGTAGGGCCGCAAAAGAAGTGCGCTAAACCCAACTTCAATCTCTCTGAGTTCGGCCCATTCCGTTGCAGGGGTGGACCAAGAACTTTAGGTAATGGGGCAAGACTGAAATTTTATAATAATTTCAGGAAGGTGTTAGCAATATTTTATGGATATATATTGAAAAAAAGGAAAAAATAGCATTGTATATTAGTAAAAAATATATATATTCAAGGGCAGTTGCCCCCTCACTTGCACATGGGTCCATCCCTAATTCTTTGGTTGATTCAACTCGGGTCCGATTTGGGATCGTGACAAACTGGAAAAGCACCAAACTCGACTTATCACTATGTTAAAAAGTTCAGACTTGGTTGAAGTTCGTGTTCAAGATAGCTTTGACTTGTTCCATGAACTTATAGAATCCTATATTCGAAACCTATATTCATGAACATGTTCATGAATCAATCATGGAGTTACACAAGTCCATACAGCCTAAATTTGTGGAAGTGTTCATGAGCCCATGTTTCATAAACAGAGCCTATATGAGCTCATTATTCACGAGTCCAGCCTAACAACAATGTTCGGGATCGACTCATTTGCTAAACGAACTTAAAATCGAACTTGAAATCTGCTCTTTCACTTAATGAATGAGAATTTACTGAACTTCAAACGAGCCAATCCCAACCTGTTCATGAAAAGCTGAAACAACAGATCAGCAGCAACAGCAGTAGCAGCAGCAGCATCAAGCCTGTGTGAGGTATTGGCACACAAAACATTTAATTTTCTACTTGCCAATGATCAATTGAAGCAAGAAAACTTTCATTTCCTGAAAGAACTCCGCACAAGATTTTCTTTACATGTCATTTACTGGTTTTTCTCATTTCCTCATTATGATATTTGTTCCTCATTGACGAAACACATCTGACCATTTAAAACAAAAGAAGAACCATGCCTGGTTTTCTCCACAACTTGTTTTATCAAAAGCTTCCCCATAGAATCATCGTCGTCGTCAACTTCATATGATCCTCGACTTCTTGATGTACCCTCTTCCCAAGTCCTGATCATATCATGAACCAAGCTTCTCGACCATCTTTCTTCAGTGACACTTTCATGACGTGAAGTAGATGCATTATCATCATTATTTCGACCTTCAAACAGCTTTGTCTGAAATGGATGCATTTCTTTCTCAATATTGTTGGCATTAGATATCGCGTCAGGAGTGTCGTTATTTGTGTCTGTCATTCTGATTATCCCATCATAAGCCTCATTGTATGCATCTAAATCTTCCCCAGATAAATTAATCACCAAAGGCCAGTTTATGTCATTGCCGCCTTCATCTGTAATGTTTGAACTTTCTGGGTTAGATGAAGATCTTACTTCGCTACAGACCAAGTCCCTCCGAGAAATCATGCGTTGTGATTCCAGGGAATGCACCTTCTTTTGACTGTTTTCAAGTGCGGTCTCAAGCTCCTTGATACGTGCTTCAAGCCTTGATTCAATTACCTCATGAAGGCGCAAGCTCAGCTTCCGCGGCGAAACTGCATAGTTAGACATATCTGTGTGATCGGTAGAGGTTCCACTTGTATCACTGTGTGTGTCAGATGGATCACCAGGTTGCCTATTGGTCATATCTAATTTCAAGTCTCCCTTAACTACATCGGCTTCAAAGTCTGGATCGAGCTGCAACAGAATATCAAAACTATAAATCTGTGAAGAACAATAAAACGTACGACCAAGAATGACATTGTACAAATTCAAAAGCAATAGTAATTTAAAATTATTCAAAAGAACAGTAGGAATCAATTTTAATGGCCCCTTAATGTTGGGTGTATTGAGAGATCTGGATGGTGATGTCAAGGATTCTCATACTTCATCACCATCAAATCACATGATAGACGAACCATGCCAGCAGGCCTAATTTAAGCAGCAAATCATTTAAAGAATTAATTGAAATCTGATTATTTAGATAATCTTCCAAGAGAAAGGAAATTTTGTATGGCAGGGATGGGTCAAAAGTTTTTAAAATGTTTAATATCAATTCCAAAGAAAACTTTAAATTTATTAAATTTAAACCCTTGGGTAGTGAAGAAAATGAAATCCTGTACCAAATATCAGAAAGCCCTGAGACACATTATAGTTTCATGATAGTTCACATATGACAACATGCCTTTGGCTTAGTAAATCCAAAAGATGAGAAGTTCCTCAAAATTGTATCATATGTTTCATTTAAGATATTATGTTATCTTGAGTTGTGTCCTTAAGCCACTTCCAAGTCTTCCGCAGTTTCACATGTTTTATCATGCCTCGGTAGCCGGTACAGCTCTGGCCTGATAAAATCCAAAACTCAAACGTGATTAATTTTCTCTATCACATTAATGATCCCAAATTGCACTAAATATGCATATCCCAAATCATATTTATATCATGATCAGCATGGCGATGGCTATATCTAGCAGACTTTGACATTACCGATTGACCAAAAGGAGGTTAAATTGCACAAAACCCTTCTACACTATTTCACTTGAGCAAAAAACCTCCCTAAACTATTTTTTGTGCCAATTAACCCGTTCATCTCATAAAAAAGTTGCAAAATTACACCCTTCCAGCTTACGGCCATCCAATGTAAGAAAAAGATTTTTGTATCCAAAAAAACAAAAGGAAGGAAAAATAATATTGTTGGGGTGACACCTATATTATGGTTGTCCAAATAAAATCCCATGAAAATAGCCATAGGATGGCCATGTAAAAAAAAAAAAAAAAAAGAAGAAGAGAGAATTCATGCATTTTAGTTTATAATAGTTATATGTGAACTTACCTCAACAAAATCAGATATTCTCTCCAACGTAGATGCTTTCATGTTCAGCTCCAACCTCTCCAATTCAGCTTCAAGCTCGGCCTCAATTTCACTCATTAACTCGGGGTTCTCTTTGCTATTATATTTTGTGAATTCATCCACTTCCCGTTTAGAGGAAGGTGCAACCAGATCCTGGTTAAAGGAGAAGCTACCAATTGTCTTATGAGATTGACTATCCTCTTTTGTGACCTCCTTCACAGTTAGCATATCTTTCATCTCAAGCTCCTCATGAAGATCTTGAACTAAACCCTCGCTCTTCTTCAACAGCTCATTTAACTTGTCCATTTCTCTTTGATTTGCTACAACAGCAGATAGTATGCCGATCGTGATTCCGATAAAGAAAATAAGCAGTCCATTGGATGATCCTGAGGACAATACAAACACATAATTTTAATGCATACATAGTATTTAGAGGGAAAAAAGAATCAGTTAACTAAAAATGCGAGTAATCAGATATTGATCCAGGAAAAGACAGACCACCAAGTCTATATGTGCTCACTGCAGATTATGTTACTTTTAATGCAAAAGAAAACGTCTACTTAGCCTTTTCATGAAGTTAAAGCACTGACATGTACGCAAGCCAGGTATCAATTTTGCTATGGACAAGTTAATTCTGTTTTGATGTTGACATGCAGGACACATTGCATCTGTGTTGAGTTCTGAGTTCTGACACTTGCCTTGTATCAGAGCCCAATCCAGTGGTCATGCTGATTACGGCTTCATATCTCACACCAACACTCAACAATGATGTCCAGTTTTTTAATAGTTATAGGACTGCTTGCAATGATATAAGATCACACCCATATTAATCATTCTATATTTCAAGAGAACCTAGGTTTACGTTCTACATGTGACTTAGAAACACATAAATCCAGACCTGATTGTGCATTGACACCTTTCCAATGCTTAAATGTACGTGTATCTTCTAGTCAAAGAAGTATATTATACATGGTATTGGTATCGAGGAAATATATATGCATTACTGTTTTGCTGTATGAAGTAAAAAATAAAAATAAATATATAGAAACAAATTATCTTAATTATTGAAGTCTTATCCCAACTAATTGAGGCCAGTTAACAAATCCTTTTCCTGCCGTACCTCTGTGCTTGAGACAGTGTGTTTTTGTTAAATAATAAGATATCATGTTTTTTGTCATTACCTAAATCTACATTTCTTTGACCTTTTCTTTTGCCTTGAAGCATCTCCAAACTAAAAATAAATTTATCTTTCCTATTGAAGTAATCTCCCCACACAAGACTAAAGTCATGGACCAGCTTAGCAAGCTCTCTCTTATCTTGTCCACAAATATTTTTCGAATTTAATTATCTTGTCCACAATCAAGCCATAAATGCATACATTTCTAGTTCTCTTCTTCCAATCACTAATCCATTGCAAGACCCACTCATCTCAAGGATACTAACCATATTTTCACTATATAAAAGCACCCAATGTTGCTGCCAATAACTTTAAAAAAAAAAATTCCAATAACACAATACTTTAAACACAGGTCTCCATTTCAGAGTTCATCCATTCCACTATAGTTATATCAGCAACATCTCCTTCAGTTTTCTCTTATGAATGTAAAACCTATAATCGCTCCTGGATATGCCCAAGTCATCAATCTTCCACACCTATGTCCTAACTTTACTAGAATCTTATTCCATATCATTTCTATAGGTGACGTTCATCTTAACCTTATTGATTTTTTTCCTAGCTTCTGGTCTTGCAACATTTTTTCTGCACTACTACCTAGCAACACTTTCTCTTAGTCAAACAATGTTGTCGGGATACAGCAAGCACCCGGAAATTTATATCTGCATAAAGGATTCGATACATGAATAACCATGAAAAAAAAAGTAGGAACACGATATGAACAGAAAGGTAGAATTCACTCCTCTCCAACAGTTCTGACACTAAAAATGACTTCTTTCAAGTCTTTAAGCATGCCAGTACTTTTTTCTGACACCTCTTCCATGTATTAAAAAAAAACACTCACTGTAACAACACCTTGTGTTTCTAAGGAACTTATCAGATGCTTTATAAAAGTTAATTCGTCAATGGGTGTAACCATCGAGTTTAATTACTCTTATCCACCAAAGTTAATTTGTTCATGCCATTAAAAAATCATATTTCAGTATTTAACAAGTTCATTTACTCCCATAAGGACTACAAATGGCTAATTATATATATATATATATAATGAACTAATCATAATAGTCAATTCTTCTTGTAGAGACAAGTTTAATTGAAGCCATCCTTACTCCGATTCATTTCATTCCCAAATTTTCCTTCCTATAGCCTTTATTTACAATCGTACCTATCCTTCTTTATATCTATCCCTTTCCATGTACAAATGTTCATAGATGTTATCATTTACCTAAAATTGTTTCATTATTCATTTAGTTTCTAGTAAACAGATTATGTGAACATTTATTTAAAACACTATATTGACAACTACTGAATTTTTACATTTAAACTCACCAAGTGAAACCTTGTCTCCAGAACTTATTTCTTTCCTATGAATATAGTATGTATAAAAAAGTGAAAGGGGATCAGAGAATTACAGGCGTCTGAGAATTCACAGCCAGCGCACCATACGAGCATGCAAATTGTTAATTAGAAACTGTTATGGCAAAAAGAATAAAGTTACACCACCTCCTTGTGAGTTGGATGCTAGATGAATTCAATTCAAATCAAATAATATAAAAATAAAAAATCTAACATGTCTGTCCTCCAACGAAACATTCAATCCACATAAGTGAAAATTTTTAGAACAAAAGAAAACGAAAAGGAATATAAAAAACGTGCCAAATCAAGTTCAAAAAAAATGAAAAGAGAGTAGAACCTTGTGAATGTAATGGCACTCCGGATCTGCTCAAACGCCTCCTACCACACCTTTGTTTCAGTTTCCTCGGAACCTCCACCAATCCAGTTTGCTGAAATGATGAACTTCTCAACATTGTATTATTTTCTTCCAAGCAGACTCTGCCTTCGCTCTTCAGCTTATCTTCCCCACTCTCAGAATGTACACCAAATGAATCACCACTTGCTCTGCTGATTGTTCGACTCCCATCAGTTACCAACAATGGCCTCACTGTCGGTGTGGATGGTGATGGAAGTGAATTTAACACATATTCTTCCATTTTGGCACGCTCTCTATAAAGCTGAGCTGTAAGGGAATTTTCTAAAGAATTTAATGGTTTAACCAAAAACCCACAAGACCCTCTACTCCTAAGGGACTTGCTCTTCATGAATCTTCCATTTGCAAATTCGAACAGTGCACCACCAAAATTGCCAAGAAACTGGTTCCTCGCGCTAATTTCATCCACATTCTCTTGAAAACGTTCCCTTTCTCTGAATTCCTGTGGCAAACTCATTGATTGAAGTACATTATGGTCCGAAAACTTCAAAACTTCTTTTCCGCCACTGGTAGAAGCTACTCTAGCCATTGAATCACCACTGACCCAATTCATTTCTTGAAATTTCCAATCCGAAGCATCTTGTCTCTCTGAAGAAACATCTCCATCCAATCGTCTTGGTGCCAATCTATGGACTGGACCAGTTCGATCTATTTGCTGCAACAAATTCTGGAATTCTGATTGCCTGCGACTTGAATTCCAAGAAAATGACTCCAATGACCCATCTTTTTCCCCAGACAAGTTCTGCCAATACTTAGCTATATATGCTGCACCAGTAGCTGCTGCAACAACC
>JAOTQH010000032.1:1968542-1980683 GCA_025631255.1 Cornus kousa
GGGTTTGGGATAAAATATATATATATATATATATATATATATAATATCATTAATTCAGCAAAATTTATATATTGACCTGTAAAAGATTTTCAACCCAAAAATAAAAAAAAAATCCAACTTCTGTTTTACATGGTACAAATCTCAAAGTGGTTTGTGGTGTTTTTCACACTGATAAATAAATAGAGATTTGGTTGGGGACTTTTAAATAATTTATATTTTTTAAATTAAGTCACAGGAACGCGAAAGCGATAAAATATAACCCACATGACAAAATATAGGTCACACAAAGTAAAAACACAAGCAGAAACAAGTGCAGAGTGTGAGAACGGACCCTTTAAAAGAGCCGCCTGACTTAGATTTTACATCCAACCTTCCTCTACAAACCTAGTGTAAAAAAATTGTGGGGGTAATCACACATCTGCTTCAAAATTTTCATTCCTTGTTTCTCTATGTCCATCTTTGCTTAGCATTTGGTCATAATTCATCAGTTAAGGTCATATTTAGAACTTCATAGACAAGATGGTTTTTTACCTAAAGTTTGGATCCACTCATTTGTCTGATTCTTCAATCAGCTGTTCATCAATTCATAACACACTGAACCATACATTTGATCAACCAAGTACTCAAATCTGATATCCATCTCTTTTCAGTCTTCAATCACTATAATCTAAACAAACAAATGAAAAACAAAGACATATTCAACTTTTTTCCTTTTTCATTTTATTTATTTATTTTCTTGTACCGTTACATGGATAAAATTTAAAACAAAAATATTCCATCAATCCAAAAATCAAGATGCCAAGGTTGTACTGGCGCAACTATCCACAGTGCAGGCCAATATGTCCCTATAATCGCGAGATATTCTGAAAGAGTCATAAACCTTTCCATCCCTGCTCTTCTTGTACTCGAACAACAGGTTCGAATGGTCAAATGCTGTGAGTTTAACAAATCCGTAATCGTAGTCTCTGAAAATACTCCAATGGGTTTTGATACTGGTAAATCCTGAAAGGCTTGCACCCCCACCCCCAGCATTAACATGTATCGTCCCATTCAACGTGCCCTTGTAATAGTGCTTCTCTTCATTTGTGCAAATATTCTGTATCCGAAAGAATAAATATTAAAAAATAACAGTCAAAATGTTTACTTATATAAGTAGAAAATCAAACTGTGTTCTGTTGGTTCATCAGATAGCCAATTAAGAATGTTTATTCAAATAAAGACAAGGGAAAGACAAGTCTACTGCGAAAGTTGCTAGTTATATGTTCTCTACAACAAAGTTTCAAAATATGGGAGCAACATACACACTCACATTTACATAACAGCCAAAATGCAACTTATACAAGCATAAATTTAAACTCTGGGCTACTGGTTCATGATATAGCCAACGCATATTTTATATGCAACATTTAGAATGTTCATTCAAATTACGATAATAAGATAGGCAAATATGCTGCCAAATTTAATAGGATTATGTTATCTGTATATCCGAGTTTCAAATTGCAGGATATATAGATATATATTCTCTTTCTATTTGCTCTTTCTTTCTTTCTTGCTATTGTTTTCATCTTCAAAAGCAAACAAAAAATGTTGTTTGGTAAACATCAGTTGTGGTTAGTTAACTCACAAATTAGCCTGTGTGTGATCTGTTTCAGCATGATATTTTACTCAAAGAACCTCAACTTAGAAATGGATGAAAATTCCATTTTTACTGTTCTTGCTGACAACAGAGTAAGAGCAAAAGAGGAAGAGATAGATTAATAGAGTTTGAAGAATACAGAGGTTCATCGGTTCATGAAGTTGTAAGAATACCTGATAGATGGGACAAATTCTTTCATAATTGTGCACATGGCCGTACATGGCTATGTCAACCTTGTATTTCTGCCAAAGTTTTTGAAGGCTCTCTCGCCCCATCGGTTCTGCAAATGATCCTTCATCTGCATAAGAAGAATCAGACGAATAACCCAATACCCGATGTGCAAGGAAGATAAGCCATGGTTGCTTTTGTCTATCGGCAGTTGCCAAACAGTGCTCGATGAACTTGTATTGCTCTGTGCCCTCCCTCCAATCGTGTTCTGTGTCAGCTATGCAGAAGCGGAACATGCCATAATCAGTGGAGTACCTGGTAGAGAAAGAAATTGCTTTCATACACAGATCCTCACAGGATCAAGTCTTCAAACAATTTACGACGCATTGACTCGGGTAAGTGCGTTGGGTATGAATGTGTCCAAAAATCTATTTATCATACTTTTCAAACCTGAAGACTTTTTTAAAAAGGATATCCTTCTTTATATATATATATATATATATATATATATTAATCTCCATTTATTTCTAAGGGTAAAATGTCTTCTCTTGAAACATTAATGATTCAACATGGCTCTTCAATCACTTTGAAGTAACAATATAACAAAAGGAATGTAATTAGAGAGTTGTACGCACAATTATATAACAAGGACACAACTTTGATGTTTTCATTCGGTGTTTGTCCAACTAGACATGTCATATACATATTCGTTTGTCCAATAGAGGTATTTCACTTTTAAAAAAAGGTCCATGTAACATAGAAAACAAGTGAAAACAGAAAACACGTATTGAAATGGATGGATATAGATCTCTCCCACTCTCACTCTGTGTGGTTTATATCTTCTTTTTTTCTTTTCTTTTTTCTTTTCTTTTTTTCAGGGGAGGGAGAGGGGTGTTTATTTGGAGGCAGAAAATGCTTACATAGGGCTGTAGGATTCCTTTAATGGCTATTTATTGTTTGCAAAAGAAGACTTCAGGTCAATAAACAAGAGAATCAGTGGTGTCTAGAGATAAAAAAAAAAAAAGGGAAAACATTATCGACCGTGTTGTATGATCCCAACTCCCAATTAATCAGGGGACCTACTACTAGCACAAATAATCAAAAATGCGATAATGGAATTTAGTCCAAGTACTCATGATACCCTTGCAACTCATAAATCATTCAATGTAACAAGAACGTACATATTCCATATGTTTCATGATAATTAACTTTATTCTAAATGCACAGAGATCAGTAGAGCAAACTACAAATTATCCAGATCAGAAAATAACTCGACGAATACAAATGTCTCATATATGAAGATATCAAACAAAAATAGATCTAACAAATTTTATAAGCAGCATCCCCCATACCAGAATTTAGCTCTGTTCTCAGAAGGAACATAAAACATAGTCTCAGCCAATACACCACATTCTCCTCCTGAATCCATGTTGCCATAGAAGGATCCCGTTCCAGGCCAGTCACGCTCATGGTTCCCGCTGCAAGCAAAAATGATCAATCGCCACATAAGATATAATTAAAGATGAGCTTACGCTCCAACAAGCACCTGAATATTGCAACAAACCTTGCAATCATGTAAGGTACAGTTGAGGCAATGGGTTCAATTTGGGATGTAAACTGATCCCACTGTGACAGATATCCATTTGCATAACAAATGTCTCCAATGTGGAACACTATATCAATGTTTTTCAAGTCCTCAATAAGCTGTTTAGTAGTGTTAAGAGAGCCACGTTGGAAATTGTTATATTCATTGGAGCCATCAGCCTCATCCTGCATGGGTTGGAAAGGATAAAAGTACTTCATAAACAGCGGCTATGTAGGTATAAGGAATTAGAATTATTTTTAAATAAAAACTTAATAATATGGATATACAGTATATTAAATCTCAAAGCATCATAGCATTTACTACAGAATGAAATTCAGAACTTGTCTCTGTATGGCAGGAAGCTATCAATTTTTTCAGAAATTACTTTCTTCTCAAGGTTTGGTGCTTGAAAATGAGATCCTTCATACCATCATCCCCTCTCTGGCCACAGAGGAAGATAATAAGATGCTTACGAGCCCTCCTAATATGGACGAAGTTCAAAAGGTAGTTTTAGCATGTCAGCGCACACCAACCCAAAATAAAGGCCTCCCCTATCCTTTAAAGCCTGATGGCTTTCTGGAATAAACTATAATGTCCAGTGATAATGATTTTGTACCTAACAAAAAAAGGGGGGAGGGGGGGAAGAAAAAAAAAAGAAAAGAAGAAAGGCTGATATATAACATTAATGGAAAACTATATCAACCAGTAATTAAATCATAATCATCATCACGAATTAAAGAAAAAAATAAATAAATAAATAAGTGCTCGTTCTAATATGCATAATAAAATCTTCCAAAAGAGTTCAAACCTTTCCCATATCACCAAAAATGACTACACGTTGTAGAGAATTTTGACCAGGATAAGGAGATGCTCTAAACTGGTACATCTGACTCCAGATATATGTACCATTGAACAATTTATGCCCCAGTTTGTAGGTATACCTGAAAATCAGTGCGAAGAGTATGTTAAGGAAGCGGCAATTACAATTTTGTAGCCAACTGCAGAGCTTCTCAATGTTAATCCAATGATTGAAACTCTGTATCTTAATTCCAACTCATCTTGTGAAAAAAATTATGTAAATTTACTAAATCCATTTAAAGAGAACCATTAATCTAGAAAAGGAAGAAAAAGTTAATCACATAAGCTTTGTCAGTATGTATATCCCATGATATATATTCTATCAATATATCTTGACTCTACCGAGATCAATTTATGAAGGCATTTCCATATTAAACCATAATTTACTTCATGTTTCTATCAGGATTGACAATAACGTATGGATTTTAGGTGTCCCAAATGACATTGGTCAATTATTTAATTTTGGACAAACCAAAAATTTACTGATATTATTCAGGAAAAAAAAATACTGATATCGTAATAATTCATAAATGTGACAGTAGATGTTTTCCTTTATGCACCATAATAACTGTCTCTTGTTTCTCATTTTCTGTTAATTAACACAAGTTAACTGAAATTTGATCAACAAAATTTGTTTACAAACGTTTAGATGAATAACAAATGAAAATTGGAATTTTTTTTTTTTTGGTATAAAAATGGGGGTTGGAAGGAAGAATTTCCGCAATTTTGGGAAATTTTCCACGATTTTGGTCGAAATTGAATGGATCTACAATCATTATTATATGCTAGCAGAAAATATAACATACATTGAGTTGGGCCACAACTCCTTCAGAAAACCAGTGTGTATGAATCCAGGATCACGCCAACCCACTGTTCTTGCTGGTGCCCCTGCACGTAAAATTTCAAGATGAATAATATACAATAAAGAAGTTACTGTGGAAGTCCTTGCTAGATCAAAAGTATTAATCAAATGAGTCAGTCTCCTGAACACCAACTGTGACTGCAAAGAATACTTGTAAATTTGAATGCCAAACATAACATTTCTTGTTTGACCCAATGCCACAACGTGCAATCGCTAATTCCAGAAAAAAAATAGCTTTTTCTGATTACATCGGCAATAACCCGGCAAAAGGGGGATTATTCCAGGCAGGCTCAAAACAATAAAAAGATATGAAGAAAGACTTCTGTTTGTTGCCTGTGAGTCATCATTGATTAGCCTATTCCGACTGATTTCGATGCAAGAGATATTTGCCATAAAAGCATAAATATTGCATATATTTTCTATAACCAGTTTGAATTCGTAACATGTCCAAGAAACATTATCAATGCAGAAGTCAGCATAGAAAGAAAAAAATGACCTCTTATGCCACTGTTAAATGTTGGTTTAGGAACATGAGACATCCAACAATGACACCAAGGAGTTGTAGACTAGTGGTACTTCCTTGACTTCCAAAGTAGAGGGTTGAGGATAGGGGCAAAGCAGGTGTGTGAATTTCAACTACTGAAAAAAAGGGAAAAAAAAAATAATCATCTAGCAATGACGGTGTTCTCAAGGTTGGTCATTTAAGACAATTTAATACTCCATAGACAGAAACAAATTCAAATGAATTTCAATTCATAATTATTTATTTGGAATAAATGTATAAAATCATAGCATTTTATATAAGTTGAGATCAAGATGTCCTATTTCATTCCAGTAACTCCCGAGTTGTGGGGGAATACATCAATGAGATGATCATCTTATTTATCATCCAAATCAACCAATACCCAAGAAATATCTTATCCAAAGACAATTACGAGGAAATTTAAGAAATGGACGCACCACACATGCTGCTGCGATCAAAAGTCAGTGTTCCAACTGGTGAACGCCTCTGTCCTCCTCCTTGTGGACCCCATTCAACAAAAGATTCTGCTTCATTGATTCCATATCCACTTGTCCATGTTACAGTCATCTGAGTATCAAGTTTAAAAAGGGGAATCTAGTTGAGAGATTGTTATTCCAAAATAAAGTGAAAGCTAAGCTGGACATGTATAGGCATTTGGCACAATCTTTTTTGATAAGTAAAAATAACATAAAAAAAAATAAAGGCGTTCAAGAGGGGAACGCATCCCAATTACAAGAGTGGAACCGGGGCTAAGGCCCCAAAGAATCCAAAAAAGTAATTAAATCAATGTATGAACTTTAGTTGCCTCCTCACCTGTTATAAACAATGTATGAACTTTGAGAACGACAGTAACAGAAATTTAACTTACTTCATTCCATGTCTTTCCTTGTGCCAAGCGTGGGTAAACTGGTGCCTTTGGATTCGAAAAAACTACTATATTCGACACCGCCACCAGTTTTGGCTGTTCAATTTAAATAAATTAATAACAAGCATTATATTGCAAAAAGTGTTGGTCATTTTGAAATATAAAACAGAGTATAATCATAATACAACGATAATTATAGGCAAGCAATTAATCTCTCATTTACTATTTTTAAGGACATTGAATTGTAGCATAAAGCACACTCCTTTTGGTTCCTGGAAAGAATGAGAAGAAAACAAGATGTTTTATATAAAGTTTAATTATAAATCTGATTTAATTGGAAAATTTTAGTTTAACCAACTTGAGAGAGAGAGAGAGAGACTAACACAAATCCAAGTTTATCCAACACAAATTAATTATCTACATAACTATAACAATTAAATGGCAAGAGAAAAACAATCATGAGCATACATTAAACAATCCACCGGAAAATAGTGCAAAAGAGAAGTCCGATCTCTGCTTGATCAATTGAAGCTTTAAGAATCCCTTTCCAGAGTCTTTGTAAGTAGGATTGGTATAATTTGCATACTGGAACTGCAAGAGGTGCAACAGTTCAATGTTCAAATATTGTGGCCTCTTGACAGGAGCAAAAAGCAGAATATCCCATAGAAGAGACTCATGGCGAATGTCACAAACCTTAATAGGAGCAGTACACAAAAGCGGAGGATAAACTCTCGGAGTTTCAGGGAGGCAGGTGGAAGCACTAGAGGTATTGAAAAGAAATGTTTCCGTTAGATCAACACATTAAAAAATCAAATCAAAGAAAAATATTACTGGGAAACATTATTTACCTGAAATTGGCAGGCGAAAATACTCCAATCCAATCATCGATGGATGGGTTGGGAATGCTATACTGCAAAGTCACCCATTCTGTATTTTGCCCCTGAACGGAGATGAAATTTTGCATTATTTCAAAATTAAACACAATTCCTTCAACATTTAGGATTTGTCATCTTGCCTCAGTGAATGATATTCCGAAATTGGGAAATAAGGATTCACCACCAAAGAATCAAAAGGCAGTCATTAAAAAGTGTTAGCAGTTACGAAATTGACAAACTCATTGGTGTTATATTAGTTTACAGTAATCAAGTACCTAATTTCCATACCCTCGGTGAATTGTATGATTGGCACTAAACAAGCTTAATGAAAAATGCAGTTAAAGCTTACCATCAATCCAAGAACTGGCGGATATGCTTTCACATAAGCATTGTCATTGAGAGCAAATACTGCCTTATGAATAGCAATTCTTGAGAGAGGCTGATCCCCATGTGATTTCGCCCCTTCGAGGCGCCAAAGAATTGCCAACAAAATGAACCCAAAAACTCCCATCCCACCAAAGATCTGAGGTCAACCACAAAAAGTGAGATATAAAAACATTTCTTCATAGCAAAAACAAAAGCAAAATTTACTTAAAATAGGCGCCAAAGTAATTTATTTTAATTTTTTTCCCCAAGTTGTTATGAAGTTTACTTGGGAAAAACCAAAAAAAAAAAAAAAACAACAACAACGACAACGACAATCTAAGTTGAAAATTTAACCAGTGGGCCTAATATCAAAATGTAAGAAGATCTTAATTTTGCAATGATTCATAAACAGTTGAACAAACCAATATCAACAACCCTTCAAATTTTCTAGTCCAAGATCATAAGTTTCTGTACTCCCACCAAATTAAAACTAGTAATGTTTACAATTGGGGAAACTTTTTGTACACAACAATGCCACCCACCCACAAACTTCTCTAGCAAACAAAAATTGCACATACATAAATCTCACACACACACACATATACAAATACATATATATTTGCAACAGTTGAGGAGCATTTTGAAAGCAAGCACATGAGTTGATTGACAAGGAACTTTACCAAAAATAAATAAATAAATTGATTGACAAGGTAAGTAAAATCTGGGGGGAAAAAAATAATTAAAAAATGTGTCTCCTAATAAACTGAAAATTAGAAACTGAGTACCTAAATATACTGAAAGGAGCTCATAAATTATACGAAGTAATTATAAAAATAAATACAGGAGAGAGAGAAGATATGAACTGACCTGGAAAAATACTGGGTTGAGAGAGAACAGAACAAAGATCACAATTGAATTGACGTTTAAGACTATGCAAGTTCAACGCCTTGGAGTTCGTGATGATTTTGAGACAGTAAAAGGAACAAGTGAATAAAGTACTATCCAAAAAAAAAAAAAACCAAAAAAAACAAGTGTATAAGTACAAAATAGTTTACCTTTTTTTTTTTCGAATACAAAATAATTTACCTTACGAGTCTGAATTTGGGAATCACCAAGGAAGATTCGCCCCCACTAGGTCCGTATTTAAAGACTAGTGATGTTCCCAGTTCCCACTCGCAATAATTCATATATTGCCAAGACAGACAAGCTCCAAGCGTAGATCATAATCCTCGTCAGTCGTCACCACCATGCAATTTATCATTTACCAATATTATATATATATATATAATCTGTTAATAATCATTAAAAATATAATTATTTTTAATATCTTATAAATTTTGAAGTATCTATACCGAATATACTTAAAATTTCATTCTATTTTGTTAAATAGAATATAGTTGAATGATTAAAGCAGTATATATATATTTTAACACCGAAACATCCGTTCTGCAATTAATGTCGATATGTATTAAATATTTATTTATCAAAAATAAAGAAGACAACACCTTAAGGCGTCATGTGTGAGCGCGAGCGACCCACCCATTTGTTGGTGAAGAAAGCCGAAAGACAAAAATTATCCTAAAGAGAGAAAATGACACATTGCAAGGGCTAGCTCATCATAGTAAATTAATTTGTTATTTTCTTTTTTTTTAATTTACTTTAAATTCACATTCTCACTGAATCCTTAATTTTCTATTCGAGAATGTGCCAAATATAATAAATTACAGCCTTGGTCTTTTTTTCTTTTTCTTTTTCTTTTTTTCTTTTTTAAAGTAAGATTCACATACGTGTCACATCATTCTCCACTTGCATAATAAATAAAAATTTCAACTTTCAACCAACTTTGGTACATCATTTTTTCTTGATAAAATTATTTATATTCATTTCATTAATTTTATTATATTCCATAAAATTTCAAGTGCAAATCGCACAAGAGACCACAAAATCCTTGATGCTATAATGCATTTCCACCTGCTTAAATGACAAACTATTAAAAACTCAAAATTCAAAATGCGATTAATCCCTAAAATCAAGTCTACATATACTAACACAACCAAGTTGGCATTCAAAAGATTATCATCGATCTGAACAAATTCATAAAACCAAGCATTAATAGAACCATCTAGATATAAATCCATATAATATACTACCAATTAAAAAAATAAAAATAAAATACCACTATAATGTTCCAATAAAAAACACATTAACCATACACAAAGCGAGTTTTATACATAAATCAACCACATTTACTAAATGATTCTCTTCACCCACTCTTCTTCTTGCTCTTTAACATAACCATACACGAGAGTTTGCCAATATGGTGTCATTTGCCTGCAAAGTCAACAGATATTAAAACAAAAAAACCCACCAATTCAAATAAAAATGTGTAACCAGTTAAGGCAATTGCTGCTATAGACCTGTCCAGTGGGAAAAAAGCAGGTGCCATCGATTCAAGGGATATTTGGCGCTCAAAATCATATGGATTTTACTGCATAGCAACGAGATACGCAGAAACTGGTGCATCTGTGGGTGAAAAGAGCTTGATTAAGCACAGATCAAGCAATTGTCTTTTTGGATCATTGATAGTCCTGAGTTGCAGCTTTTCTGGAAGTTTTCTTAAAATTGCAGCAGCATGGTCCCTGCCTTCTGTGCATGGCTAAATCCATCTCTAGTTGTAATCGGCTGAGTCCGTTGAGACTGTTCTTTCTTTTGCTCTTTTGAATTTTGCAGACACAAATTTAATATAAAACAAACTAAGAGAAGCCATACCTGTTCTCAGTAAAAAATAAAAAGTAAACTTAAGGATATACAGATTGTTTTGAATCATTTTCTGTCCAAACACTTTGAAATCAGAGGATTCTAAAGTGCCCGTTCTCGAACTTCCTCTGATCATCAAGTTTATCATATGGTATCTGATTCGATGCTTCTTCAATTTGTCTTTTGCTTTTAGGAAACTCCCCGCATTTTTTCCTGTTCAGAGAATGTGATGAAAATTCATTTTAGATCAAGATCAATTTACTCATATAAGTGACTTGCTTGCAAGACGATGACATAACATAAGCATAAAGGTATTTAGTTGATGCTTAATTAACGATTATATAAGTAAACAGACTCCTACCATCTTATACAATGTTAAAAATAATTGTATAGATATATAAAAAGAGAGGGAGAGAGAGAGGAAAAATAGATTACAACATTAAACAATGAACTACTTTCCAATTAGTTTCAACAAATTCTAAAACTTGCGATCAGTGATTACCTTAAGAAGGCCAAGGAAATATGTGACATCCCACATCGCCTGGGGTGGGGAAGTTGCTGGCATTTATATATGTAGACACCCCTTAACCATGAGACGCGTACGAGCAAAACTGTGAGCACTGAGAGGAGAGTGTGCAAAGCAAACAATATCTACACAAGTTTTGGGTGGGTCATTACAAACTAGTATTCCATTTATCTACCAGATCCAAATCTTTTCTCAATTTTTTATAAGTTCTATTCTTAATGCATCCGGTCCTCGATCTGGAAATCGACAGTGCAGATGAAGTTGACCCGTATTTGAATTTGGTGAAGGGACGAGGTGGGTCTCTATTGACAGAGAAGATGGTGGAGGGTGCTTGCAAGAAATGTCAGGTGTTGCCTCATCTCCTCTCTGATCAATTCGTAGGCAAAACTGAACATATCAAGCAACAAACTACATTGCCATACCTTGATTATGGATTGAAGGTGTGAAGAAGACGACCATGTGACGCTCACATGCCTCAAATTTAAGTAAAGAGTATATGCCAGGGCATTTTGGTCATATGGAGAGTAAGCAGGAGCACGTGACACTCACGTGCTCCTTTCTGGGGGTAACTTGATGACTTTTTGAAAAATTAAGGGAGTTTCATGAGGTTTACTTAGTATAAGGGGGTAATATGCATAAATTTCAAATACAGTGGGGTTTTATGATTTACTCCTTTTAAACATCACCAACAGGTCAGTCTCATGGGTGCGTTAGTACCAACTAAGAAAAAAAATATATCACTTTATGCACATAAAAAACCTGTATAATTAGTTCCTAGAACGTTAAAAATGACCCATCAACATTCACCAAAGAAAGGGTACTAAGAATTATATACTAAATACTTTAGCTCAGGAGAGTCTTAATTTCCAGTTGACTACCCTTGTTCAGAGAATGTGATGGAAATTATTATGATCACAATCCCAATATCCCTCAATCTCCAAATATCCAAATTCCTAGATATTTCCTACAAAGTCCAAATATAAGAATGATGAAAACAATGTAGTGAAATTCCTTGTAAAAAAAGTAGCAACCTGCCCCGTTGTACTTATATATATATATATATATATATATATTTTTTGATAAGTAAATTTTATTAAAGAAACCACCCAAAGGGTAGCGA
>JAOTQH010000032.1:2027428-2044486 GCA_025631255.1 Cornus kousa
GCCTTGGATCGCCAAATGGACTTCCAGGGAAAAAAACCGCCTGTGCCAACCATAAGACACCTGAAGAAGGACCTAACCTCAAAACGACCATGAGGGTGAGGAAACCAAAGCCAACAGTCAGGATCCCTAACAGAAATCGTCTGACTGTACAATAACTCCAAAAGCCGGGACACTTCCTCAATCTCCTAATCCTGGAAATGCCTCCTAAACTGAACATCTCAAGTCAACCTACCGTTATCAAGATGATAACAGTCGATCACCATGGCCTGCCTATGAGAAGCAATCCTGTAAAGCCGTGTAAAGCCGTGGGAAAGCAAGCGCAAGAGGAAGCTCCCCACACCAATATCCTCCCAAAATCGGATCCTCCTACCATCCTTAATTTGAAAACGAACATGCTTGCAGAAATCATCCCACCCCTTTCGAATGGCAGTCCAAACCCCAACACCCCTAGGACCACGCACCAAAAGAGAACACCACCCTCCACTGCTCTCCCCAAATTTAAGCGCAATAACCCTCCTCCAGAGCCACCGCCTCTCCACCCCAAACCTCCACGCCCATTTCCCAAGGAGGGCCTTATTGAAAGGCACCAACCTCCTAATCCCCAATCCACCCCTCCGAATAGGACAACACACTTGCTCCCAACGAACCAAGTGAAACTTGAACTCCTCCCCTTCCCCCCAAAGAAAATTGGGTTGCAACCTCTCAATCCTCTCCGCCACAGAGGAAGGAATCTGAAAAAGAGAGATGAAATAAGTGGGGAGGCAAGAAAGGGTACTCTTAATCAGAGTGATCTGACCCCCCTTTGAAAGATACTGCTTTTTCTAACCCGCCAGTCTTCGCTCAAATCTATCCACCACGGGATCCCAACACCCTACACATCTCGAAGGAGCACCCAAGGGCAACCCAAGGTAAGAAATAGAAAAGGAACCAGTGCGACAACCAAGAACCTGGGCACACCTCTCAATCTCTGGGACATCCCCAACCGGCACAAGAACACTCTTACCAACATTCACCTTTAACCCAGAGACAACTTGGAACCAAACCAAAACACATCTCAGATATCTCAACTGAGTCACATCAGCATCACAGAGCACTAAAGTGTCATCAGCAAACATCAAATGAGAGATCTCCAACTGACTAGCAGCATCCCTGCCCACCCTAAAGCCTCTCAAAAAACCCAAATCAACCGCCCTCTTAATCAATCTACTCAGGGCCTCCATCACAAAGAGGAACAAGAACGGAGAAATAGGATCCCCTTGTCTCAGCCCCCGCGTACTAGAGAAAAAACCGGATGGAGCACCATTCACAAGAACAGAAAAACGAGCACTGGAAATACAAAACAGGATCCATCTCCTCCAACGCTCCCCAAAACCCATCCTCTCCATCAGATAGAGGAGAAAACTCCAACTCACATGATCATACGCCTTCTCGATGTCCAGTTTGCACAAAACACCCAGACTCCCACTACTCAACCTGGAATCCACACATTCGCTAGCAATAAGAACTGAATCCAAAATCTGACGACCTCCCACAAAAGCATTCTGAGAATCAGAGATGAGGCCATCCAAAACCTTCCTCAACCTAGATGCCAGGACTTTTGCAATCAACTTGTAAATACACCCCACCAAGCTAATGGGACGAAAATCCCTAACATCCAAAGCCCCTCCCTTTTTCGGAATAAGAGCAATAAACGTGGCGTTCAAGCTCTTCTCAAAAGAGCCCTGAGCATGGAAAACATGAAAAGTCCCCATCACCTCCTCACGAACCACCTCCCAGCACTCCGAAAGAAATCTCAAAGAAAAACCATCAGGCCCTGGGGATTTATCTCCGTTACAACTCTTCAGCGCAGATAGAACTTCCTCTTCAGAAAACAGCTCCTCCAGAACAGAGCTCTCCTCACCAGATAAAGAATCAAACTGAAGCCCTGCAAGCAAAGGTCTCCATTCAGCAGATTCTGTGAACAGCATCGAGTAGTAATCTGCAATACCCTTACAAATCTCCTCCTCCGTACACAGAATCACCCCATCCACTCGAATTCTCCCAATGTGATTGCCCCTTCTGTGAGCATTGGCAAGTCTATGAAATTTTTTTGTGTTATTGTCCCCTTCCTTGAGTCACAAAGCTCTAGACTTTTGCCTCCACAAAATCTCCTCCATAACCGCAATCTCAGCAAATTTCGCCTGACACTCCACCCTCCTAAGTCTCAAGGAATCCGGCAAAACACCCTGACCCTCCATCCGATCAATATCAGCAATCTCTGAAAAAACCATATTCTTCCGCCAAACAAGATTACCGAAAACCTCCTTATTCCAAACTTTAAGATCATTCTTCAACAGACGCCAAATAACAGTTAATTGGTGTTGCATGTGTAAGAAGGCGGGCGAATCGGTTAATCATCTCATGTTGTATTGTAGAGTGGCAGCGGATGTTTGGAGTCTGATGCTGAATGTTTTTGGGGTGGAATGGGTAGTGTCAAGTAATACGATGGATGTGTTAGAAGATTGGAGAGGGAATAGAGTGGAAATTCGGGTTAGGAAGGCGTGGAGGGTTGCACCTCTTTGTATTTGGTGGGGGTTGTGGCATGAGCGGATTAGGAGATTTTTCGAAGGGCAGGAATCGTTGGTGTGGGTTATCAAGGCGAATATTTTGCACTCTCTTTATTCTTGGGTTAATGGGAAGAATTGCCCATCTGTAGATAGTTTTTTGGATTTTGTTGACAACTTATTGTTGTATTGACGCGTTTGCGTCTGCGTTTTTGTTTTATTTGTTTTGTTAAGGGTTCACTCCCTTTTGAGCGCGTTTGTTAATACATCTTTACTTGTTAAAAAAGAAGAAGAAGAAGAAGATATCAATTCTTCCTCTCCCCTCCCTTTTGTTTTTGGGGGTGGTTCATGGTTGGAATCAAAATGTCACTCATGATTTTTTCATAGGTCTTAATTGAATACCATTATGGATTTTAGGAAATAATGGGATATTGAATAGATGTTGACATATTGATGACATGCATGATTGGATTATTACTTAAATGAGAGCAATATATCAGACAAGTCAATTTTCAATTAGATTTGGCGTTCACCTGGGATTAATTGATTGTATTTACTGGTCACATTCAGGAAGAAGATTGCATTATTTATAATTAATTTCAAATTATCAGAATAGTGTTGGGACGCAATTTTAGAATTTAGGACCATGAAAAGATGCAATTATATTAGTACAATTATATGTAGAAGAAAAATTGAAAAATTAACATTTGAAAATTAGGTGCAATAATAATGTTGTATGGAGCAAAGTGTCGGGGCATTGAAAAAGACACAAATTCACGTTCATGTAGCGGATATGAGGATGTTACATTGGATGATAGGAATAACTAGAGGAGATAACATAAATAATGAATGCATGAGGGAAACATTAAATATAGTGCCTATAAATGATAAAATTACGGAAAGTAGACTTAGGGTATGGTTATATTCAATGCAGACTTGATGATGAACCGGTTAAACGAGGAAAAGTTGTTTGCCTGGGAAAATGACAAAGAGACTGACCAAACCTTACGAGGGATTAAATAATTAAAAACAATTAAAAAAAAATTAAATTAAAAGGAAGACGGTGTATGATAGGAAAGAATGAACAAAGAGAATTCATGTGGCCGACCCCATACATATGGGATAAAGGCAAGGATGATTATTATGATGAATAATGAAGAGGTATAGTGGAGAAATGATAATTGCTGATCAAGACACTAACAAGCACCCAATGCCTTGAGTTGATAACTCACAATAAGGTGGTAGAGATTGAAGGGAAAACTATTCTTAAATTTGGAGTGGTCTGGTTGAAGTGTAGAATTTCCATTGGGGTGTTGTGCAGCATCACAAGCTTGTCAGCTGAAAGGAAAAATATTATAAGATCTATTAGCACAGCCATAATTTATGCTAGCATGGGTTGTTTGTACAATGGCCATTGCAATGTTGGGAACTGGCTTGGTATGTGTTTTTTTTTTTTCCCTAAATGCTTGTGATTTGTAAAGAAAGAACTCAAGGGAGTACAAGATTAATGAGGGCATACCCCCATGAAAATAAAGGCCACTGTGGAATATAACCACTTCCAATAGATAGCCAAATCACATGAACAGAAAAATACAACTGATAGAAACAGCAAATACATTATGAAAAGTCTAGACAGTTGAAATCTTGCAAATTCAAGCCAAGGAGCTGCAAACACTCCCATAAGCTAGATAAAGCCATCTCTTTAGAGGATTTCCTAATCACATCATGCAAAGCAGCATTTCTTTCCCTCCATAGAAGAACCACTAGTATGATCTATAACAACCATTTCACCAGCTGAAGCACATTAATAAGTTGAGGACTAGCAGCATTCATGAGATGAAAAATCTTCTCCCAAACTTCTCTAGCAAAAGAGCAATTACAAAACAAATGGTCCACAGTATCTAAAGTTCCCAATAGCAGCAATGACATATTGATGTGAGTTGTGAACCCTTCTTCTGCTTGTTAAACAATGTTGGAATTGAATCCTGCAAAATTAAGCATGTTTTAAATGCAGCACCAGGCCTGGAACCTTTCGAAACCACTCTAAACCGGTCCACCCTTGGCCCTTTACTTCTACCCTGATCCCAAACAGATTTGATTTTTTTTTTTTTTTAATGTCTATTATTATCCTTATCTCATTTGTCGCATGAATGATGGTCTTAGCTAGATGTTTTTGAGGAGTGGCAATTACATGATGATTTCCTACCGCAAGATGTCTAGTGGCGAGTATATGGCTAAATCTTTGGAAGGTATTTTGAGAAGCGAGTCATATTGGGTTGTGGAGCCTGATCGATTGGGGTGGAGCCCTGAGCCATTTTATTTGGGAAATTAAAATGGGTGAAATGATTTTACATTTTAGGTACAAAGGGTATTACAGTGATTGTGATGTAACCCTAGTACGTACACTATTTATTTTATTGTTGGCTACACAACCGTCTGGGTGAGTGAGAGGTCTTGTAATCATATCACTCTATTCCTCCATTTCTGAAAAATAGTGAAACCAGTGTGAGCCATGGACGTAGATGATATTGTCGAACCACGAAAAAATCTGTGTCGTATTTCTTTCTGTATTGTTACCTTGTGGTTGTGCTTTGTTTTGTTTCCCAAGTGATTTGTCATCTATTGCATTATCCGGTAACTAGAAATTTAAGATCTATTCCTTTATCTTTGTTTGGTGTTTAGTGGGTTATGTATGTTAAGATCACTGTTTGTGGTGTTTGAGTCTAGGCTTGGGGCTAGGGTTTGGGAGAGTGAGGCCAGTGGGGAGAACTGCGTCGTTATGGCTTTGGTGGTGGTCTCTCTGGATGTAGAAAAATAGGTCCACTTTTGGTGGATGACAGCCGCTTTTGACTTCAAAGTTTCAAGCATGAGATGTTGAATTATGTCTTTATGTTTTTTGGGGGAGAGATTAGTTCTCTTATATTTCCGTTGAGAATATTTAGGCGATGTGTTCTGTATAGAGAAATTGAATGGTTGTCGTTTCTTTATATGTTTCATGTATATTTCGTTTTCGCCCTTTAGCATTCCTTGGTGGTATTTTTCTTATTGAAAAAATACAAATATAGGAATTTGTAGTTTCATAGGGATAGCACTAAATACTTTGATGTAAGTCACCCAATTTTCTTTGCGTTTTGTTGTTGTGGCCTTAATTGGATGATCATCATATTTGTTTTGCTTTATATGCAATCTTTCCATTCAATAAATCGCCCGCTTGATGAACCACTTATGTTGATTGAGTAACGTCCTTGGTCAGAGCTCAAGCATCTAATGGATTGTTCTTGTTTGATATCCATGTTATTACTCTAAATCAAAAAAAAATAAAAATAAAAAAAAATCCATGTTATTACTCTAAATTCAGTGCAGGATAAACTGGTGTATTAGTGTTTTTTGGCCTACAGGAGTAGGGATGAAGCCCAAATTAAACCCTAGAAATGAGATGCTGGGCAAATCGAAACTGGGCCTAGTACAAGTCATACAAATTGAAGAAAATCTCTTTTATATAATGCAAAGAAAGCTGCATTTTTTTGTCTGGGATATTTATAAATAATAATCATGATTATTCTTTTCCCTTTCCTTTTCCTTATATAATATGGGATTGTATTGTATTATTTGTTGCATGAATAATGAGTTTTGGGTGTATGTATCTTTCTGCTTGTTATATCCCCAATTCTCAGACACAGTATATGGGAAACAGTTGAACTACCGATGTATCCAATTTTTCTTTCGGAACACTTGTGCCTCATATTATTCCCCCTTAGTGGGGTTGGGGTGTAGAAGATGGTTATGTTCCCATTCGGCAGTTTTTTGTGTTAACCTATAATATTAGTCTATATTACTGCATACATGTTTTTTTTTTCCCCTCCCTACCTACATTTTTTTTGCGAATTAATATGATTGTCATGCATATGTTGACTGTTTGTTGGATGGATCTTTACTTTATTGTTATTGGGATGTTGCAGACAGGAAGAGAATCACAGCCTGAGTTTAGGGTGTATGTTTCTGTCTGCTTGTTATATACGCCACATCCCCAATTCTCAGACACAGTATATGGGAAATGGTTTAACTACCGAAGTTTCCAATTTTTCTTTTGGAACACTTGTGCCTCAATATTATTCTCCCTTAGTGGGGTTGGGGTGTAGAAGATGTTTATGTTCCCATTTGGCAGTTTCTTGTGTAAACCTATGATATTAGTCTATATTACTGCAAAAAGTTTTTTTTTCCCTCCCTACACACATTTTTTTTGGAAATAATATGATTGTCATGCATATGTTGACTGTTTGTTGGATGGATCTTTACTTTATTGTTATCAGGATGTTGCAGACAGGAAGAGAATCACAGCCTGATGATGAGTCATATGACTTGGTTATAGGATTGCTGTTTTTAACACACCAGATTGATACTGCCCTAAAATATACAGACTTGAATTTAAAATCTGGGCAGATGCTATCGGTGAACGTGTTTAACCAATGTGCGGGGAGCTGTGTTAGAACGGGGAGGCTGGATACTTTGGTTTCAATTATAGAGAGATGCAAGGTATATCTGCTGTGGTTAATTGTTGAGATTTCTATTTGACGTAATGCACCTTATGAGTACATTTTTATGTGACTTTGTTATTCTGGGTGTTATCAGGAAATGGAACAGAACAAAGCCCTTAGTCCCCCTTGGAAATTATGCATCAATATTGCAGATGTTGCAGTGCAGGAGGATAATAGTGAATTAGCTTTTTATGCACTGGAATTCCTGGCTAAATGGATTAATCGGGGTGAGAAGGCAAGGCCCGTTGTAATGCTCTCTGTGGATGAGGGGCTGGTTGTGTCTGTGCTCGGAACTGCCTCTAGGACATACAATTCCAAACTCTTGGAAGGATCATGGGAAATACTAAAGCGTTCATTGCGTCAAAAGAAGCCTAATGCAGAATCTTACCTTGCAAAGATATCTGCTTATGCTTCGCTGGGGAATCTGAAAAAGGCTTTTAGTACACTGCACGAATTTGAGACCACCTATGCGAATTCTACTAAAGAAGCTGAAGGGGATCTATTCTCTCCATTTTCCTCGTTGTATCCACTTGTTGTGGCGTGCACCAAGAATGGCTTTGTGACTTTGGATTCAGTATGTCTTTCTATTTACCAATCATATATTGTTGACTGATACTGAGTCATCTATTAGTTTGGTATGTTATTGCAATTTGGGATGGCAATGCACCTGGATTTTTTGAGTGTCTACCCACCCCACCCCAATGTACCCTTTTATTGTGATGGATTTAACAAGTAATTGAAAGAGAGTAGGGGCGTATTTGTGGTACAGAATGTATGCATCCCACCCATGGTCAAGACGACATTAGGATCAGAGTGACTCACTCCAGCTCTGTCCCAACTATTTGTTTGCCCTTGTGAAGTTAAATATACCTCAATTACCATAACAGACAAGTTTTCAATTTTTTAATGTACATATGTTCACTCACTCCAGACTCGGCACACTCATCTTGTCTCAAATTAGTCTCACAAAGGCATTTTATTGCCATAGTTGTCACCAAAGTCTTCTGTTACTTCATAGTTTCATTGTATCACCGAAGCTGGTCCATCTAGATTTAGTTGATTGTTTCTTTATTCTTTTCCTTGAAATATAATATTCTTGATATGAAGTTTTATTTATTTATTTATTATTATTATTATTTTTTAAAATCTCAGATCTGTTATGTTTTTTGAAATCTTTGTGTGTGTGTGTGTATATATATATATATCTAATATCATTTTGTGCATATAATTTACATTGTCTATGATTTTGATGGGCTTTTTGGTATCATTTTGAGATTGACTCAAATTTGTTCCTTGTTTTCTTTTTTTATATCATGTGATTTTGAAGTATAATATTTAAGATTTATCAGATTTGTGGAAAAAGATTAGTTAATTTTTAAGGGTTTTATTATGTCCTTATTTTTCCCTATAACAAATCATTTGATGGCCCTCCTCGGGTTTTTGATGGGTGCCTCCTGATGGAAAACAAATAAGCAGTGAACTTGTATTCTCCTCTTCTTCTGTCCAAATGTTTTCTGTGAGTATGGTTCTAGAGTGGCTAGTGTGGTATAGTTGTTATGATGTCTTTACTCATTAATTTAGGATGGTTATGGTAAAAAACTCGCTGAATTTTCCTTCGTTTTGTTAATGGTCTTCACCATTTATGCCACCAAAACTGATTTAAATGCTTATATTTGTGGGATGGCGTTGACTGATTTAGCTATTTTTGGGTTGGGTATGGGAGTATCGTAAATCCGTCTCTAGTTTGGGGTGGGGACAGGGAAGGGGCCTCTCTTGGTGAGGTGGGGTTGGAGTGGGGGGGCCTGGCCTTTAACCACACCATTGACATCCCAGATTGCAACTTTTTGTTTTGTTGCTTTGGCGTGTTTTATATTACTTGAATTTATGTAAAATAACTAATAGGTTAGTATTTGTTCTCTTTTATTTTTCTTTGCAGTTCTTTGTTGCGCATTAGATTATTCTGGAGTAGAACTATAACCAAATACAAGCCCTCTTCTCCCAACTTTTTATTTTTAATTTTTTCCAGAGGTAACTTCTTAAAATCTCGGCTTCTTGAGCATGTGAATGTGGATTCGAGTTTGAGGGCAGTCTTTTTTGCAAATAATTCAAAATTTTAAGTTTGTACTAATTTACTGCTGCCAACACCCTTGACTAACAAAGTCTAATATGGATCAACCTTAGGTAATGATTTTTTATTTTCTATGTGGAGGGAAGGCAAAAAAATATTTTCATCTTTAAAGAGTGGATCTATTAAGAAAAAATTTGAATGTTGCTAGAGACATGCATGTAGCACTCATATATTCCCCATAACTCTTTGTATGGAGAATATATAGAGTTAGGTAATAATTCAAAATTTGAAGTTTGTACTAATTTACAGCTATCAGCACCCTTGACTAACAAAGTCTAACAAGGATCAACATTAGGTAATGATTTTTTGTTTTCTATGTGGAGGAAAGGCCTAAAAATATTTTCAACTTCTTTAACGAGTGGATCTATTAAGAAATAATTTAAATGTTGCTAGAGACATGCATGTAGCACTCATTTATTCCCCATAACTCTTTGTATTTCTTTTTGAGTGTTATACTGTTATCTGACAGGCTCGAGGAATCAATAGAATGTATAATTGATGTTTCTCGAATGGGTACTTGGTAAAGCTTCTTTTTGTTATTCTATTTTGGATTGTGACATTTGTGTTCTTAAATTTTTTTCCCAGGTCTACTATCAACTGGAAAACTTGAGGCAAGCTGATCATCCTTACACGTCTGTTGCTGCACTGAATTGTGTAATTCTAGGTTGTGCCAATATATGGGATGTTGATCGGGCCTACCAAACTTTTAATGCAATTGGTTCCAGTTTCGATCTGATGCCTGATATCCATTCATACAATGCTCTGATGCATGCATTTGGGAAGCTCAATAAGGTGGATAGTGATGCTTTTCCCCCCTTCCCCTTCTCCCTAATCCATATTTATATATACATATCCATGTAATGGGCAAGCTCGCCCCTTCATCTTGCCATTCTGCTGGCTGCATCATGGAGTCCTCAATGACAATGCCTGAGGTAACCCTGCCCATGGTCTGCCCATCCCAGAAATCTGTTAGCTTGTAACATTTTAGTAACTGTTATTTTGGGTTCTTGGGGCTGATTTTTGTTGTGGGGGCTGATAAAGGGGCTGGAGGATGTATTATTTGGGGACCACGTTCTCATGTTGCAATACTACATGATGCATTGTCAATATTGCATATGCATCTGATTTGCAAAGAAACACAAACCTTAATGTGCACTTTCAAAATTGCATGTTTAATACTGTGTGACATAGTTCTGTAGCGCCAGTGAATTTTTTTTTCTTGTGGCAGACAAGTGAAGCTTCAAGTGTATTTGAGCATTTAATTAGTAAGGGTGTGACACCGAATGCAATGACATATTCTCTGCTTGTTGATGCTCATCTCATCAAACGAGATCCAAAGGCCGCTCTCTCTGTGATAGACAAGATGGTACTCGTCCTTTCTGCAATTAATTAGTTGGCTATTGTTTCTGCATTTTAGATTAGTTAATTTTTGCAATAAAGCTCATTAGTGATATAACAAACTGCATCGGCAGGTAAATGTTGGATATGTACCATCAAAGGAAACACTAAAAAAGGTCAGAAGGCGATGCATTCGAGAGATGGACCGTGAGAGTAACGACCAGGTGGAGTTCTTGGCCAAAAAGTTCAACATCATATTGGGCTCGGAGAAACGTCGAAACGTGCTGTTTAATCTCCAGTACAGTACTGATTATGCATGATAGGTAAACTCTTCCATCATGGCATATTATAAACAAAAATCTTCTTTGCCGTAACTTAATAGTTGACCTGTGAGAATTGCTTCAATTTGTCTTTAGATTCTTCAGGCAGAAAAAATTTGATATTTTATGTTCTTTGTGTATTTTGTATTTTGTTCAGATGTTTAGAAGAACACAAGGCAATTGGTTTTTGTCATTTTTATTTTCAGTCTGAAGGACTCACCAGACCATTGTGTCATTCAGATGTATTCCTTTTTTATTTGCAAGATTACAGCTAGTATACAACATTTTAATATTGAGCTTCATAAATAGGTCGTCGGTATCACATTTGCTGAGATATTAATTTTTTGAGTCTGCTCTCAGTTTCACTTGAATTACTTCTCTTGTATTGGGATATTTTAGCACTGCACAGCTTGATTTGACAAGTTCTCTCATGTCTTGGTTCATAACACATTTAGTGAACGTTTCACTGTTTTTAAAATGTGTAATTTGTACTCGGATTTTGAGTCCTTGCTGGGATGGATGATGATCGAGTCATAGCCTTCTATGGGCAAATATTTATGTTCTTTATTTTTGTGCTTTTTTGGGGAGAAAGGATAGTGAATGTTATGTTATCTATCGAGATACTGAATTTGAGGAATAATGTAGGACCATCTATCTATTCCACTGGAGATGCTTTGGCTTAGATTTATTTCCCCTACATATCTCATCTTTTGGCATGTTGCATTTTGATGCCTATCTTTTCTATAAATAATTAACTGTTAAAAGATTATTGCCGTATATTATTGTTGCGTCAAAAGCTGGAACAGGTTTTGTAATCTGGTCTTGTGGTCATGATGGAACTGATTTAGGCAAGTGCTGATGCAGAATGAGAGGATGCCTTGGTGCGATTTGAGGAGGAAAGCCGGAAGAATTTTTTTGGCGCGTTGACAATTGTGAAAATGTGTTATCAACTGATTATGTCAGAAATCGACAATGAGCTGTACAGCAGGGTAGTCCAACATATCCATAAACCCATGGAACTCTGATAAAGTGAATCCAGGTCTTCCCAGCAAAGCCTCCTGTGGACTTCTCCAGCACCAGATGAACTTTATGTTGCTGTAGTTCCGAGTTTTATTGACCACCGGCTTTCTGGTCTTGTGTTAGTTTCGTCGGGGACTTTAATGGGATTGTTTGTTTTTCAGTCATTTGGGCAGATTCTTGAATCGAGTTGTAGACAATTAGGACATAATAAAATTGGTGATTCAAATAGTGACACATCTGTGTTGAATCATGATGCTTTCTCTTCAAATGTGGCAAATCTATGCATTATTTTCGATATATATGTTTTTTTTGTTTCTCTTCAAATGTGGCAAATCATGATTGTTTCTCAATATATTCAAAACATTTTGCAGGAAACCAGTTTTAGGTGTGCTACTTGATTTAGCCATGGTGAAAGTGAGCTCTAATGAGCACTTTTCATAGCAGTTACCGTATCAACCATTTTGAAATGAAGATGTCATTTATGAGAGAATCAATATTCTTAAAGGCACAAGCTTATGGGCCAAACCTTGGATGTTTTAACAATTTCATGTTACAATTATAAATCAATGAAGTAAAAGCAGACTACATAACAACTTTTGTAAGCTGGATCAAGTCCTCAAAGTTCATCTTTATTCTTTTCTCTGATTTTGCATGCTTTTTAACATGCATCCACAAAAAACACTTAGCCTAGCTAGGCCGCGAAATCCGGCCTCCCTCCTGCAGAATTTTGATTCGTGAAAACCCGGTCAGCATCTTTCGGAGTCTCCTTTATTACCTTCCTCACTAATATGCAGTGTTCTGCGAAGTCAATTGATCTGAATGTTCAACTCTACGACGCCAGAGTTTGAGCAGCCTTCTGAAATGGTAGAGAGAATTTCGTGAGCTTAGTGCCGAATTGTAAAATTGCAGACTAGGTACTTTTTTTCTGTTTAATCCAACAACTATAAGCCTACAGGCATTGTAGAGCCTAAAGGCACAAGCTTATGAGCCTGAGATTGCACAAGCCAAAGAAGCTGCGAGTAGCAAAAAAAAAACTTACCCGTTTTTTCTCTTCAATGTTTGCCTTTATAAGGGAGTAAATGGCGACGCCTGCAATGGCTATTGCAGTACCAATTCCAGTCTGTGTGGAGATCCTATTGCCTGCCAAACATTGCGACCGTTAGATGCAGGAATTGTATGCCTTGAAGAAAACCATTTACTACACACAAAACTTTCTTTTCATGTGTTGTTTATACTAAGCAAATTAGGAGTAGCAGTAATTACCGAACACCACTATGGAGAACCCGATCACAAATACTCTCTTCAACACATTTCCAACTGCATGTGTAAGTGGCGCAACTCGCTCCAGAGTGTTGGTAGCAATCTGGAACCATAAGGTTGAAAGTTAGTCAAACGGAAAAAGCAGAAAGGTACCTACATGGTTATTGTAACAAGGGTCATTTGTCCAGCTTGAACTTTTGAGTAAATAGGCAAGCGCCCACCCGTTACAATTATCCACACACACACATATATATATATATATATATATAGTTATATGCTTAACTCGAGGAAGAGGCTGCAGGCATTTCTAAAATTACATTCAGTTAAATCTCATAACGTGTAAAATGCTGAAAACACACACACACACACACCAGCAGCATGGGCTGAAACATGTTGAATGTGATCAGCAGCATGAAAGGTCACGACGAGTCATATATAACTCACATTTCGCACACTTGAGATCAGAGAAGCTAAGAATGCTACATGTTTTACCTGATTGTACAGATGGTAGAACATTCCAATCCAAAACAGATCAGACAAGAACTTGTATAGACCGACTTTGGCAATTGCATCCGCAAATCCAAATTGCATCAGCTTGGGCCCCTCGATCTGAAATTAAGCAAAAACCAATCCATAACGGTTTTAATCTTTCGAAAATTTTAAATGAACAAGAATGACAAAACTTCAGAACACAATTCCAATCGAGCAAACTTACAAGTACTGCTGGTGGGATGCAAAAGAGGAGGGCTATTATTGAAATGTAAGCATACACATTGGTACTATCCATTCCAGTCTGTTAAGAATGAAAATTGTTTAAATAACATAAAGTAGGAATGCGAGAAAAAAAAAAAAAAATGTCATTGGCTATTTAAAACTAAGGTCTAGACGACATCATCATTAACAACTCAATTCTGCTCATCAAACAACATATAAAATGTGTTCATTCATTAAAATCCTACAATGCTCTTATTTAAATACAAACAAATTACAAGAAAAACAGCAGAAGCAATAAAAAGCCATCAAAATGACGAAAAACTCAAGTCATATTCTAGTATGTTGCTTTAGACATGGAGTTTCGTAGGTCATGTGGAGACATCGGCATTAGAATCATAATGTACAAAATCAATCAAGTGCCATTACAATCATAATGTACTCGAGACACATCCTTCTCAATAATATACTTATATGTTGAATTTTCAAGGGATGTCAAAATATCACAATTATGTGGATTATGGGGGGAAAAAAAAAAAAAAGGTTACAGATTAATCTGTATCTGTTATGAGAACCTTACAGTCTATGGTTCGACTCAAAGCCAGTTCCCTGTAAGATGGATTCTGATTGCCAGAAGAATTCATTTGGTTGCATGTGGCCAAGCAATGGACAAGGGATTTCCTAGTGGAAACTGGGAACGACCCCAGAAAATACCATTTTCATGAACAAATGTTTTATAAGAGATATTCTTTTATTTAAATAAATAAATAAAGAAACTTCACTTTCCATGGACAATGTCAAACAACCAGGGTCCTTGATACTGCCATTCACATTCTCATGTCCAATAAAAAGAACTTAGAATACTGAAAAGAACTACACTTCCTGAAAGATGTTACCATTGCTTTCTTTGAATAGATACTCCTGTAGGTGAATGCAATATTTGAAATCATTGCACTAACGAAACCGAGCCAGTTGAAAGAAAGTTCAGTCAGCGACGCCATTGATACACCTAGCAAAGGCATTTGGAAGTGCATCAGCACCCAAAAAAATAAAAAAACCAGTTATACTATAAAATACTAGTGGTTTATTGCTTTTTTCAGAGATATTACTGACATTTCCAACTGATGATGTCAAAAAAATCATTCAAATACTTGATAAAGAACATCTAAATACGTGTACAGAAGCACATGCATTAGTTTGATTTGTACTGCACAAAAAAGTTACAATATGGGAACAAGTAATTTGACAAGTAGATAGAAGGAAAGTAGTTACCAATAACAACAGGGGCCAATGATAGCCATAAGGAAAGGGGAATCTGGTGGCCTAAAACAAACTGAGAAGCGGCAGCGTTGAAGAATGGCTCCAGGGCTGTACCATAACATCAAGAGAATAGTTAGGTCTAGAAGTACAAGAACTGCAAAAGAAAGTATGGTAAACACAACATCATACAACTAAAAATTTAGCTATTTCTATGGCTTTTCGAAGTAGAAGTACGTTTATATAGTATCCATGAATCCACAAAAATTTAGACAACAATAATAGATTTTGAAAAGATGGACCGAAATTGCAAGATCCTATCACTATTTCTGCTAAAATTAGTCAAGAAAATAAATGGCAAAGCTTCCAGCTTTGAATGTCCATTGTTTTAAGACATATCTATTCAAGGCGAAATTTGAAAAGTTGTACATCATCAACCAACAAATATTGAAATAAAAAGTATCATCATGTACTACAGTGACAATCTCACCCTCACAAGGAGAGATAATAGGCTCCAATTCTAAAACATACAAATCCGCATAGATAATCAGAAAATTTTAAATACAAAATAATGGATACAAGCAGCATTCTTTAGACTTTATAGCCCTCATGTCTCGAAAACACACTGATACACATGTCAGAAATGAGTTGCTTTCAGCAGAGTTCTGTACCTTTGATGGTATGTGTAAAAGACACAGCAACGGCGGCGAATGATACATTAGACATGACATGTCCAAGGGCGTGACAGAATGCTACCGGAGTGAGGACTGCCAAGAGTTCCTTATATATTGGCTGGGCATGGATTCACATTTTACAGTCAAATAAACTATGCAAACTAAAATGTGCCTCGCACAAGAAGTAATGGCAAGTGCAGAAGATGAAACTCACTGCGCGTTTTGGAAGACCAACACCCCAACTGACAAGACAGTACACGACGCCAACCAGAAGATGTACAACCACGACAAAGCTTCAAAAGGGGGAAAGGCTCTTTGGATTATCACATATCGGAAACAATGAGTGTGTTTAAAGGGGTTAAACTCTTTCAGCAAAGATGACTTACTATGGATATGGGAAATAATAATAGACCTTCTTGTTGAAGATGACATTTAGGAAGTACCTGAACAGAAAAACACTAAAGAATCAGCAAACAAGTTCATACACAACAATTTAGCGTGTGTTTGTGCCACATACATGTGTGCGCGTGCATCTGAATGTCTAAATGAAATAATATTCATGTCAACAAATAACATACACAATCTCACAGAGCATACTCTTCAAGAGAAAGAATTAGAGAAGTTTAAAATGTGCTCCATATTAATCAAAACCCTGTTTACAATGATATATATTCCAATATATGTTATATAGACTGCATGTAATAGATCTCCTTTGGACTGATGGATTTTTAAATAAAATTTATTCTGACTTATTTAATTGTGGATTATTGTGGATGAATTATGTGAATCACGTACCAGATTTTAGTATAAGACAAGGGTTCTTGTGTTAAAAATTTTGGGGCGTGACACCTGTTCTGACCAAATTTTAGATTTTGCCATTTTTTCGCTCCCTCTCTCGCATTCGCTCTCGTTCCAGATTCTGCTCTATGTGACTTAGGTCTTTCCTTCGCATCCATCGTTCTAGCTTTCGCTCTATGTGACTTATGTCTTTCCTTCGCATCTAGAGAGGTTGTTTCCATTGTTTGAACCACTGACTTCTAGGTCACGTTCCAGAGGCTGTTCTACTATGTGAGAAGTTTTATTTTCACCTGTAACAGGTAACAACTTTTTGTAACTCGCAGTGCTCATATGGCTATTTGTGTATACCATGATATAAAGACATTAATTTGAATAGTGAGGACATGTGCACCATTACACTTTTATTGGGTACAAGAAAAACATCACACTCCAACTAGGAGGAGCTGGGTATAGGGTATTGGCTTATGATCTGGT
>JAOTQH010000032.1:2054490-2065050 GCA_025631255.1 Cornus kousa
CTGTTCTCACGCTCACGCTTTCGAATTCATTTTCGCTCCCTCTCCCACTTTATGCGACTTAGCGTACAACCATAGACAATTTTTTTTTTTTTTTTTTAATTAATTACGAGACTTTTTACTATGACATACCGTCAACACTCAATAGTATTAAATTCTTTCTATTTTTGTAAGTTGCTAGAGTAAGAATTCCTCGCAATTTTTATTGATTTATAAATCATTTGCAATCATCTGGCCCGGTCTGGCGAATCTGTTATTATTTTTTTAAAAAAAAAAAACCATAATAATTATATCTACTTTATTTGGTATGAATAATTTTGGGTTCGGGTTATGGACATAACCCATTGTTGAGTAGTATTTCGGCTGACCCAACCCAATCCGATTTCGGGTTAGAGTTGGATTGGGTTTGGGTTGGGTTGGGTTGGGTTGTGACCGGACTGGGTTGGGTCCGCCTAACTTACAGCCCTAGTCTAAGCCTATAAAATTTAGCCATCTTAGTATAATCCGTCAAAAAAAGAAATGTCTTTCTCAACCATCAACTCAGTTATGGTCTTGGTCTTCTGGTCCTTATATTTCTTATCAAATAATTTAAATGCATAAACATCACGTTTTTTCTTACAAAATAATAAAACATAATTCTTTGACATGTTTTTTTGGTCAAGTTTCTTAATTATAGTTTCTGTCGGCATCCATATACAAGTTAAGTCACATAATTTTTTTCAACAGGTGTCGCTCTCACGATCCGAGCGTTCTCTCGCTTTTACTCTTTGCGCACGCTCTGCCTAAAATTCTCACAATTTATGACTTAATTTTGCCGCTCTCACGCTCCCTCTCTCGAATTCACTCTCGTTCTCACTCCCGCTTTATCACAGTCAATTTTTATTTTTATTTATTTTTTAGTTTTATTTTTTTTTTATTTTGGGGTAAGTAATTACCGAACTTTTTACTATGACAAACTGTCAACACTCAACAGTATTAAATTCTTTCTATTTTTGTAAGTTGCTAGAGTGAGAATTCCTCGCAATTTCTATTGATTTAGAAATCATCTGGCCCGGCCTGGCGAATATGTTATTATTTTAAAAAAAACAAAAAAACAAAAAAACATAATAATTATATCTACTTTATTTGGTATGAATAATTTTTTTTTGCTTACCCATGAACTAAGATCATTTTTGTATATTATAATATTATATCTACCCTGTCAAAACCGCAGCAGGCTTGTGCGGGGCCGCGAGTCAAATGGAGACTCACCTTCCCAAAAGAAAGGTCTCAGCAATATTCACACACACACATACATTCATACATATACATATATATATATATATATATATATTAAGCATTATCAATGCCGATTCTAAACAAACTTATCTTAACAAATGGTGGAACCACATATTATTTTTGGGCAAGTAAGGAAATTTTATTGACAGAAAAACTAATTTATAAAATACAACAAGGTCTAGGGGTCATTATCCCCAAAGCAAAAACAACACCAGCCAAACCACCATAAAAGGGGCCATCCAAACAAAAATGAATGGTCATAAAACTAATGGAACTGGCCTAAAAACAAAAGGGAAAAAATCCACAATCCAGATAAATATCATGAAATCAGCTGGTCCTTCAATCAGTATATCTGATACCAGTGAAATTACCTTAATGAATTGACCGAACTCGATGTGCTTGAATCAGGGGTTGCTCAAGAGATAAGTTTTTTTCTTTTTCTCTTTTCTTCACACTTTTTTTCCCTACAATTCACTATCTAAAGTTCAACATTAAATTTTTTTTTTTTTTTTTTTTTTCCTTCTTATTGTGAGTCTGGGCTGGCCATGGTTGTTTTTAATTTTTTTTTTTTTTTTCTACTCTGGTGGTGGTTATGGTGGTGTCTAAGTTATTAGGGTGTTTCAAAATTTTTATTTTTATTTTTTCTATTGTGATGGTGGTTCTGGTAGCGTTTAGGCGCTATGGTTGTTTTCAAAAAAAATATATATATTTTTACTATGGTATTTGGGTGTGGTGGTGGTGGTTATGGTGGTATACAGTTATCTGGCTATTTAAAATATATATATATATATATATATTATTTTTATTTTTATGTTGCGGTAGTGGTTATGGTGGTATAAGTATTATTATATATAAACTATATCAAAGAGATAAATAAGTTAGTTTGGTTCATTAAATTTAGTTAGGAGGTTAAATTTGTAATTTCATGATTTAAATGGAGTTGTTGACAAGTTAAAGGGTTAAAAGGTAATTTCATATGGTTTCAAAAGCGGGTGTCAATAAAAAAAAAATTAATAAAAAAAAAAATCATTGATAGTCCGTTGAGTGACTTTGACAAAAATCTTATGGGGGTGTCAATTCAATTTATCCAAAAATAAAAAAATAATAAAAAAAATAAAAAATAAAAAATAAAAATCACAAAAAAAGTGCTTTGTATGTTGCAAGCATAAGCTTGCTTGAATTTAACCAACTGAGATATCTAATTTTTAATTACTTATTTATTCTAAATTCGAAGTGGGTTCTTATTCTATTTCTGTTTTCTAAGTTGTGTGCATTTATACAACCAGGGAATTTTTCTAACATGAAGCTTTGTTGTCCAGCATCTTGAGGTACGAGAGTGATGTGAAGAAAAGAACAAAAATGGACCATCTTTTGCTACTTAGTACTTCTTACGTTTGAGTAGAAAGCACTACAAACCCTTCTTAATTTTGTAAAAATAAATAAATACAAATAATAAAAATATTTGTTTTTCAATGTTGACAGAAAAAGAATAATAAACTAGAAAAAGAAAATGATGTAATCAATTTTAATTATTATTATTATTATTTTGGGATAAAACCTTGTGAATTTTAATCTTGAATGACATACACGAATGGGTAGTGTTATGAAGAAAAATCCAATGTGGTTCCTTTCAACAAAAACCTCCCCTAAACGTCATTCCAAGCTATGGGACATGCCATCATTATTGAATCCATATATATTAAACATTCATATATAAATTATAATACATAAACTTCTTTGAACCAGAAGTGATGGGTCTCATTTTTCTGACCGGGAGAGGAAATCATTTTTCTGTCCAACTGGTCTATAAACCCAAGTCTGCAGTGACGGATCCAAATTTTTTTTTGAGAGGTCCGTCTTTGAAGAATAAAAATTTTTGGACATAAATATTTTTAAAATGAAATGCAAATATGATAATTTAATTTTTTGCGGCTTGTTCGGCACGTGCTGGGCTATGTCCAACTTGTGTCGATGTGAGACCCTGATTTTTTTGACAATTTTTTTCATATCCAACAAGAGTGCCAATTTACTTTATTATTATTATTATTATTTAATTACAAATATCAATGGATGAATGACTATTTAGTGGGTAATTTTGAAAATTGAGTGAAAATATGAGTGTGTGAGAATTGATTATCACAAATGTGGGGGCGATGGAGAGTGAAAAGGAGAGAATTATTTTTTTGGTTCAAAAAAAGATTCACTGGGGGCAAGAATGTTATGTGTAATATTGAGTGGGGGTATTTTTAAAATTTTAACAAAAAAAAATTACTAAAAATGTAAATAAAAAATTTGGATCTTTGTTGCAGTAGTTCCTCCCTACTCTAATGTTTTTTAACGCATTTAAATCATATTTCAACATATATAACACATGCTACCTCCGTCCTATATTAGTTGTTTCCTTCGGAAACTTCAACTCAAAATTTTTGTAAGTCAAAGTTACCAAAATAGACATCTAATATGAAATATATGTAGTATATAAATATATAAAATGAATATAATAAAAAAAAATGACCTCAAATGACTTAAAAATAAGAAGTGCTAATGAGTCAAAATTTTTGCATTGAACAACTAATATGGAACGAAAAGGAGCATGTCTAAACACAATTTAAGAACATTAAAACTAAAAGATAATGATGTTTAAAGGAGATTTCAATAAGATAATAATATTTAGAGTTGATTTAGTCTGATTACATTCCAGTTACGGACCTACGGTATGTCGATTCAACTTAAGCATGACTTTGGACATCCCATCCAATAGTTGAATCAAAATTGAAAAAGTTAAAAAAACACTGGACTAGAATTGACTAGCTCAAGTTGCAACGAGCGAGTAGTCACCCTCAGCAGTATCTAGCTGAAAAGCCTGATATGAAGATAAAATGCATTGTGATACTATATATTAATTAATTGATTTAAAAAATAGACAGAATTTGTAAAAAAAAATTGAAAAATTACCCAACACAATTCCCAATATTCTCTAATTTTTTATTGTGACGTTTAGAAGTATCAAATTGATATTTTAGATTTAAAATCCAAAAATATTTAGTTCAAAATTTATACTAAATTTTCTAATCCCAAATTCAAACCAGTAAAAAGAAATACTACATAAGAAATAAGAAATAATGATGTCAAGAAATAAGAAAGCAAAAACAAAAAACAGTTCAACAGTTTTCTTTCTTAGATTGAAAATCGATTTGGCCGACAGTTTTCTAAGCAGAGTCAGAACAAGACCTAGTTTTAGAAGTTTACTTTATATATACATATATATATATATATATATATAAAGGAAACCAAACAGATGATTATGGATGCATTAATGCAAAGATGTAAGATTTTTAAGCTTGATCACATATGCAGAGTGATGAAGAAAACATTGTAGTACGAAATCTGTGTGGTGTGTGTGAGAGAGAGAGTTTCCATCGGAAGACATACATACATTTCTATCCCGGTGTACATTTCTAAACAAGGAAAATAATGGAGATTGAACACACAAATGGCGCCATTTTTTTCTTAAAATCTTCTTCCCACTAAACCATAAACTTACATATTCGTAATTCTTGCATTTGACCAAAAATATTCAACCTTCTAAAGAATCCAATGGCAACCATCCAGTCGTTTTTGTTGAGATAGAAGACTCCAATGGCAACCAAATCAAGGATCAATATGGTTATGGATTTAGCCCTGTGATATGAAACCACAATGTGCAACACATCTTTGATAGATTAAAGCTGTGACGTTCAGCTTAAGTTTGTAAAGTACACAATTTAACAAGTTATCGCGCAACCTCTGAAGGAATTGATGAGGATTTCCTCATTTAGCGATTGACCTGCAAACAGGTAAAAGAAAGTCAGAACGAAGTCCTCAATTATTCAGAAGAACTATATGGAACAGAATAGTATGGTTAGGTATTTTTCCTATGAACACTATCTTGTTCGTTTGGTTTTCTTCTGTTCTCCATTTCCGTGTTGGAACAATCTCATATATCTCTCGCACAGCCTGCCACAAATTAAAAGCATAGATAATAAGTGAACGTGTTAATACAATCACTTACCTCTATAAAACCAAACAACTGCACCAAACACAGGATAAAGAGCCAAAAAACTACGGTAAGTTTCTAATATGATTACCAAGGCATTATAATGGAAACTGCAATTCACAAAGTCAGGGAATGATCCCCTGTACACATGTGGACCCTAATAATTGCGAGACCCCAAGACATTGGTTCTAGAGTGAACTGTGAACGTGTTAATACAATTATTTACTCTATAAAACAAACAACTGCACCAACACATGATAAAGAGCCAAAAAAGTAGGGAGGTATGTAATATGATTACGAAGGCAATAATGGAAACTGCAATTCACAAAGTCAGGGAATGATCCCCTGTAAACATGCTGCCCTAATAATTGTCAGAACCCGAGACATTGGTTCTAGATGAGTGAACATGTTAATACAATAATTTACCTCTATGAAAACAAGCTGCACCAACACAAGATAAAGAGCCAAAAAACTAGGGCAAGTATGTAATATGATTACGAAGGCGTGATAATAGAAACTGCAATTCACAAAGTCAGGACACATGTTGAGCCTAATAATTATCAGACATGAGACATTGGTTCTGGATGAAGGGTTTGGGATGGCTCCTTTGCAAGTGAAATGGAGGATTTCCTTTTTTACTCATTATTAACAAACAAGTAGTACTATCTGAACAAATGACTAGTGCAAGATGAGCCCAAGACTAAAACATTCCCGCCTAGTACAGCTTGAATGAAATATGGATATAATCGTTAATAATGTCTGCAAATTGTAAAGCGGATCCTGAGAGATGGTATCAAAGCCAATCCTCAAAATATGGGAGGAGCATGCACAACTCCATAAAGGTCACGCTAGCAAGGACGCTGGGTCCCAAGACGGGGTGAATGTGACGTCCCACATTGCCTGGATGGGAGGTGTTGGCACTTGTATGGGAGGTGTTGGCACTTGTATGGGAGGATGTATTCTACCTGTATAGACACGTTTTAAAAACGTGAGTGCCAAAAGGGTGCAAAGCAGACAATATCTGCATAGTGTAAGGCATGTCCTGACAGATTGGGATGTCCCACATTACCTCGGGTGAGGTGGGGTGGATCCATCATTTAAACCTAAATAGTGCATACCCCTCATTGAAGCCAGCCACGCCAAGCCCATCCTTCTTTCAAATTATAATTCTTAAAAACCTCAACATAAAAAGATAAAATAAAAATTAAACCTAAACTACACATTCAACAAACACATCCTCTAGCACCTAAATGAGATATCTAATAATGATTCAGAGCAATAAAAAAAACAAATATTAGGCTACACAATAACAAATACAGATGAAATATTAAAGGGACAATAAAATTACTAGTTTTGAGACAACGAGGTGCTCCAGCAGAGTTGGCAATTGGCTGAGCAGCCATTCAGGTTTTTATGTTCAGTACCCATCCAGATATATCTTATTTTATCTAAATGATATAGGAGTATGATACTTGTTTGGTGACTTCGACTATTTATCTTTTCTTTTTTCTTTTATCATGTATGTATATGTTAACAGAACTATCTTTCTATCTTCTCTCATTTTCCCCCATACAATTATTTTATTAAATGCATGTTAATAGTTCTAGTGCATGCAAAAATTATAAGCTGGGACCAAAAGTAGGAAGCTTAGAAAAAAAAGATTAATGCGCAAATTCAGTAAGGGATGCAAACACATCAGTAAAGGAGGAAATCGGCCAGGCGAGAGCAGGCCTACCACAATATGCAGCCCGAATATAATATTGACACACTCAATCCAGCCTTCATGTCAATTTATACAAAAATAATATCACACGCCAGAGAGATGGATATTATGGCCATCTACGTTAATAGATGTTAATTGTCCAACAAAAGAGCCTAGAAAAAATACTTAAAATCACTGTTATGTGTTGACATTGGGGCACAGATAAGTCCGGGCCATATATTGCAGCCATAGAAGTATTTCCACTTGCAGTTGTCTTTTAACTATGTGGATTCAGTCATGAGCATGCTTTATAAGATTATCTCAAAAGGTAAATAGAGAAGTCCACTAAATGTACCAATCATATAAGTCCAGCTAGTTAACAATCAAGAAGATAACAAAGAACAAGGACGGATAAAAATAAAATCCCAAAACAGAATCACAACGTCTTAAATGCTGAAACACACGCGCACACATCAGAAAAAAAAAAAATAATAATAATACCTTGATAAAGCATTTAATGACATTTTATACAAAAAATACCTGTAGAGTATGAAGCTGATCCGAGTTTGAGACATTTAGAACCCCTTTGCAGCGATAGACATCCATGCTGTATTTTTTATCCCAGAGAATCTCCTCAATCCACAAACGAACCTAGAGTGAAAGAGAGAGAGAGAGTGAGAGATTAAACATTTCTCAAACGAGATAATAGTTGTGTTCATATAAACGTTCTCTAAGCAAGGAAGAGAATAGCCAAGCAGGAGCACAAAGTAAAGCAAGGAAGATAATGCATAGATGCACACCATTCTATCAAATTGACCCCTTTAGGTTGTGATTTGTAATTCCTTTGGCTTAATATTCCACACAATTTACGAGAAGCAAAATGTAACTTGATGCAAAGAGGACCACAATTTGTTAGAAAATCACACATACTAGCCCTCTCTCTCTCTCTCATCCAACCACCCCCTGGAAACCCATGGTATCTGATACCCCATTAGCCACAGGAAAAACAAAAACAAAAAAAAATAACAAGAAAATAAGAAAAAGAAAAAGTGAATATGCATCTACTATAAGAACATAAAAGTAGGTAAGCAACACAGATGGTACTCTTTGAGTTCGTGAAGCTTCTTCTAATATCATCAGTCAGTAACATACAAAACAAAATACTTAAAAGTAAATTTCACAAATAATTTTTTACCATTCATACTTTCTAAGTTTTCTGTATATAATTGAATTTAATGATCTGCTCCATCTATAGTTCTCACAAAAGTACCTTATCAAGATCAACCTGACGTGGCTCACAAATGCATAAGGTTCGCACACCACTATCATGAAGATCTTTGGTAGTTAAAGATTTATTTTCTTCCAACAATGCTTCCAAATGAGTGGCATGCTGAAAATAAAAAGAAAAAGAAGGTATATCAATTTTTGCTTAGTAAATGTCATTATGAACTCAGAAAATGTACCTACGGATAATAAATGAAGATGAAGTATGCCTAACTGAAGCATCATAGGCCCGACAGTTTAGTATTTTCATCAAGTCAACTTGACACCGTACAGAACGAATGATATTAACTAGGGAATTGATTTTATGTATGTCTTTCTCCAATTCCTCCAGAACACTTCCAGAATCCTCTGGAGATACCAGATCAACCTTGTTAAGAATCACAACATCCTACAATAAACAAAAAACAACAAAACTTATGAGGATCTTAAAGTTCTTGTGCTAGTCAAGGTATGTTAATATGAACACTTCGAGGAGTGATGAAAGAAACAATGATAACAAGGAAAACCAGGAAGCATGATTGAGATTGACAAAACTGGATAATGACTTCCAAAAATGAATTATGAGAGTAAAACAACGTGACAATTACCGCAAATGCTATTTGTGAAAACGCTTCAGGAAATGAAGACGAATCATGATGTCCCTGGAGCTGGTGACGGAGGTTTTTTGCATCCACAACCTATTCAAAAAAAATCATAAGAAGAAACTAAGAAATAAAATTAACTTTCATTGTAAAACTAAAGACTAACAGCTTTAATGAAGAAAAACACAAGGAGATTAGCCCAAGGCAGAATTTAATCTCATTGCTAACTAATATCTATTTCTAGCAAATCATACAAAATAACACTTATGATAACATGAGCCACAGATAAAATAATTAAGGCAATTATAACACTAGAAATGAACAAGAAATGTGAAAAAGAAAAACAATACCTAAATACAGATGACTCATAAACTTAGTTAGATTATTATAGTCTGAAACTCACAGTAATAATAGAGTCAAGCTTGACTTGTGCTTCTAGCTGATCATCCAACCAAAGAACAGATGCTAGAGGCGCAGGATTGGCCAACCCCGTGGTCTCTAACAATATATGATCAAGCCTACAGACACAAAAACAACAATTCTGAAATAATTGATTTATGCTATTCCCAATTGGTATTGGTGTATATTATGCAACTAACCAATCAAATGAAATCCCAAACTGTTCAAAATCGATTCACTGAGCTTCAAGAAGACAAGCAGCAGAGAAATTGTAGGAAGACAATAATTGTATAACTCGATACTTTCACTCTTTGTGTATGCATTTTGATTTCTTTGTTAGCAGGATAGAGGAATGAATGAAAGGGGGTTTAAGGAGTAATACGAAAATAATTTTTATAACAAAAATATATAATATCACTACTTCTCAAAGAAAGTCTATGATGTTTGAAACAGAGCATATATACAACTTAAAAACTAAGACACATGGAGGGGTCTATGTAAAATTACACTTGCACAAAATGACTAGACCCATAAAGGGGTATTTGTGAACTTACTATATAATGCAATAGAAATGAATTCAAAGACTATGAAGAACTATAGCTCAAGACCTTTCCTTTCTCTGGACAAGTTGCTCCAACGCTTGAACCAGACTGTGCTTCACAGTGCAACAAATGCACCCATTTGCAAGCTCAACCCATTCTTCGACTAGAGCGCCGCCTTCGCCGTCGTTGATCATTGCCCTTTCAACTCCAATCTCCTCACCAAACTCATTCAATATAACAGCTATCCTCTTTCCGTGTTGTGAATTCAATATATAATTAACAAGCTGAAATTAAGAGTCCAAAAATTAAACTCATTTTCAGCTATATATATATATCAGATATCCGCTTTCCGTGTTGAGAATTCAAAATATAATTAACAAACAAGCTGAAATTCACAGTTCAAAGATTAAGCTCATTATCAGTGTGTACTCGAATGCTTATCGAGAGTGATGAGGAAGGACTTATTACAGTGGATTTGCCGGCACCGAGATAGCCTGTGATGACGGTTACGCCGACCGATGAAGCTTCGGCGTTTTGGTGCCGTTGATCAGACGGTCGTGATGCGTAATGGTCAATGACTTCATTGATTTCAACAGCGAGTGGTGGCTCTTCTTCGTCGTCCTCCATCATCATCGCTGTAACTCTTTCCAAGAGCTTCGATTTTTAATCAAAAGCGATGCCGAAATCGAAAATTCTCTCTAATAAGGGGGTTTATTGAGGCAGGGTTCATACATTGAAATT
>JAOTQH010000032.1:2089539-2099848 GCA_025631255.1 Cornus kousa
ACTTGGAATTCTTTAAATTTAGAAGAATGATAATTGAAAGTGGGGTGTTTGGAAATTCTTTAGATTGAAAGCATGTTAATTGAAAGTGGGTTGGTTATGTTTTACCAAAAAAAAAAAAATAAAATAAAATTTGGGGTGGTTGTGTGTTACTATTAAAATGACTGTTTAACTCCAAGGTTTCAAGCCAAGGTCAACTTGGTCAATGCTCAAGCTCAACTTGGGCAACAATGGGTATCATGGCTCTACTGGGATTTGCATGTTTTGAACTTTTGTAAATTGTTTCAAGTAATTGAAGTCAACTTCACTGCTATGATTCCCCAACTTCATTATTTTCATGGCTAATCAGCCTAATCTCGATTTTCAGTTTTCGAGCTACCTCGTCATATTAAATAGGTGTCTTTCTGGATTTTGATTCTCATATTGGTGGATTGGGACTGAATAGTTCTTCAAATTTTGCTTCCTATAATTTTATTAAGTTTCATTGTAACTTTATTAAGTTTCATTATAGCAATTTAGATCCTCATATTTATGTCTTATCGCTGCCTAGAATACCTACATCACTTTTAAATGCTGAAGCAGCCAAGTTTGGCCTTAATAGCGTAGTGATCAATTGGTCTACTAACTATGCATTGTTGACTTATGAGATTCCTCCATAATTCCAGAGTATTTAGGAATCTTAACAATTTTCTACAATCTTTTGAGACACTAGAATCACACATGGTAGGGGAGCCTAGTGCACAGCCTTGCTCACCTTGTGTTCAGGTTTTTAATATTTAGGAATCTTAACAATTTTAGACAATCTTTTGAAACACTAGAATCACACATGGTAGGGGAGCCTATATAGCACAGCCTTGCTCACCTTATGTTCAGGTTTTTAATATTCGCTATTGATCTCTTGCCTTCTATTAAATTGAGACCAAGCAACGAGTTACAGAATACTTTCTGCATGTCATTTTGTTCTCCTACCACTCTCTTTATGAATTCTCTCTATATTTGAGAATCTTAGCCTTTGTTTCTTACTTTATGTTTGTTATCAACTGCTGTTGTGGAGTGGTAATTTTGACTTGTAGCTGCTTCATCCATTGTTAGCCTTAGCCATTTCCTCTTATACCAACTTTTCCAAAGAACCATGGGTGCCACTGCTGCTTCACGAGTCCATCTCCGCCACATGTCTGGGATTGGACCAGCACTGAACAAAAGATTAAACATTGTTTTTTCATCTTGATTTCCCTTCAGTAAGTGATAAGAGAAAGTACAGTTTTGGAGATGATGCACCACATTCCTTTTTCTTCTTCTCCTTTACCCTCCTCTTCCTGTCTCTATCGACATGTTCAAAAAGTCAAAATGATGAGTAAAACCGGTAGATTTATTGCACATTCTTGTGCTTAAACTCAAACCCATTCTACTCACAAAAGCCTTATTCCAACTATTTCTTATCTATGAAGTTAATATTATATCGCCATCGAGCTCTGCGTGGGACCATAATTTCAGTTAGTCATACGCTCCCATGTATTTCCTTACTATATCACTATATCAGCCCATATTGATTTTGATATTTACTTTCCTTTAACTAACCTCAATGTGGATCATGTCACTCTTTCTTAGTAGTACAATTGTTGGTCTTTTATACTTTTCGCCAAACCATCATAGTCAATTTTCTCTTATTGTATCTCCAATAATTGTATTCATTGTTTTTAGAATGCATTCATTTCTAATTTTATTCTTTCTTGTCTCGTCACATATCCATCCCAATAGCCGCTACATGATGCTTTTAGCTGCACAGCATTCCTGTCTCATATAGCATAGATGGTCTGCTTATAACTATTTTATAAAAAAATTCTTTTAGCTTTATAAATATACATTGATCATCCAATATGCTAAAACGCTATTCCACTTAACCCATTTTGCTTTAATTGTATGAGTGACATAATCTCAAAACTCTCTTTTCTTCAAGTAATCAAGGCAAAGTTATAAACGTGTTCACTCTTTGCCATCTATTAATCGGTTGATTCGTTATATCCCCATATTTTTCTAGTTTTACTAATATTGCAATTCATATATTTCGGGCATTTTATTTTCTTTGTAATTCACGCTAAGTGCATTTTACTCAGTATGATTGATTATTTTCTTTTACTTCGTGCAGTTGAGTTGTTGGTTGTGAAGATTTGATAAGTTATCTCTACAAAGGTCCTGACATTCTTTTTTAAAAATGATTGTTTCTGCCCTTATAACATCTGTTGGAATAAATTTTGGCCTTTGTGTTATGTTTTTCATATTGTATTCTGTTTTGAGGAGACAACCAAGTCATTTTGATGTTTATGCACCACGCTTGCTTGCTGATGGGAAGTCACAGCAAAGAACTAGTTTTAACCTTGAAAGGCTATTGCCAAATCCTGGTTGGGTGAAATCGGCATGGCGACCTTCCGAAGAGGAACTACTTTCATCTTCAGGCTTGGATGCTGTGGTATTCATGCGCCTTATCATCTTCAGGTAATTTCGATCCTTTCTTCAGAAGGTTTTTAACTTCTCCAGATAGAGCTCCCAAGAAAATTACAAAAAGGTTTGTTTTATTGTTGGATAAGAAAACAACTTTAAATGGGGTCGACAACGATTCACTTTTTCCACTCTTTTTCTATCATAATCCATTTCTCCTATTGGATTGAAAAATTTAAAATATTTTCTTATTACTTCGTTCCGTGATAGTTTTGATCGACCGCTTTGTCTCTTACCTTCTACACAAACCAATCTTCCTTTTCTCACTGGGGCATCTACTGGTCTGACTTGATTTGTGCTTTTGAAGCCTAATTAAGGGAGCAAGAATCCTCACCAGTTGATATTTAATTACGGTCATGGTTCCATCAAATTAAAAAAAGAAAAGAAAAGAAGAGAAACAATCTTGTAGAACCTGTCAAGTTCAGTTTTATATCCTGCAAGGAAGGAGGAGCTCACTTCTAAGGTTTTGTTTTATTATCTCTGTATCTCTCTGGAATAATAAACCCTGATTTGTTAAATAGGAAAAATAGAAAGAAGGAACAAAGAAGAGAGGATTGAGGAATCCATATCAAAGAATATAACTGCTGTACACGGGAGCCAACAAACAAAAACCCCCATAGCATCCAATTGCTTTCTTTCGTAATTAAAGAGATGATTTGATGAGGAACTTTTACATGATGAAGAAGCATTATCATTGGTCAACGTTTAAACTACCATGAACTGCACCACGATAGCCTAAATTTGGATTTAGCAGACATGGAAAGATTGAAAAATAATGTTCCCGAGATAGGAGTAGAAGTAGAGAATGCTAGTGTGATATGTCATATGCAGAGGATAATAACAGAAAGCGTGGAAAACAGTCTAGCATTCTGGGGCTATCTTACGAAAAATGCACTTTGTAAGACATTAGTCTTAAACTAGTCACCCCATTTCTAACTCCGGACTGCACCATGAAAACCCAAAGTAGGGCTTTAAGTAATGGACAGCTAGAATTGGAAAGCATGTTGATGTAGAAAGATATGAGAAACCACCTAGAAGAAGGATGGAATCCCTCTTCTCTCTCTCTCTCTCTCGCTCTGTGTCTCCCACTTGGTGTGTGTTAAATGGAGGAGGGTGGGTGCATTTACCAGTGCAAAAAGAATTGTAGGGGTAAAAATGGGAAATTTGGTGTTTTGGGGGTTGTATTGGGCTTTTGACTGATTGTGGTAATGTGTTTGGATGGCATTGGCTGTAGATTCTGTGTCGTCGTTGGTTTGGGAGGCGGCACTAACAGCATTATCGATCCTGCTTGGATCAAGGCGGCACCCATTTATGCATTTTTACTTTTTGCTTTTGTGGTCCCGCTAATAGGAAGGCAGTGTTGCTAAAATTCTTTGTGGAGCTAAGTTGAGGGTGGCGTGTAGCCAAGGGCAATTTGGTTGTCACTCAGGTGTTCCTGGCATAGGACTATATCATCACTTTCTGCCACTGCCACTGTTTTGACTTTGCTATTGGATTTGCACTCAACAGTCGACGCTAGCCTGGTGGCAACGTGCTTTGCATCCTCCGTGAAGCCCCTGCCCCGGTGTCTTGGCACGTGTTGATATTCTTTTTAAGTCCTTGTTTGGTCTTTTGTGCTTTTGCTTATTCCTGTGCTTATTTACCCGAAAAATATGCCCTTGTTTTACACTATTATAATTTATTCTTCATTTACTTAAGATAAAACATGTACATAAGAAAACACTCTACCAGTTTGAATTCAAAAAAAATATTTTTAAAAATTAAATCATAAATGAATAAAAAGTTATCTCTTCTTCAGAAGAATAAAATTCTGTTTTCTTAAACTGTTTTTATTTGTTCGCTTTAAATGGCATGAGCTTCTCAAAATAAATTCTTGACCAACCGGCCAGTGGCCTAGCGGTATCAGACCCTTACTTCCTAAAGGGAGGTTAGGGGTTCAAGCCTCAGTGGAGGCATGTGTGTGTGAGTACCAATTCGGTAAAAAAAAAAAATAAAATAAATTCTTGAAAAATTGTTTTATGTTTACATGATACTCACAATGCTCCGGAAAAATTATTTTCAAATTTGCAATTTTTGTAACCTTTTGGGGGCTGAAATTTGGCAAGTATGAATGTTAGCTTTTAGCTTTACGAATTTTGACTTTCATGTTGATTTGGGCGTTCCACGTAAAACTGAATGCTACCCCCTAAATTTCAATCTGCAGAATTCAATTTTAAAATTTATTTTTGACTTTAAAATCATTAGAGGTATGAACATTGAAGTCAAAGTTGAAAATTGGGGAGTCTACTGTTTATTCTTAATTCAGGGACTTTTTATTAAGCTTAGGGCCAACCTTGGGTAAATGTCTTGAGTGGAGGGCCAGAGTGCATCGAGAAGTACAGTCTGGAAATAGTTTTTAAAATTTTGGATTTTGAGATTTTAATGCCTATTTTTGGGTGATTATGTTTCGATTATGCTTTTTACTCCTTGGGGTCTTGGAATCATATGGTTTGGTTGAAATTTTTAGCGGGTAATAGGGCAAACTGGAGTGTCTAAAGTTATGATATACTACAACAAAAATAACTAATCTCCCTGCATGTGCCTGGATCTCTCTTAAATATTGGCATGTTGGTTGTTTGTTATATATATGCATGCTTACAAGGGATTAGGGGGAGAGACCATTAGAGGGTAGGGGGCACAAAAGAATGATTTAAAGACTAAAGTTGGGCAAGAATTGAAGAATACCATAAGAAAAGTAAAAGATGAAATTAACTTAGTGGGGGCTGTTGTGGGCTATGCTTCCTTCTTCTCTTGCTCCATTATATCTTAATTTAAAAATTATTGAACAAAGTGCTTATAACTGATAAGAAGGTATTGAGCAACAAAACGGTAAAACAATTTAATACCGTTGGTGTGTTGCTTTTCACATCCAGACAATTGCATATTCACCAATTAGGTGCATAGGTAGGAAATCCCTTGCCTCCTACTTGCACAGTTATAGAGCACAAGGCACTAGTATCTTATTGGTTCACAGAGTCAGGTCAATATCAATGATATTGGGCTACTGAATGTGAATTAACCACCACTACCACCTTGGTCTCCTCTATTTATTTTCTTTTACTCTGCATCACAAGACAATATTTACTGTTGTTTTTGCTTGTGCTTTTGCTATTGTATTATTTCTCATGTTCTGGTTTGATATTGTCAGGTATATATTTCTTTCTTATAACTCCCCTTCATGCAACTTCTTTCTTTTTCTATTATGCAGCTTGAGAGTATTTTGTGTTGCTGGGATTATTGGAGTGTTTGTTCTTCTTCCTGTCAACTGCTCGGGGAACCAGCTTCAGGAATTTGACTTTTCTAATTTGACAAATGATTCTTTGGACGTATTTAGCATTTCAAATGTAAACAATGGCTCAAAAAGGTGATCATTATCTTGTCTTTTGAAAAGGTTACTATTCGTTTAACATTTGTGTGTAATGAAGCTGAACATAGAGATAAATTTTATTTAAAATATTCAACTACATTCTGCCCTACCTGACTGGGTGCTTTGTCCCCATGTTACTCGAGCATGTATGTTAAGGCACTCTGGGTTAAAATTAACTTGTACGAGTATGTTTTGTTGTTTCCCGTTTTATTTGTTGATTATAAAATAAAGTCGACTCTCAGATGTTCGAAACTATGTTCTTCTTAGGGAAAATTACTCTTGGGTAATCCCTTTTGTCTCGAATCTATTTCCATCATTGATAGAGTCCAAAAAATTCCAGTGGTATAGACACGAACCTGAGGTTACCGACCACTATATATGGAACCTCACTTTGAGCTCTTTTTATGTGATGAAGTTCAAGTTGGTCTTCGAGAATGTTTTCTGTATAACAACTGTCTAGTTGCTTGTCAAGCTATTCTAGTATTGTATTTCAATAATTATGATAAAAGAAAAGAAAATAAAAAGTATTGCATTTCAATAAGTTGTCTAAATTATCAAGTACTTGTTTTTAGTGGTCCATCGGTATTCTTTGTTTATAATAGAAGGGGAGGAATGAGTTAATGTGCTTCAATTCCATTAACAATTTATAGTACTTGAATCTTGATTTGTTCAAGGCTCAAGCAGTCTTAAGTCATTGCTTGACTGGATTCAGGTTTTCTGAAAGTGAGAAACAACAGTTTTGCAGACTTGATAGCTATATAGGACATCCAGCTGCATCTTGAAATTTGACTGGAAGCATTGTATTGGAATGCTGGAAATTCTTTGTAGGCCTGAAAGTATATTTGCATATCCATATTTATTTTCGCCTCCTTCATCCATCACTGCTCATGCAGGTGCTTCCCTCTAAGGCAGAATGCTATTCTACAAAAGTATTTCTCCATCCAAAAGCTTCGGCAAATTGCTTAGCCCCCCTGTTTTGACACTATTGTTGATGATCCAAAAAGGATAAGATAACTGTGCTAAGAGCCTCATACATGATAAAGCCATGATAAGTCTCCGCTTTGAATGAATTAGAATGTTAACTAAACCGCACAACTACATTACTGCTACAACTTTTTACTTCTTCCATATGCTTTGCTCTCACTGGCACCAACCCCATTACAGGACCTGCAAGATTCTTCTTTTTAAGATATTTTTATTATTATTATTATTCATATGATAAAGTTTTCTCTAATTAAACGTGTGATATTAAGGTATTATTTATATGATGAAGTATACTCTAATAAAATGTGTGATATTAAGGTGCATCGATTTTAGTATTTGGGACTTGCTTTGTTTGAAGATTCTTCTTGCCAGCTACATTAGAGTATTACTTGTAATTTTCAATCCAAACTAGGCATTTTTGCACTGAAATTGATTCAATTCATCCAAGCTTTATTTTGATTGGTCCAGTGAAATTTTAGGCATCTTTGATTTGGTAAAGAAATTTCCAGTTGATAATCCCCAGTCGGAAAACTATCTATTTGATTGTTGGTGGATCTACTCAAAAACCTTGCAACATTATAACTTTTCAAATTAAGTGATTTATCAGTGCCTTTGAGAAAATTTAGTGAGAGAGTCTGATTTAATATTGTTGGAGCCTGGAGGATTTAAATATTAACATTACACCCTCTCTATTAGTTTAAGCTTTTGCCCTAGATAGTTGTTAACATGGTATTAGAGCAGGCAAGGTCCTGTGTTCAAACCTCGTCTTCACCCTGATAATTAAAATTGAAACACGTGTTAGACCAAAAGAATGCCACACGTGTTAGACCAAAAGAATGCCACACGTGAGGGGGCGTGTTGAAGGATTTCAATATTAACCTTACACCCTCTCTAATAGCTTAAGCTTTTGGAGTAGATGGTTGTTAACAAAGAGTAAAAGATTTTCTTTTATCATTGTATGAATTTTAAGAAATCAATGAATATTTGTGTTGCAGATGGAATATCCTTGTACTGGGTAGGCAAGAGAAGTGTGACAAAAATCTCACCATAAGCTTTTGATCTCTGTGGCAGGTTATGGATACACTTCTGTGCTGTATATATCGTCACTATCTTTGTTTGTTATCTTCTTTATTATGTAAGTCATACCTTTGCACAACTGTAGTTGCTGATGTCTTGTACATTTCTTAACATGATTGAATTGCTCTACGACACCTTATTTTTTTACAAGATTTGACTCCCACCAATCCTATTAAATATAAAATTATGATTCTATTTTCCAACTTGAATAATTTGTTGTATCCATGTCCTAGTAGTAAAGTATAGTTTTTTGGTAAGGAATCTATCTTCAGGAGCTTCTCCACTTGATAGTAAAGATGTAATGTCTTTCAAAAGTTATACTTGAATATTTGAGTGATGGCATCTATGGGGGATATGAGTTGTACATGAGTTGATTCATGCGGAATACTATATATATTTCTGCAGGAATACAATTACATATCTGCTAAGAGGATGGCTTATTTCTATTCATCCAAACCTCAGCCCCATCAATTCACCACTTTAGTTCGTAGTATCCCTGTTTCTACTGGGAGCAGTGTCAGCAACAGTGTTGAGAGCTTTTTCACGGAATATCATCCTTCTACATATTTATCCCATGTGGTGGTTCGTCGAACAAACAAACTTCGAGATCTTATTGTAAGTTGTTTTTTTTTGTCTTTGTTTCTTCTTCTTCTTCCTTTTCTTCGTTGAAACTTTTAGTTGCTATTCTGTTGTCACGTCTACGTTCAATGGTGATAAGTGTAGTTGATAAATCCTTCAAAATTTTATAGTCTTGCTTACTATTTTGATGTGACTCAGCAAGTAGTACTTGATTATGGCTAGTCATTTCAAGTTTAGTAAATTTTCTGTTTCCTTTTGATCAAGCAAGGAGGTATCTGTTTAAAAAATCTATGCATTTTGAAATCTAACCATGTACTATGTCATTTGTCTTGACCGTGTCTAACAGAATGGAAATATAATCAGGATGTGACAAGCAAATTAATAGTGGGCTCACATCTCCTTTTTAGGACCCTTTATGATTTAGCCCATACCCAAATTAATACATCCATTCTGTTCTTGTTCTGACAGCAGGCATAAGTAGGACATCTCTTTTTTTTGATAAGTAGGCATAAGTATGACATCTCTGTTTGCCAAAAACATATTGCCAAATGTTAGAGCCATCAGTATACTTCTGTTAGTTTTCCAGAACAAAATGGCATGGCCTAGAGGAAAATTAGGCGTCTTTTTTAAATTGCTGGTTCTTTTATGCTTACCATGCATGTGGTAAACACATCCTGGTCTGAAGATAATGGATCATATCCTGCAGAATGGCATGTGAAATGTACAGACTTAGGCCCCCTTCTATATAATGTTAGGCAACTTACTGGTTGTTACAGGTGCGTAAAGAGCCCATGAGTGTGACAAGATATTTTAGCTTTATGAGATAAATTTAATTATGATAGGAAAATTATGTAAAGCTTTATTATTGATGAGGTTCATTTGTATACCAAGAAAAATCACCACTTCCTGCCTGACCGCTAGGATGCTGTTACATGACAGTTCAGAACACTTTACCTTCATACTCTCCTTTCCGGTTCCTCTTGAAGTATTTGGTCTTGCATGTGTGCTACATTCAATACCCAGCACCCTAATCAATCCAAGTATTCCTCAGGACTCTTGGATCCTTTTCAGGTGTGCTCTATCTAGAAATAAAGTAGCAAATATTTATCATATTCATGCCCTCAAAACATGTCTTTATGCATGTGACCTTCCTTCTGTTTTTTGCCAAATTTTCATCTAATCCAATCCTCCCTTCAAGGAGAGATTTTAATTGAAGAGACTCCTCTATCCTCGCCTCGAACTCCACCAGCTTCATGCTTATTATGTCTAACTCCCTAACTTAATATTGATGGCACATTGAATTGAAGTTGCTGAAACTCTTAAACAAAAGAGAAAGAAAAGAGTAACGAAATTTTTCGTTATTTCACCAGGGTATGATACCTTGTAGCTTCACAGTTACAAGTCATTTTCTCATTACTCTGGGTCTCTCATTTTCTGTTTTTATTGGAATCACTATAGTGGGATTTCAAATGGGTTTCATTTTTAATCTTCTCATTACCATCTTACAAGTGAAAAAAAAAATGATAAGATCTTAAAAAAGATATTTCGGGCTTCTACCCAACAGAATCCCCATAACTTATTGACCGGTAAAAGGAAAACTGGATCTCTTGAAGGGATAGCCTGACTTATTGAAAATCTGGCAGCTATTAGCTTAATAATGGGTTGAAAAGAACGCTGGGCTAGGTGTTCTTCCCTGAGTTTAGAAAGGAGCTGTTTGCCTCGAGGCTGTACTATTCTCCTCTCCCTTGTCAGGTTTGAGCGGGTAGGCAC
>JAOTQH010000032.1:2114242-2131407 GCA_025631255.1 Cornus kousa
CTCTTATGCTCCGCGCGCGCTCTCGCTCAAATTCTCACTATTTCTGACTTAATTTTGCCGCTCTCACGCTCCCGCTCTATGTGACTTAGGTTACAAATCTATTTATTTAGTTTTTATTATTTTTATAATAAATTGATACTAATAAAAAATTAAGATAAATGGTATAATTAATATTTAGATAAGAAGAAAGATGATAAAAATAATTTAATGAATGACAAATATTATGAGAAATAATAAAATAATTTTTTGTGATGTGTTTGTTATACCCAAAAAAATAAAAGAGAGTGAATAGGTCTTACCTGCTCAAATCCAGAATCAATGTTAAAAGAGGAGGCAACTTGTAGTCCGGGAGTAATAGTTTAACCAAATTGTATAAATGGGTGGATAGTTACAATGGTGGGCCTTAGAGAGGGCCGAAGTTAGCCCAATTAAAATAAGGTCTAAATAGAAAACTAAGTACAATAAAGAAGTAAAAGGAGTAAGGCCCAAAAATATCTGAAACCATTGAGGGGGCCCTGGAGCGAGGGATTAGCCGTTTATTTTTTCCCATGTTAGTTTTAATGATACGTGAGATTTATATATTAAAATAATAGGAACAATTTATTTGGCATTTCAAATAATTGTGTGCTAAATTTGACACATATATGATTCAATACCTCTTTTTTTTTTTCTTTTTCTTTTTTTAATAAAAAAACTACTAAATCTATTGGATGAGAACTAAACCCTTATCCAAAGGTCAACGGAATTTTTATTTTTTTTCTTTTTCTTTTTTTTTTATGGTTATTTTGCAAATCCAAGATCAATGTTGAAAAAAAATTCCAAATTTAATGTAATAAGACAAATTCTCGCGGGTCCCACAAAGTACAAATACTTCACCCCTCCCCCAACGAATATGATACTCAAATGCACGTACAAACTGTACATACATAATCCAATCATACATTCCCCATTTCCTCCCCCCACCTTCAACTTCCAAGGCTTTAACACTCGTCCCCTCTCTTTCTCTCTCTACCCTGCAAGTTTCTCTCTCTAAAAATCTCCCACCATGTCGACCTCCGCCCCGACCCTCAACTTCTGCGGCGTCCTCTCCGAATCGAAGCGCATCATCAACGCCCACTCCCGCCACTTCCTGGCTCTCTCCGTCCTCTTCATCCTCCCTCTCTCTTTCTCTCTCATCATGTACCCAACCCTCGAACAAACCCTCTTCCAATCCTCTCCCAGGAACTCCAAACTCCTCCTCCAATTCACTAACTCACGCACCTCCCACCATAACCTCCAAACCCTAGCCTTCCCTCTCCTCTACACCCTCTTCCTCTTTCTGTTCTCTCTCTTCGCCCTAGCCTCAATCACCTACAGCACCTTCCACGGATTCTACGGCAGACCCGTCAAAATCGCCTCCGCTATCAAATCCCTCTTCTACTCTTTCCTACCCCTATTGGCCACATCGTTTGTTTCACATATGGTGATCGGTTTGATTTGTGCTGTGTTTGCTCTTGTAGTGTTTTTTGTGATCAAAGGGGTTGAATTTCTAGGGTTTGAGATTGATTACGATTCGAATTACTTTGCTGGGGTTTGTGTTGTGGCTTTGATTTTTTATCTGGTGGTGTTGGTGTATTTACAAGTGAATTGGGCATTGGCGTTTGTGATTGTGGTTGTGGAATCGAAATGGGGGTTGGAGCCATTGCGGCGGAGCACGTATTTGGTGAGGGGGATGAGAGGGGTGTCGTTGTCGTTGTTCTTGTTTTTCGGTGCTTTGATTGGGGTTCTGGTGTGGAGCAGTGCGGTGTCCGCTGCCGCGAATTTGAGTGGTGTTACTGATGGGTGGAAGAGTTGGGCGTTCATTGGTCAGATTGTGGTGAGTTCGAGTTTTCTGACTATGGCAATGCTTCACAATGTGGCTGCAAACACTGTGTTGTACATGTATTGTAAGGCCATTCATGGTGAATTGGCTTGGGAGATTGCGGAGGAGTTTGCTCGAGACTATATTAGCTTGCCTTTCGATGATGAGAAGGTCCCTCATGTTGTCTCTGTTGTTCAAGCTTAATAAGGTTTGAGGTTAGTGGGCTTGTCATGTGTCTACTTTTAGTTTGTGGTTTGTTGGGCGTTGTTTGCTTATGTATTACTGCTATTACTCTGTGTATAATAACAAAGAAATGTGATGATGACAATCCGAGACTTGTAGATACTACTGGATTCTCAATTTAATTTTTGTTAAAGCTTGATGATGCGTTTGAATGAAAATGATTCTTATTATGTTATGCATGTATCTCTGGAGAACAGCAATGCAGAAATTGTGTGTTGGGTAGACTTTATAATGTCACTTGACTCGCTTGTTCTTTGATGAGCATTTAAAACAAGCATGTGCTTTTCAGTAGTTTTTGTGAATCCTATTATAGTAAGTCTCCTTGTTATACTGCCAATTTGCATTTTAATATGCCATGTAACACTCAATAGACTGAGTCAACTTCCATTGATAACCTATTTCAAACCTCAAGGGTTCAAACCTCAATGGAGGCATGTGTGTGAGAGTTACAACTAGGAAAAAAATAGTTTGAGATTGTAGTTCAACCACAATTGGACTAGTAGAGAGTCATTGTGTCATATGGGTAATTGACATAGAAAAATTTGAATAATAAATGTTTTACTGCCTTTCTTCATGATTATGCATCCAAAATTAACATACCAATGAAGCATCAAAGTTTAATAGTTTACCCAGCTTAGCCCTTCAAATCAATGGATTAAATCTGCATGCTGGGAAGTACAAAGAAACATTACGACCATCAAGAGAAAGGAATCTGATAGTCTAGATGGCACACTTTCTGTTATGTATAACAGTACATCCTGCCATACAATTCTAAAACTATAGCATGTCCTTTTAAGAAAGAGAAGAAAAATATAAAAAATCTGAAACATATTTAGAGTGTTTGCTTTTAGTTTGAGTTGTCATTTGTTAATTGAGAGGCATTATAAAATTCAGGCATGTAAATCTGATATTCGGGAACAGATATGGCAATTGTGTTTTGTTGAGATGCTTATTGTTCTGTGTGATGTATTTTGTTATTCGTTGCATATAAAATCAAAATATGTGATAAATGTGGAGAGTGTGAGACTTTCATATACATTTGATGTCCATTAATCTTATTTTTTAAAGCTTCTTGATTATGCCTTTCCAAGAAAATGTTTTAGCTAAAAGATATATATATCCCTAAGTAAATGGAACTAGGATATTGTATTTTAGACAAGGATAGTTTGAGCCAAGAGGTTGTGAACAACATGGGGAAACCTAAGATGTGGAAAGGTCACGCATAAAGTAGTTTGAAACCTAAGGGGTGTTATTTGAGGCGTAGGGTGGACCCAGGAATTTTCACTTGAAAGGCCAAACTAGTAATATAAGAATATATATTTTTATTTATTTTTTGTTTTTTTCGTGTGAAGGTAATAAGCTAGAACAATTAAGAATATATTCTATCTGTCTGCTAGGCGCATGAAGGAACTAATTTCCACTTCTTGAAAGGTTTCCTGACCCTGAGTCTTCCTTGGCTCTTCAACTGATAACAAGAATCAATAAACAATAGCTGCACGGAGTAGTATTCGGGAAGTCCCTCCGACTCCCATACAATTCTTGTGCAGTAGTACCATGAATATCGCATGGCAAAGCAGTGCTCAATACTCCAGAAACTCCCATCATATGAAATGGGTTCAACGTCCAAGTCCCGCTGACTGATTTAGCTCACTCACCGTTGAAGATGAATCAGTCGTAGTTTTTATTTTTTTAAAAAAAAAAGGTTACAAGAGAAGTCTTAGTACATATTCTCAAATGTCAATATAAAATAAAATCCGATTTAAGACAACACTATGTATAAACTAAAAGGTATTTCATATCCCATCAAGTGCATAAAATGACAAGGAGATATGGGCTATATTTGGATTTCCTGACTTTTCCTCCGGCTTCTAAAAGTAGGGCCATGAAAATCCAATTCTTATGTTTTTTGGATATACATCAATCTCAAAAAGAGTTGAGGTAGGGTTTATTTGTCTGTCATTTAGCTGCTTTTGTTTGTGATGCTTATGTGGTTTCTTCTTTATCTGGAATTTGAAGGTTTGGATATTTCTGAATGTACACAATCTATAGTCCCAAGAAAATCAAAAGTGACCTTACTATCCATTAATATGTACAAGGTCACACTACATTTATGAGTTCACAAGATTATCAAAAGCACATACGAGGATGTTGCACTACACTAGAGACTTGGAATGAGGATGTGAGTGAATTACACATTTTTATGTTCTTAGTGAGTTGTTTTTTTTTAGCATTGTAAATAGAATGCAAGTATATGTGCAGTGGCAAATGAATTTGGGACTTCCTTAGTGCATATATTTATCTCCAGGTCTTAATTACTTACATAAATATTTATGAATAATTACTTCCGATGGTTGTTGCTTATAGGGTTGACATTATTGGTTGGCTTAAAGGTCCTCTACCCATACACAAACTTATGAGCTATACGTCTTACACATCCTACTGTATCCCTTCTGATATAAGTCACGAACTTGTCCGGACCAACCTTAATTTTAAGTTGGAATTATGTGGCTTGCTTTTGATTTTCGGGAGTTACTTTGAATCGTTATTTATGTGGTAACAGGTGATTGAGAATTTGAGATAATTTATATGTATATTTTTCCTTTTGTCTCGGAAGGTCATATAATGGAAAGGAATATTTACCCGTACAGGATACTGCTCCTGCAGTGGAAAGTGTTGCTACCATCCTGGACACCAGCATATTGAAATCTGATCTGCTGCCGGGTGTGTTCCATCAATTAGTGATCCTTTTTCGCATTAACAACCATCAATGAAATTATTAGTCATAGAAACCTACATGCACTTTATATCTATAATGCATACATGTAATGCATTTTTAGGCGTCTTGTTGACTGTTCACTGTACTGTGGCTTACCTTGTATCTTTGTAGTGAGAAATGTTGCTTGCAAATTGTCAGCAAGAATGACTTGTCCTTTAAAACTCTGCATGTTTTTAGTAAGGTCCTCTTGAAAGACAAAAAGTGCAGCAGGTGTGTGGTTCTTAAATTAATTTTACATGTTACTGATGCCTTATTTTTAATTTTTAGGTGGAGCCCTGAATGCTCAAAACATGGGGAGTTTTTTTGTGCGCTCAGCTCCAGATTGGATTGGATTGTTTGAGTGCTTTGTTTTTTTGTTTTTTTGTTTGGGATTGAAATTCACAATCCTTTATAATTCCCTGTCAGCATTATATTATTCATTTTTTTTTTTTCCTTTCGTTTATTTATTTAATTAATAATCAATAAAATCTTCTACCAGTTTTCCAAGTTGTGGTGTACCCCATGAATCCATCAGAAAGTCCCCATTTCCACCAATCTAGGATAAGAAAGGAAACCGAAATCCTACAGGACCACACAATGCAACACCTGGAACTATCAAGCCAAATAGGCACAACCAGCAAGCTGGATATGTTGCATAAATTTACCTTTAATATTTCAAATTAACTGTTTAAAATGAAAATCTTAAGTAAAAAATTTTAAGACAATTAAAGTAATTTCTGAATTTTTCACGAATATGTTGTATAAAAAATAAGGTATTTTTTATTTAAGTAATTTATTAAATTTTCATGAATATATTATATATGGTATGAAAAAGAATATATTTTTTCAAAGTAAAAGAGTTTAAACTAAGTATATTAAGTTTTATTATAAATAGTAAAGTTTTAATAATAAGTTAATAATATTTTTAAAATGGTACTTACAAATCTATTTATTTTTTTTCCAAATTATGATAAATTGATACTAATAATAAAATTAAGGTAAATGATACAATTAAAATTTAAATAAGAGAAAAGATAACAAAAATATTTAATAAGAAATGAAAATTTTAATGAGAAAGGTAAAATAGTCTTTTGGAATGGATTTGTTTTTAATTGTAACAAATTAATAGTTAAGGAGGTTATTTGTAAAAGAATAATAATAATAATAATAATAATAATAATTTAGGAGATTTTTTGCACTTAATCCAAAATTTTATTGCGCCCATTTATTGTAATAAACATGTCCGTGCATGCATTACACATGCTGATAATAAACTATTAGATGTACTCGTTGCACAGTGGACAGTGACACAGAAATTTTTGTCTCAATGGTGGCATGTCTTGAAACTTTGGTAAATGAGGCTCTAAGCCGTGTCCATTATTATTATCTTAAATAATAATAAAAAAAAAAGAGTTAGGGTAAAATTGAATGCTCATGTTTTCAAATTCCAAATCCTATTTGAAAGAGGACACGCAATCAGTCCAGTTTGTTTCTTCATAGGTAAGGAAAGAAAGAGCAGAATAGAAATAAACTTAGTTACTATTTCTGACACCGACTTTCCATGAGAAGAATACCAACTACTCTATATAAACCACAACACTCTACCCACACCCACCACCCTCTTCTTCATTCTAGTGTACGTTTGTTTCTCTGTCGCTGATCTCCTACTAATTTCATCAATCATGTCCGTGTCTGGATCATCGTTGGTTCAGAAGCTCGGCCTTTCTTCTCTGGCGGAAAAGTTTGCATCCACCGACGACAACAACAATGTAGGAAGTTTTATCCGGTGGTTGTTGCAGTTGGCGCATGTCAAAGAGCAGCCGCCTCATCAAGGCGAACTGAGGTTGGCGCCGGAGCTGGATGGCCTGCACCCTTTGGAGTCCATAGTTATTGACTGACCTGTTCATCCACAACAACATATAGTGATCCACCAAAGGACAGGCCGGGTAGCTACAGAAAAATCAAATCAAGAATTTTAATACAATTAGTAGTTATCTATTTTTACTTTTATAATTTACTCTTTTAGTGTTTATTTGATGCAAGTGTTTTGAATAGATATAGTGTTTTTTAACAGCCTTGTTGATACATTGAGTTGGATATGATTATTGATTATTCTTCTTTTCTTTGTTGGGATTAAAAGTATTATGTGTATTCTTGTTTATCGTCGGACCAGATGGAGCATCCCTTAGCATCCCTTCTTTTCTTTGTGAGTATTATGCGTATTTTTGTTGTGCCGCACTGCTACGTTAAAATACCATTTTATGTAAATATACGCGTAAAACCAAATCAACATATTTTCTTTTGCATCCCTCTTTCTCATTCCATAATTAACCATAAGTTTATAAAAGTTATGTGGGTCCTGGCATAACACATGGTTGATCAATATTGGAAGATATATTTTTACATAAAAGATATAAAACAACTTTTGAAGCTAAAATTAAATAATTCAAATTTTTTGTGTAAATCTATCATGATATATGAGATTTACACAAAAAAATATATATATATGGTTGGAGATGCTCTCATAAATATTTCCTATTTTTTTTCCCAAAATTATTTCCTTAATCCTAATTTCATCCCAAAAATATCACTATCTATTTCTATATATATATATACTCATAAACATTGATTTATATGCACATACATTATATTGTAAATATATATTATGCTATAATAGCATTCTTTCTAACTTATATTTTTGGAAATAAATTTATCCATCTAAAAATTGTGCAGAAATAAAACTTACTCAACAAATATGTAATTATGATAATTATCAATTTTAATATTTAATTACTTACAAAATCACTTGTTAATATTAGATTTTTTTTATTTTAAAAAATAATTAATGTCACTCCATCCATCATTTATACTATCCTTCAAATTCAACTATCTTAGGTTCCCTCAAAAACTCAATTTATAAAATAAAATATAGTTTATTGAGGAAAGAGAAGGTAGATATAAAAGTTAAATCATATTATCAACAAACCTATTGGAAATTAAATATACTATCATGTGATAGCGGAAGAAAAGTAATAAATAAAATAAATAAATAAATAATAAACAGATTTGGGGCCTCTTTGTTGCAGAGGAAACAGTAGACAGACAAGCATCAACTAAAGCAATTCCGACCACATAAGAGTTGTAGAACTTGCAAGACATTACTGAGTTAATAATGTGGATTGTTACAAAAATTACAATTCTGATAGCGGAAAAAGCCAAAATAATGCCAAAAGCACAAATCAAGAAGAGAGATTACAAAGATATCTTGGACAACATATGAAAGAATCTTGAAATGTGTCACCTTGGTAAACTGAAAATGACCCGTATTCCATAATTAAATAAACTTCACTAGTTCAAACCTCCCTATTGTTAGCCTGGCGAGATGGAGATGATGCCTTCAATTTAGCGACGGTTTACTCCAGTTTGTCGACCTCTGTACAGTCCTGGAAGGAACTCGGTCACTATCTTCCCCACCGGATGGTTCATAACCATCACTTGTTGATCTCGATAATGAGATCCCCTTCTGAGTAGATGCTGATGATAGACCCGTGTACCGCCTTGCCTCTTCACCACCTAATGAGGAGATCCAGAGTGGGTGGGGATCAGGGGAGTCCAAGCTGCTCTCTGGAGAGGAAGCTATTACACCAGCTGAGCTGGACATAGGTAGGCTTGTCCGGAATGCACTCCTGGCTTCAAGTTGAAGAGGCGCCAAACTGGTTGATGTCTCGGGAATCAGATCACTTCCATTGCCATCAGCAGGTTCTTCAAGAAGTTGCTCCACCGGTAGGTGAACCCACTTACCAGCTCGTCTTCTGTTACTGTTATCAGGCCTTGGGACCATCCTACGGCCACTGCTGCCTGCTACTTGTTGTCCAAAAGGAGCTTCCTGTCTCACCACAGGCTGCAAAATTTTGGACTTCTTTCTTGCCTCTGCAGCAATCTTTGAAACCTCTTCTGCATTCAAGCGCGCTAATGCCCATGGGCTGATCTTAACAGCTCCAGGGTTCTTTTTCTTAATCGGCTCCTCTCCTACCATCTTTTTGCCTAATGACTTGACAGATGCAGTCTCTGGAGGAACTACATCAAACTGGAGAGAACCAAATATTGCAGCAAAATCAATATAAAACAAACAGTTTTGAATATTAATTATATCTGAAAGTTGATAATAGAATTAAAAGTTGCTAACGCTAATGTAGAATTTATTGTTTCAATTATCATTGCATCGTGAGCTGTCCCAATCACTATGCTGGATCTAATAGTAAAATGGTTCTCTGCTGTCGTTTCATTTCACCAGAAACTGAGGTTATGGCCTGTTTCACCTCTTTTGGTGGGATTACCGCAGCATTCCTCTGGACCATGATATCCTCGTCAGTTGGCACAACCGTAAAAGGCAACAGACTCACAAGTGTTTAGGATCCAAACACAGCTATATTGACTCAATATTATTTAATTCCATAAACCATGAGAAGTGAAAAATGTCATATATAAACTTTGCAAACTATCTCTGAAGGGTTCTTGGCTTAGGTTTTTTATTATAATTCTGGAAAAACATAAACCATTCTGAAAATTCGCTGCTTTAACATTTTCTTGAAAGTTGTTCTAGAAAACTGTTTTCCTAGCCTTTGAGAACTGTTTTCAGTTTTTAGAGTATTTGAAAAAAAATTTCAAAAAAAAAAACTGTACCAAAAAGTCATCCTTGCAATTTGTCTTTCCAAAACTATTTGAAATGAATTTTATTCTTAAACTGTTTAAAATTAGTTTCTTTAAATACATTTCTCTACTCTATAAATTCTTCAAAGGATATTTTTTCTCCCAAACAGTAGAAAGACAAATTACTCCTATGAATTCTATTACCACTTGGATGACTTGAACAATTGGGCAATTGACATACGAAAATTGAACTTGAATCCTATGGAAATATAATTGAGTCATTCCACTAATACATGCTTTTTAACAAGTTAAAAATGTGGCTGTAGGTCAGTTCCAAGTTCCAACTAGAAAACCTTGTACAACAAAATCAATCTGTTTAATGGTAGCGAACAGTCCAAACTATTTATTTCAGGCAGTATAAAAGGTAAATGTTAAAACAGAGAGCTGCAGCAAAGAGTCCGCCATATAATAAGTTATTAACCTATAATTTTAGTCAACATGTCACAAAATTGTTTGATATCTATGATTCAACATGTTATTCAAATTCTCTCCAAGACGAAGAACAAATTGGTCAATCATACCTGATCCTCAAGAAATAGGCGTGGAGGTGTACACCATGCACTTCGGTGGATATTATTAAAGGAACTTGCACTGCTAAACCCAGTAATGGAGCTAACATGTGACATCTGGGGACTTTGTTGAACTCCAACTCCTTGTTGTTCTTGATCCCTCAATGCTATGATATAATCATATGTGCTAATACCCTGTCACGAAAGGGTAGACAATTTGAGTATTTAACATATTAATTAATTGGTTTTTGTTTTCCCTGATAAATTTCAATCCGACATGCTTTTCCAAACACGGAAAAAATAGCCAGAAATGTTTTTCCAAAGAACAAAATAAATATTGGAAAAAAAAAAAAGGGCAGGAAGCATCATTGCAGAATCTACACAATTAGGCACGAAGGATGACATCAAGGCTTACCTTCTTTATGAGAAGAATGTGAAAGAAGAAAAGCTGAGCAAGAGGCAGGATTGCAATCATGGCTAAAATGGTGCATACTGCCTGTCACAATGTGAAAGTTACATTTTGTAAGTTGCAAAGAAAACCAGCACTGGGATGGATACTAATATTGTATGAAGGATTATTTTGCTTGGTTTTCCATTTGCCTTTTTTCTCTAATAACGGATCTAGAGCTTTTGCCAAGTAATCTTCTCACACGGATAGGGCACTGCCCACTCATATTGCTTGCCAAAAACCTGGGAAGGTGTCTGGCCCTTGCACGGAAAGCCAACCAAATTCAAAACCTTCCACTTGCTAGGTCTTATGCACAGAGACCAACTATTTTTCCCCACAGGGGTTTATGTTGATTGTGAGTTAACAGAAGCTTGGGAATTTCATAAGGTTGACCGGCATGGGTAGTCCATCAAGTTAAACAAAACAACAGACAGAACAATTTAATTTGGAAGGATAAGGAAAATAATAGAACACGCACCACAACTATAACAAAGGGAAACACTGAAAAACTGCTTCCTAATCTTGTGGTGATTTCTGCAGAGAATCTCTTGTGCTCAAAAAAGCAGCAGACCATTACAACGATTCCGATTGAACACTGAAGCACAAGCTGCAATTTCAAGTCCAAGGTGCAAAAACCATGTATATACCTGTCAGTAATCAACAAAAATAAAGAATGATATGGAAACACACCTACTCTTTGAGGCCATTTTATGGATTTTCCATGTCATTTGAGAGTGAAAACTCCAGGATTTCAGAAATATTTGAGACCAAGGCCGATTGTAGAGAATTTGGGAGCTAATCATGAACTAATAATGCGGGTAAATATGGATGACGGTGGTTGAATAATTGAGTGATAGGTTGGGACAATCTCACCTGGGAAAATAGTTACTAGTAATAATTATCATAATCATAATAATGATAGATGGCTGGAAAAAATGCATTCTTGGTAAAATGGATTTTGCTGTTGTTATCCTAAAGTAATCAGATTTACTTCACAGAGTTCCGAAAAACAATTCTCGACATGCTCATAGTATCAGTACGTAAAAATAATAAATACATCAACTGAATGACCACACTGTTCAGAATTCTAAATCAAGACCAGAGTATGCCCTGATGGGAATTAGAGCTGTTTGCACAAAGACTGGTGACATTTGGGGTATGTGGATTCTGGAAGCTGGGTAAGTTGAAGGCATCATTGGACAGAGATACACGTAGTATGGAGGCCCATGCTTACCAATAGAAGGGCCGAAACCATGAGGGTGAAGAACTGCCTGTAGTTCTTTCTGCCTATACAGTTATTGAGCCACTACAAAACAGAAGATAAAATAAGCATTAAAAGTAATGTCAATAAAATAGGAGTAGTCCTACCAAATCAATTATCCAGTAATACCCTGCAATGGTGATCGAAATGGTCAACGCATTTGTCACAAACTCTGCAGTGCTTGCTATACTTGAAAACCTGCAAGCGAATAATTATTTGAATCATATAAGCAACTAAGAAAATCCATCAATAAAAATTAGAGTGGAGGCTAGATAGGTTCTTGGTCCAGTGAGTTTGATATGTAAAGCAACAATCAAATTATGTTTGTGGAAACATCATTGGTGGAACCAGTAAAGTGGAATACCCAGCTTCTCAATACCATGGCATTGAGAAGATAATAGCTGAGATGCACTGCTGGTACCTTTTTTTCCTTGTTACAGAATAAGGAAAGCGTTTAAACAACAATTAAGAAAAACGTAGACATCACTCTTAATGTCAGATGCACCTACACACCTCTACTTCACACAAACTACAGTAGAACATGCCATCTTCGCTCATTTGTTGCTCAGAAGATTCTTCGTGAGAATTTGAGAAGTTGCACATAGAAGCACAAGGAAAGAACGCTAAAAGAGCCATAAAACAAGATGAACGGTGAGCTTGTGCATTCTTCTTTTCAATTTCAGTAGTATAAGCTTCAACTGTTGCCGCATTGGCATCTTGTATTGATGAATTTGATTCCCCACCTAATTTAGATTCCTTGAATGGGGCCTGCCTTTTGCTATCCCGAACTTTAAGATATTTTTTGGACTTGAAGACTCCAGGATCTGCGGGATCAGCTGCTGCACACCAAATATATAGGCCAAAGACGCATGTAATCTGCAAAGAATATATTTAAAGTTCTATTAAGAATTCAATAATGCAACAGTAAAAAGGGATATGATGAGTCATGAGGGATAAGTTTTCATATTTATGATAAATTCTTAACCATATACAGTGAATTACAAAGAAGACTAAACTAGGCCTATCTTATGTTGTACGTAGAAATAGGTTGCAGAAATCACGTTACCCCACCAACGACACTTGCAATCTCAGATTCAAGGAATTCAGAATTCTACTTTCAATTTGTAACTAAAATGTACCTACCAAAAATTGTGATTAAAACATAATCATTTATTTCATAAGAAGTCCATAGGGAACTTCAATATAAGGCCATTTGCCATTAATTCTATTAATTCCACTAGATTGATTACAGAGAAAAGGTTTCACTGATACCGTATATTTGAGACATGTGGGAAATATTGACTGGCAGTTGATTACTACATTCCAGGGAACTTTGTTGCTGAAAATCATATACAACTATAATTTGGAAGTATGCAACTTCTTTTTATTTTTATTTTTTTTGGATCAAGCAGCATGCAACTAGAACACATGCATATATGTCTTTGTGTGCTAATCTCACATATAATAGCACCGAATGTCTCTCAACAAGTAAACAGTAACTATTATTAAGTGAAGAGACCTACAATATACAGAGATTACCCACCTCGCGCGTCTACTATCCCACAAATATAAATTAGATAAAAACAAAGCAACATAATAACTTCAAATTAGCATCCAAATTGTACAACTTTCAGTTTTAGAAAATTTATCTTCTTATGGTACAAAGTCTGATATTAAGTTGTGTTGACATGAACTTTGGCTTAGAGAGACATTTTAAGGAAATGATTTTAGTAATTTTAGTTTTGCAACAAGGAAAGATTATTAAGCCTACGTGAACTGTGAATTGAGTTAGATAGGTTCATATTCACAACAAGAAATCAATTGATCTATAAAGGTAATCCAGATGCACACGTGTATGATTTGGTTGACTAAATTCTAGTATGGTGAAAACAATTTTCAAGAACTTTGAAATTCATAAAACAATTTTCAAGGAACTACAAAAGATTAATTTCTTAAATTAGGCCTTCTTCTAACTCAATTTCTGAAAACTGCCAAATAAAATATTTTAAACTGTTTTCAGCTTTATGAGAACAAAAAATATATTCCGAAAGCTACACCATGCATAAACTTAGCTCAGAAGAAGTTCACTTAAAATACAGTGTTTGATTGTGTTCACATTCACAGTTGTATACATATATTGAAGAGAGAAAACAGAGTTGTATCTCATTGTCAAAACCTTAACCTAATACACAAATATACAGAAGGGGTTATATAAGAAATACAAGTCTCACTTAACTACATTAGGGCCCCTATCAACTTATTGTAATTACATAATGGCCCAACACTTATATATATATATAAAACATTCTAACAGCTATTTTGCTCTGTCTAAGGCCAAAGATTTAGCACATTATTATATTTTTGTTACTATCTCAATCCATATTAGTTTTGGACCTTGGCCTTCCCCTGGACCACATTGATGGTTTGTTACTTACTATACTAATTATGTGCAGAGTAGTGTTTAGCTGAATTTGAAAACAATTTGAACCTACACCTTCTGCAAAGTTCAGTCGTTATATGTTGAATTTGTATGCTTTATCTTGTATGGCATATGGACCAGAATGAGTCCTGTTATAGATGTGATTTCCTATGGGAAGATTATCTACCCCTCCTTGTTAGTTTTTAGTTAGGTTAGGAAGAGTGGCTTCTTGTGGGCAAAAATAAACTGTCAAACAGGTTAAGTTTCATTACTCTGACTTTATTTGATTGGTTTGACAATTGACACTAAGAGAATCGAAATTCCTTCACCATTGACCATCCTCATTCAGTAAAGTATTATATTTGCTGCACTCATGCCTTTTGACAAAAATTGAAATCCAGATAATGCGTTCTAACAACTTTAATAATTGTCTATGGCCATGATACTTTGGAACATGGTATTTTCTGCTTAACTTTATATACACATAAATATATATATATGTTTCTCTTTTTCATGATGTGCTAATAATCAACTTTTTTCAATTTGGATTAGGGGACTGGGGAAGACAATCCAAACAATAGCTTTCCTGGCTGCTGTGTTTGGAAAAGATGGAGAGTTTGGTGATTCCAGAACATTAAAGGGAGATCAGGGGAGGAAGAAGGGCCCTGTACTAGTAGTTTGCCCTACTTCTGTCATTCACAACTGGGAAAGCGAATTTTCTAAGTGGTCAACCTTCAGTGTCTCTATTTATCATGGTGCAAACCGAGATCTAATTCTTGAGAAACTAGAAGCATCTGGAGTTGAGATACTTATAACTAGTTTCGATACATATAGGATTCATGGTAGCATTTTGTCAGAGTTTCAGTGGGAGATTGTAATCATCGATGAGGCACATCGGCTTAAGAACGAAAAATCAAAACTTTATAAAGCATGCTTAGAAATTAAAACCCGAAAACGATTTGGTCTCACAGGAACTATATTGCAGAACAAAATTATGGAACTGTTCAATCTCTTTGACTGGGCTGCGCCTGGATGTTTGGGAACGCGTGAACATTTTCGGGACTATTACGATGAACCCCTCAAGCAGGGGCAGAGGTCAACTGCTCCGGAAAGATTTGTCCAGGTCGCTGATGAGCGTAAACAACATCTAGTTGCAGTTCTGCGTAAGTATCTATTAAGAAGGACAAAAGAGGAGACTATCGGGCATCTTATGATGGGGAAGGAAGATAATGTTGTATTTTGTGCCATGAGTGACTTACAGAAGCGTGTTTATAGGAGGATGTTACAACTGCCCGATATCCAATGCCTCATAAATAAAGACCTCCCTTGTAGCTGTGGAAGCCCACTTACACAAGTGGAATGTTGCAAAAGGACTGTTCCTAATGGAATCATCTGGCCTTATCTTCACAGGGATAATCCTGATGGTTGTGAGTCATGCCCCTTCTGCATTGTTCTTCCTTGCCTTGTCAAACTTCAGCAGGTTACTGAACTTTTAAATGCTTTTGTATCAATGCATCTTGATGAATGAGTTTTAATTATGATGCCTCTAGATTTGCAATGAATTCATCACATGTTCTTTAATGTTTATAGTAAATATATTACATAACCCTCCTTAGAAGCCAAAGGCTAAAATTTAAGGCTTTGGCCCTTCACCAATCAAGGAACTATTTCAGCCTAGGAAGAAATATCCAATGGTGGTTTTGTTTTAGTTATATATACTTCATATTGGAGTGGCACTTGCATCCTATTATTGTGACTCTCTTTTTGCCTTTGCCCTTCTGGGTACCTTTTTTTTTTTCCGTCGTTGTCCTACATTTCTAAATATATAGATACCTACATAGATGTGTAAATACATGTGTGTTGTCTTATATGTTTTGGGGTTTATGTTTGCAATGAAAGTTTTCTGACAGATAAGCAATCACCTGGAGCTGATTAAGCCCAATCCCAGGGATGACCAAGATAAACAAAGGAAAGATGCAGAGTTTGCCTCCGCTATATTTGGTACTGATATAGATTTGGTTGGAGGAAACACTCGGAATGAGAGTTTTATTGGCCTGAGTGATGTTAAACATTGTGGCAAAATGAGAGCATTGGAAAAGTTGATGTTCACTTGGGTTACAAAGGGTGACAAGATTCTACTCTTCAGTTATTCTGTGAGGTAACGTTCCATGACATCACTATTTAGGTCCTTCAAGTGCATGCCTTTTCACTTGTATACTTGTTCTGCTGATTAAATTATAGTTCAGTTGTTTTTCACTTTATCTATTATTTTCACCTATTTAGTAGGAAACGCCAAATGAGATAAGAGATAAAAGAAGCTTCGTGAATTGATTCTGAAGATAAATAAGTTGATCACTCAAATAATTATATTTTACTGTTGATTGTGCGAATAGATGTAATATGAATGTTGGTATACTTGGGTAAACTGCAAAATGTGATATATCAGTATACTGATGAAATTTTGCTTTTCATGATCCTTTCAAGTTTGTAAAGGAAAATTGACATATTGGGATTTTCTTTGATTCTCGTTTGAGAAATGTAAAATGTAAATTTAAAAATATTGCAAGTCAATTACATGTCTCATATTATAACCCTTTGCTAATCTGTGCGCTATATGTGTATAATGTTATCCTAATGTTTGACATTTGTAAGGTTAAATATATTAAAAAAAAAAAATTTGTTAAGTTTTAGTTTAATGTTAAAGTGATAAATTATTGTTAAAAGATTCATCATGTCTGTGCTCTGTTTTTTCTTCACTTAGATCATTGATATCGGAGGCAGATTTTCAGGAGAATGTTTCCCATATAATAAGGAAGTTGTGTGCTACACTGGAAACTTGCATCTAACGAGTTATTTACTTATTTGACCATCACATTCAATGTCAACCTGTACAATAACCATAAACTTACTCTGCTGTAAGAAGTAGAATGTTGCACAATTGAGGAGCTCAAGACTCAAGTTGAGTCTTGAGCTCCTCAAT
>JAOTQH010000032.1:2134207-2146105 GCA_025631255.1 Cornus kousa
AAGTAACACTATCTAATAACTTAAATTTTTGGATAAATAAACAAGCGCCTACTCATTAAAAATGATTTAGCCAACTAAAAGAAAACTTTGCAGACTTTGCTTGCTCGGATATCTTTCCTTTAAACAAGGTTTATTTTTGTTGTCATACATGTTACATATTTTTTGTTTTTTTTTTTAATGTGTGTATTACCTTTCCTTTATTTTATTTTATTTCCAAGAGCTAACTTTCAACAAAATAATTGCATGGATGAAACATAAATTAGCTTGTATATTTTGTCAATCAGTCATATGGGATAAAGATAAGGAGGAGGATGATGAATTACCCTTGTCATAACTTTAATTTGGTTGTAATTTTTCAATTTTGGAATTTTATATATACAAGGAAAAATATTGCTGAGTAGTAGGAAAAAACAAATTAAATATGGAGAATAAAACTTAGTGTAATGGTTCGTTCCTACCTCCTCCTTTTTTCTCAATTGCCAATTTTTTTTAGTTAGTAAGAATAAGAAACACATATTAAAATATAAAACATTTATGTCCTTTTAATCATCGCCGAGGCAGATTCAAAATCACATGTCGAATTAAAATTCGAAAATGTGTAGCGTTGCTTTTTTGAAAAAGAATTACAAATCGAATCTTTCTTCTTAATCAAAATAACATGACTCCAAAACTTACCAAATGTCAAACAGGCCCTTAATCCACTTAACTAAAATCAATAATCCATTAGATGGGGTGAAATCGAGTTACCACAAAGTTAGTGGGTCAATGTATAAATACATTTTAAAATTGTTTTAGAAATTGACACATGAGAAAAGACGAAGCGAACGACGTGGAGAAATTGGCTCTATGATTGTAATTGTCTCCCCCTCGAAGTCCTAATCCCAGAGAGACTCTACTAATCATCACATTTCAAAAGGGGGCGGGACTCTCTCTCTCTCTCCTCTCTTAAGCACTTTCTCTCTCTACAATTAACATCCAACTGCCAGAAAGAGACAGGGAGAGGAAGCCGCTACGCTTTCTCTGTTTCAGTGCCCGGAACACTCCTCAGGTCTATCTCTCCTCCCATTTATGTTGTACACTATTTTGTTCATATTATTCTGATATGTATTATGTATGTTGTACACACATTTATGTGTGTTTTTGTGATATGCATACAAACGCATCAAACACACATTCCACATCTTTAAGGTTTCTCACTTAATGGTTAATTTTTTTTTTTTTCCTTCCAATTTTAATTTGTTGATCTTATTATATGATTTCTTTCTTTATTTCTTAAATTGTTGTTTTCCTTATAGCCTAACTTGTCAATTGTGGTTAACTTTTTGTACACATTCTTCACAACAACAAACAATTAACGCCAAGATTTGCATTTTCTTTTCATTGTTTTGGGTCTAAATTATATATATAATTTTATTTTCTTTTAATTTATTTATTTTTATATATATAATCATGTATTCGTGTTTCTTTGTTTTTTTTTTATATAATCATGATTTGCACATAGGCTGCTGTTCTTCTTGTTGTTTTGATAAACACCCATTACTGGTCTTTTGTTTTATTAAAAAATATAAATTACCTTTCAGCCTATTATGATTCTTTTATTGACTTCTTAATCTTACTTGACGGCGACTCTCAACAAACCTTTCTTAACTTTTATTTTTGTCTTCAGTATGTATCTATCTTCATATATTTAAGCTTTTTACGCAAAGAGGATCTCTCTGTCTTTTTTTTTTTTTTTTTTAATAAAATAAAATAAATCATTTGTACCCTTTTTCTTATTGGTTTAGTTTGGGTGGGTAGTCATGTTGTCTATTTAGAAATAATGCTGTGACTAGTATTTTCTGTGGATTGGTATTGTAGCTAGAATCTCACATAATATATATATATATATATACACACACATATACATATATTTTCTTTCACCTTCAGGATATTTTCAAAGTTGATATATATCACTGTGCTATTTGGGGTTACCTCAATGCTATGCCATTTTTCTCTATCACAGGCTGACCGCTGTTGTACTTGAAAGCTACCCAGGATGTGCTTATACTATATCCTCTTACCTTCAAGGTAACTATTGGGATTGAATTTCCAAGTTCGGTTGTTAATTAGAACTGCAAAAAAAACACGAATCACTTAATTAGTCATATAGTGGTCTAAGTTTTGTGACCAAGAACCATCTACAGACATGGTGAAATCACTCTCTTTAATAGCAGAGATGATGTTATCTGTCTGTTTTTCTTTCCTAAGTATCTGCAAACTATTCTTTCCTTACTACTATATGGTCTACAATGTTGGGAGTTTTTGTCGCAGGAGTTTATGATCCTCAAAGGGAATTTCAGTTTCTGTTCCGAGGTTTATCTTAAGCTCTTAGCAAGTAAACATCCCCATTGGTATGCACCCGTGCATGAACCTCGGGACTTCAGGGTTCATATCCATTTAAATTATACTTCTACTTTATTCTATTACAATATGCCTCAGACAAAAACATGAATGCATTTTGTTGAGTGATTTGTTTTATATTTGATGATAATACCAATTTTTTTTAGATAATGTATGTTTATATTTGCTTGTAAGAATGCGGGTTTTGTAAACCCAGATAGTGGAATATATACTAATCTCTAGAAAGGTAATCGTTTAATATATGATTGAATTCCAACTATTAACAATTGTGAGACCTAAATACCAAGTTCTTCTCCGAGAATCGGAAGTATTTCTATTGAAGAACAGATAACATGATTTTATATATGTTTTACACCAAGATTTTCAGTAGCATGGCCACATCCTATGTGGTATTTAAGGACAGACTGTTTGCGAAGACAAGTATGAACTGTTGAGTCTAATTTTTTTTGTTTAGTTTTGGAATTTGGTCCATTATTTGTTTAGTTGTGGAATTTCGTTCTGAATTTTTTTTTTTTATCTTTCGTGATCACGAATATCAGAGATATTGAATCCTCGTTTAGTGCCCTGGAAACAATAAGGAGTGTTATACTCTGTTGCATCTCCTGTTAATTTGTTTGATGCTATTTTTGTATACTCTTGTTAATATGGTTGATTGTAGGGAATTAGGGAGATGTAACTCTTTCAAATTAATATTTTTGTTTTTTTTTTTTTTTTTTTTTTTTTTTTTTTTTGAGGAGTTGAGTAGCATGGCCACAAGCTATGTAGTATTTAAGAGGGACAGATTGTTTGCGAAGACAAGTATGAACTGTTGAGTCAAATTTTTTTGTTTAGTTTTGGAATTTGGTCCATTTTTTGTTTAGTTGTGAAATTTCGTTCTGAATTTTTTTTTTACCTTTCGTGACACGAATATCAGGGTTATTGAATCCTCATTTAGTGCACTGGAAACGATGAAGAGTGCATACTCAGTTGCAGTTCCCATTAATTCTGTTTGATGTTATTTTTATATAGTCTTGTTAATCTGGTTGATTGTAGGGAATCAGGGAGATGTAAGTCTTTCAAATTAGGAGTTTTTTGAATTCTCCTTCTAATTTGATTTTTGTTTTGAGGAATCCATTGCAGGTGTTTTGTTTCCCAGGAGTTATTTATATGCTGTGTCAACTCTTTCTGTGAAGTTGCTATTTGATATGAAAAGGACAGTCATTCTGGTCTGGTCGTCATTATGGGAGGCTGTGCTTCAAAACCAAATAGAAAAGTTAGATCACACAAGAAGTACTTCTACAGGCTTGGCAAATGTCGCCGAAAGATTTCCTCTTCTGTTCCTGTTGTACCTATGGAACGGCTTAGTGACGCAGAAACCCATGTAAGAGATTTTGCTGTTAGTGAGTTCGTCCATCTAGCCTTCGAGAAGGGTGCTGCAGCCACATGCGGAAGATCTGAGGTCTCTAATTTGACATTTCATCTCACCCAGCTGCAATGGGACGACAACCAACTTGATGCAAATGGTACATTTCTTTTTTCCTTCTAATGTCAGAGGAATTTCCATCCACGAAAATCAACTGAGTAAACGTCCCAATCCAGTCAAGTAATGTGAGTTAACTATTCGAGTTGTATCCATTAAATTGGAATTAGGAACACTTGAAATATAGATACAGACAAAAAAGATATTTTTACTATCTAATCAGGCAGAATTTTCTATCAAGGAGTCATTTGTCCATGGTTGGACATTGAACTACTGGTCAAATGGTTGGACCACTTCTCCTTTAAACCTCTCATTATTATATTACTTTACTCCATTTGAGAAACTCATATTTGTGATTTACGATTTGTATAAACCCCATGTGTATGATAATCTCTCCGTTGGTTTGATATAAATTTATGCTTAAAATGAGCACTATATTTTTTGTTCCTTCAGTGTGAAGTGTTTTATGCGGTTGGAGATCGGGGATTGGCACAGGTTATTTTTGTAAATATATTGCTGCTCACTGAAATTAACTTATTTTGCAGGTATATACCAAGAGGAAGTATGGTTTGACTCTCTCAGTATACTGGAGTCCGATTCAGATGATGACTTCATTAGTGTTCATGGGGGTAAGTTCTTTATTTAATTTTTGATATTTGGTTGATAAATGACTCTAGATTTCTTTTTTCTAATTTGTTATTTATTTATTTCATTGCATGTAGATTGTTTTCCTTCTTTCTGCAATGCAATTGGGAACATCTCTGATAACCAGATGATTCAGTATGAAAAAGCATCATGCTCTATCGATAATGGGTGCAATTATGATGGGGTGTATGGAAGCTACCTGAAAATAGATGGAGGAAAAATTGAGAACTTCGTGAGTAAAGATGAATATGGGGAATCAAATGGATTCTCGGATTTAGGTAAAAGCAGCCGGGGTCATGAACTTCCATGCTTGATGAAGTCTGATGAAGTCTGTACTAACAGGAAGAAAGTCTTAGATGATCATTGTGGAAGCTTTAACAGTCTAAAAGTGAATTTACATGATTCTGAAGAGAGATCTCAAGAAAACTACTTGAACTCTTGTTTACCTCGGTTGCTTCCTTTAGTCGATGTCAATGATATAAATCAATCTCCACCAAGTCCAGGCTCAACGTCAAAGAGAAAGAAATCAACAGTTATCATGCTTGCAGTAAAGAGGAAATCCTGTGATGGTGATGAAATGACTGAGTTCTGTAAGTACCAAATGTAGTTAAATTCCGTGTAGGCTTGTACATATGTTTTTATAATAGGAGTCTCAATATTGACTATTTGTCCTTTTCTTTTTCTTTTTTGAAATTCATGTGTTTGTCTAAGTTTTCTAGTACAATGGACTTCTTTATTTTGAATGAACCTAAACTTTTAATAATCTTTTATTTCTAGGACTAGTGAGCATGCCATATGATATGATGTGAATAAAGACTGCAACATAATCTACACTGGTTGACATTAAATATGTAACTAGAAAACCCCATATTTTGGCATTGTATAGTAACAATATTCCATCAAATGTTTAGAAGCTGTAATTGGAAACTGTAGCTTGATATGTCAAAACGTTTTTTGTAGTGTGCCTTGGGAAAAAAAAAAAAAAAACACACAAAACTGGGACATAGTCCAGGTTGGTTGGCAAATGCATTGTGATATGGAGACAGTCTGTTTCAGTTTTTTCTTTTTACTATTCAGCAAGTAATTACTTGAATTCCATTTTTTTTTTTTTTTTTTTGGGGGGGGGATTTAAGGCACTTGCACTTCATATGTTAAACTATTAAGTTAAGAAATCCTCCTTATGGATGTACAACATCAAACACTAAAATATCAATTGAAAGAAAGGTTTAGGGTGATTTTTTAGCGAATACAAATTTGGTCAGCCATTCCATGTAGACGTTTACTAATTTAATGAGCATAATAACAGGTTCATCCCAGAGATTCTTATATCATCCCAGAGCAGGACTTCTGATTCCTTGTTCAACAGACGATAAGACAACTCCGGGATGCTGGTGTCACGTAGCACCTTCAGTTTTTAAGCTCCGGGGCAATGATTATTTCAGGCATGCTGTTGAATTGTTTTCATCTTCCATTTACCAGATTATGTTCATTTGCAGCTACTAGTGTGGTTCTGAAATTTGGTTTTTTAAATATTTATTGCTACTGTTCAACTGAACCTAATTTAAAATGCAGAGATAAACGGAAATATCCTGCTCCTAATTACAGCCCATATTCTCCAATCGGTGTTGATCTATTTGTTTGTCCACGGAAGATACATCACATTGCTCAGCACCTTGAACTTCCCTATGTAAAAGCTCATGATAAAGTGCCATCGCTGCTGATTGTCAATATTCAGGTATCCTTTTCACTTATTTCTTCCTCTTGACCTTCCTTTATGATTGATTGTTGGGTGGATTAGTGAATGGATTGGAGTGAATTCTGATACCCCATTTTACAGTTTATTTGGTTCCTTCTATGCCGAGGACCAAATCAAACTAATGTTTTTTTGTTTTAACTATGCACTGCATAGCTTACTGCACTTCTTGTGATTGAGAGCCAGAAGTTTATAATGTGGAACCTGCAGTAATGTTTCCCAACTGGATGAGGTGGGGGTGGGGGTACTATTGGTAAAATTGAAATGCAATTTCATCAGCTTATATGAAAAGTAGTGGATTCTGAGAGAGGGCTTTTGTGTTAAAATTTTGATTTATTGTGGCAGATGCCTACTTATCCTGCTTCCCTGTTCCTTGGTGATAGTGATGGGGAAGGCATAAGCCTTGTATTATATTTCAAAGTATCTGAGGGTTTTGACAAAGAGATATCTTCTCAATTCCAGGAGAGTATCAAGGTACTTGCAAACTTCTCTTAAAAGGTGCATGTCTATGATTCGGCATTAGCACTACATCATACTTGTATACAATGTTTTCACTTTTTATTCTGTAACTTGTGCTCCTAGATTTTATACATTCCCTGCTTCCACGCCCCATTTATTTAATATATCCATTTTATTTCTCTTAGTATCAGACTATCATATGTCTGTAGTATAAATTAATACTAATTTATACTATCAGTTTATAAAATCTCCTTAATCCATATGTCTGTTTCCCATGAATAGTGTCCTTTAACCACAAAAATGCTTTTTATGAAAACGAATGAGAATCAAAGCTAATAAATTAATTCAAGTACGAAAAAGAAATACAGTGCAAGAGTAAGTCTATCATCAGGGCATTGTTATGGTGATTGTTAAGTTCGTGTTCTCTGCTCTCATCCAACAGCTGAGGTCTTCATGTCACCGTGAGACTTTTTCCAATATGCAATTGAAACCTAATTTAGTTGAGTGGAAACATGGGAAGTCCAACAGGATATAAAATGAGAAAAAAGATGCTTTGGACATGTGCAAAGAAGATCACTAGGTGTGCCAATTAGGAAGGGTGACATGGTTGATGGTCCACATCGAGGTTAAGGCTAGAGGAAGGGGAAGACCAAAATTAACATGTGTGGAGTTAGTAAGGAAAAATATGATAACATGTGGTTTGACTAAGACTATGACCTTAGAAAGAGCAGAATGGAAAAATATGATCGTGAAGCCAATCCCAAGTAGTTGGGAAAAGGGTTTGTTGAGTTGAGTTGGGAATGAGTAGTAGTAAAAATGAAATTTGAAGTGTTTAACATTGGAAACTGTTAACAACAAGCATGTGGATTTTGGAATCTCCATGTTATGTGGCATGAATACAAGTGTGATAAAAACATATGGGATCTATAAAGCAGTGCACTTTTCTATATTAAAAAAAGAATAATTTAGTTTCCAAGTTGGTCGAAGTTAAAATTATGCACTTCTTTCCTTTTTATGAGTTCATACCTTTACATATATGATATATATGTCGATATATATATATGCATTTATTATAATTGTTAATCAACATTACTGCCATCATTAGTATTTGGGCGAAAATGGATAGATAAAATGGATTGAGGTGTTAAATAGAATGGAAAAAAATTACCAACTTCTTCATGTTAGTCAAAAGGATGTTTCTTGTGCAATATTGGAATAAATGAAAAGAATTAAGATAGAATATGTTAGTTAATTATTTAAAATTATGGTATATTTGAATAAGTAAAATTCATATTATTGTTGTTGTATATTTATAGTATCCGTGTTCATGTGTTTGTATGTTTTTTTATACATAGGCCTGAAATTGTTGTTAATATAAAATACCATCAAGTTCAAATCAATATTACACTATGGCCTATCAAAAAAGGAACACATGCACACGAACACCCAATTGCATTATTGATATTTATAATCAATGGGATGTTGAGTCGAGAACCTCTATTTCTATTAAGTACTAGTAAATATACTTCATCTATATCCTAAATTAATGATATATATATCTTTAAATTTTTGGAAGGTATTTAGAAATTTCGAAGAAGACATGCTCTAAATGCATGTCCCCTTAAAAAGTTGGAGTTCCCAAAAGAATCACTAAATATGGGACAGAGGGTGTATGTGATTTCTCTCTCTCCCAAACAACCCCTTGCCCCCAAATTTTTTTTCCCTGTTTGGGGGTAGAGTGGGGTGTTGATGGCTATGGAAAAGATAACAAACCTTGAGGGACCCCGGTTTAAGATGGAAATAATGAAATGAGAGTAGTATACTCCTTAATTTTTCCATCAACTTCATGAAGGATTCAGTCACAAAAACAAATATGAAACTGCTTAATTTTCCCAGTCTCTTAGTTTTGGTTCATGGGCTCTGAACCGGTTCTTATTTTATTGAAAATGTTGAAAAATAACTCTGACAACATGACTGGTTTCGTTCATTTCTTAAGAAGATTGACTGGATAAGGTGGAAGAAATCGTAGCTAAATTTAGACAATGATTTTTTTTTTTTTTTTTTTTGACATACTATGATTCCTGTCCAGCGTCTGACAGATTTTCTTGTCTAGGGTCACTCCACTTTTATTGTTTCTTTCCTTTTGTGCCCCTGCAAATACTTACTTTTTTTTTTTCCTCTCTTTATTCTGTCATTAATACATTACTTTTTTCTCCCTAAATTAATACATTACTTTCTTCCTTCTGTAATATTTTAGTTTAACTGCCATATTTTGGTTTCTACAACAGAGATTGATTGAGAATGAGATGGAAATAGTGAAGGGTTTTGCAAAAGAATCTGTTGTTCCTTTCAGAGAAAGACTAAAGATCATGGTTGGGGTGGTTAATCCAGAGGACCTCCACTTGAATTCAGCTGAAAAGAAGCTTTTACATGCTTATAATGATAAGCCAGTGCTTTCACGTCCTCAACACACATTTTACACAGTAAGGGAAATTTTTATTTCCTGTTCTGGGTTCATCTTCATTCTCATCTTGATGATAGTTTGAGTATTTCTTTTGGTAGTACCAGCACCATATAGTGGTCTTGCCATCAGACTATGTGCTGTTGAATTGGAAGCATATATACTTCAGCTCTTACCGTCTTTTTGCTTAATGATTTCATGCATCTTTCTTTTGGTAGTACCTGGAGTATAGTCCTAGTCTCTTTGATATTTTATTATTACTTTTTTAAAATATAATTTATTACTTTTCTACGCCAGTTAATATGTTTTGGTACATTAAATTTCTGTGTGTCATTCTTGCATTTAACTATAAATTGGTAATGATATACTAGCTGTCTCACAGATTTGCATTGATAGATAGACAATTGCAATCTTTTTTAGTTGCATAATGGGGTTTCTAATACATTAAAGGACAACTTTTTCCGAGAAAGTGCAATGAGAAAATCAAAATCAGGATCCATTATTGTGACAGATCTTTTTAAACCTGTGCTCTCAATATGTATGAAATAATTTGAAAAGGGATGGCATACCCAGGCTTAGCTCTGCACTCTGAATGTTTTACTAAAGGTCCTTGAATGGAAGTAGTAGATTAGTAGTGATAGGTTCAAGTTGACTGTCCACCAACACCTAGTCACCTTCTTGTGTGAAGGCAATTATTGGACTTTTAATTACCTTGTGGAGAAAAAAATATGAAATAATATTAGAATTCCAGAAGAGTGCTAGAATGTTTAGATTTGAGTAAGAACTCGGAAACGGTTTTGAGCAAGTAAATATACTGCGTACTAACGTTCATCTCCTCTCGGAGAGGAACGCGTTCCAATATGCTTGGAGCTTTGCATAGCACGTTTAGTCATGAAAAAACTTATTAGCTGTTCGCTCAGCCACTGATGTTTTAATACTTGTGCAGTTCGACCTCTTTACTTTGTTCTGAGAAGTTCAACTATTTGCATCCAGCTCTAGGCATAGCATCGGTAGTAACTTTGCTTATGCTTTTTATGCAGGGACCGAATTATTTTGAGATTGACCTTGATATACACCGGTTCAGCTACATATCTAGGAAAGGACTTGATGCATTCCGAGAACGGTTGAAATATGGGATACTTGATCTTGGTTTAACCATTCAGGTATGGCTTTTATCTTTACCTTTTGCAATCTCAATATCAGAAAGTTAGCTGTATAAAAATAAAAGAAGGTAACGTTAGCTTACTTTTCATTTCTCTTAATATATTACATTGTAGTAAGAAATGAAACTGGCCATGGATTTAGCTCATTTGAAAATTTGATGTCTGGTGGGGATTTTAGTGATGTCAGGTTAAGAGGGTATTGTATTAGTTTAGGTTCCTAGTGTGAGGTTTTGGTTTTAAAGTTTTAATCTTCTGAGGTTCTTAAATGCATCCTGAAAGAAACAATGGGGTCATTAAAATTGAGAAAAAAATGTGTTAGTTTGAATAAATATTACTTGAAATATCCGATTTGTAATCATGCGAAGAAACATCATGACCGCAAGAAAAGGTACGGAATGAATAATAATGTGAGATTAGGTATTTTTAAAACATGGCCACTTGATGCTTGAAAAGTCAGTCAAGCTTTGGAGATTTAAGTACATAAATTTAGAAATCCATTATGTCTGAACATATTCTTTAGAGTTGTGATAGAAAGTCTGAAAATCGGACACATCCGACTACATTTATGTGAATGGAGGATCAGTGCCTGACGTCATCCCCCACTCACATAAAATAGTTGGATGTGTCCTACTTCGGACTACTTATCATTTTCCTATTTTTTGATTTATTCTTCCCATTTACTCAACTCCACCTAAAATCCTTTTTCTGGATATTCCAGCATTTCCATGCTCATTCTATTTGTTGAATGCTGTTAAAACTTACCTGCTTTTTTTCTGTTTGATATTCTTGACAGGCACAAAAACCAGAGGAACTTCCAGAGAAAGTCCTGTGCTGTGTGCGCCTGAATAAAATTGATTTTGTAAATCATGGCCAAATTCCTAGAATTGTAACCCTTGATGAGAATTGATTTTAGATGGGAGCAGGAAAATGATGTATTACGACCCAAAATTCCGGCAACAAAGCTTCAAGAACACCTTGTAAAATTTGGAACACAGCTCCAATTTATTCAAATAAAAAAAAAAAAAGAAGAAAAAAAAAGAATTAATAGAAGGAAATTCATTTTGTAATTCAAAGTCTCTTTTCTCTTATTATTATTTCACTTTTGATTTTTTTGCAATACAATGGTAGGAATAAGTTTATATTTTGTCTGTGGATTTAGACCTGTTTGTCACCACATTATCCATCGTTTTTGGATTGGCAAGAACAGAGAGGACAAATTGTAAGATAATTTGCTCAGTCTTTCATCAGCCATTTTTCCATACACTTGGTATGAATTCTGTTTTACTAATTGTTACTTTAAATGGTCAGGGCCTAAAACAATAGGCCGTATGAAAAGATATTGACAGCCAGTTAGGAGAAGCAACCAACTCTGGACACTCTTTCCAGTTTATATCAGAAGTAAATCTAAGCACCACCAAAAGCTGTAGCAGTATCTTTTCTACCTTTTAAAGTGAAAAGTGAGGCTGGAGTATCCATGGTTTTAAAGTAGAATGTAAAGTTCGAGTATCCATGGTTTTAAAGTAGAATGTGAGGGACCTAGTATCCGTAAGGGCAAATC
>JAOTQH010000032.1:2264602-2278167 GCA_025631255.1 Cornus kousa
AAAAAAAAACCAACAAATAAAAAAAAAAAAAAAAAAAGAGGCTAAAGATGAAAAGATTTTTTTGTTCTTCATATTTTTGGTTGACCGTTTTTTTGTTCTTCATATTTTTTGGTTGACCGTGGTGTAAGTTGAAAGAGTCGTTAGCCCAACCGTGTTTATTTTCATAAACATCATCAAGTAAATCATATAATATATACAGATATGTTACCTGTATAAAAATTGAAGGCAAAAACATATGATGGTAATGTATATGAGAAAAAGGAAAAACAAAAAAACCAAAATAAAGATGGAATCGAAAAATAAATTGCAGTAGCCATATATATATATATATATATATATATTAAATAATACTACTGTATTTAAGATTTATTTGTCCAATGGAAAAAAACATGGAGTAGAAAAAACAGTCAAATAAAAAATAAAAATAAAAATCAGTTACCAAAAAAAATGAAAAACAAAATTTTATCTCAAACTGAGAAAACACAAATTGAAACAGACAATGCTAATTTCTCTTCATTTAAAAAAAAAAAAAAAGAAGAAAGAAGAAGAAGAAGATTGGACTGAGATATAAGATTAGATGGTGGTGCATCTCATGTAACTATGTTAAGAAACTACCTGAATTCAAGTCTAAACAATCTTGAGGATGAGAAAAAAGAGAGAATGAATCCGTTGCTATGCGAACTAGATGAAAGAGACGATCTGTGATGTGATTAGGTTTCTTTACATATATATAGGGATACAGGTGGAATATTTTATTTTTTGTTCACAAATATGGAGGGCACGCTTGGTATTTTCAAAGTTTCATTAAACCCCTTAACAACTTCCCGTATCTTTAAAAAAAGAGCGTTTAGAAAAAGCTGGGGGTACCCAGCTTCTCTAAAACACTCTTCTAAGACTCAAAAGCTCTTTTAAAAAATTAGTCAAACACTACTTAAAATAGCTTCTAACCCAAAAAAGTTAAAAGCAGCGTTTCAAAAGCCAATCCAAACGAGCCCTTAGTTGTTTTCTTAGGTATGTACTTGAACAAAATGGGTATCGATATTATGATCTTGTTGCTAAACAACTCAGAGGCTCGATCTCATCATGTTGTCTTCTGAGAACATAAGATGTTTCACACATTGTCCACCTTTAGTGTTCCTGATGATACTTTTTCTTTTTCTTTTTTTTTATCCATCGGCAATCTCTCCTGATCCCATCCTAATCCTACTCATTTAGAATCATGAGACATAGTCGATTCTCTGTCAACTAAGTCCCAGTTATCTTGCCAATCTAAGGTGCATAAAAATACAACTATTATAAATCTTCATCATCCACTCGGGTACGAGTTCCTCCTTCACATCTTAGTAATTTTCATTGTTACCATGCCCATGCCACCTTACATGAACTTCAAACTTTTTGTCAAACATACTCTTAACTCTTTGTGGCAGCAAGTAATGAAAGAAGAGTTAGATGCACTTGCAAAAACTCAGACATAAGATCTAGTTAATTTGCCTTGTGGAAAGTCTGCTATAAGATACGAATGGGTCTATAAGATGAAGACCCGCTCAGATGGTTTTGTTGAGTGCTACAAGGCCCGTTTTGTAGCCATGGTATTGACTTCGAAGAGACCTTTGTTCCAGTTGTTCACCTCCCTTTTGTTTATACTCTTATTACCATGGTTGCCTCCCGTCATTGGAGCTAGTCTCTTTCAAATGGATGTGAAGAATGCTTTTGTGTGATTTGGAGCTAGTCTCTTTCAAATGGATGTGAAGAATGCTTTTGTGTGATTTACTTAAGGAAGTTTATATACCGCCTCCTCTAGTATATCATCGTCCTCCTAATACGATGTGTCATCTCCGTCGTGCCTTGTACAGAGTTAAACAAACACCTCAAGCTTGGTTTTCCAAATTCAGCTCAATTATCTCTCGTCTTGGTTATTCTGCTAACTCCTATGATTTAGGCTTATTCATCCAACGACCGTGGTGTCATCCTTCTTCTACTTTATGTTGATGATAAGATTATCACTTTAGATGATTTGCAAGGAATTCATGAACCAAAACAGTTTCTGTCATTAGTTTGAGATGAGATCTTGGACCACTCAGTTATTTCCTTGGTCTAAAAATCACTACAGTTGTTGACGTTACTATCTCACTTAAGCAAAATACAACTCAATTTTTCTTTTTTCTTTTTTGTTTGAAAGACAATAAGATTGTCGATACATCACTTGAGTCCAACGCGAGACTCATTCCACATGATAGGGAACCTCTTTCGATAGAATCTTGTATCGACAATTGGTTGGTAGTCTGGTATACCTCATTGTCACTGATTTAGACATCTCTCATGCAGTTCATATCATTAGTCTATTCGTGGCTGCCCCGAGATCCAGTCTTTTTGCAATAGTTCTTCGCATCATTCGCTATCTCAAAGGCACTATGTTTCATGGGCTTCATTTCTCTTCTCAATCACAACTTGTTCTCCGTGCTTGTACTGATGAAGATTGGGTAGGAGATTCCACATATTGTCGTTCCACTATAGGATTTTGTTTCTTTCTTAGTGATTCACTCGTCTCTTGGCATATGAAAAAGCATATTGTGGTTGCTCGATCTAGTATAGAAGTTGAATATATGGCACTTGCCGAAACAACTTCTGAGTTTCTGTGATTATGTTGGCTTCTTCAGGACATGGAAGTTCCCTCATCAACTATTGTAATAATAGGAGTGGAATTCAAATTGCACATAATGATTTTTTTCATGAGCGTACCAAACATATTGAGATTGATTGTCACTTTGTTCATTATCATCTTCTTGAAGATGTCTTACAGTTGCAATCCATTACTTCTCATGATCACACAGTTGACGTCTTCGCCAAATCCCTTCCCCGCGGTCGTGATCTTGTCTCAAAACTCATGTTGGTTACATATAATCCACCTTAAGTGGGGGTTGTTATATTATATATGCACTATTATACCATTTCAGGTTTCTTGTATAACAGTCACCTAGTTGCCTTGCATAGCATTCACCTACTCCTAAACCCTAGTTTATAAATACACCTTATGATCTGTTTACCGTATTCCATTCAATATAAAGTTTCAATATTACTAACAAAAACAATAACACTCAAAACCCTAGATATCATATTAAACATAGAGATTATAGAAAAGTGGAGTGTCTTATCGAAGTTTCTTAATTAATTCATTGGGCTATGAAGTTAGGACTTGATTATGGAGTTAGGGTTGGAGTAGAGAGAGTCCAGAAGGTGAGTAAACGTTTAGGATAGCTTTTTATTTTTTATTTTATTTTATTTTTTGTTTTGAATTTCACAATCATATAGAATTAAAATAAACCAATTCCCGACTTGGAATTGTAATTGTGGATTTCAAAATGAATTTCAAATTCACACTTATTTAATTGAACCAAACAACAAATTTAGAATTGAAACAATGTTTGGGAGCACCAAATTTGTAGTTTAAACTTGAATTAAATTTTCTTCAATTTCAAATTTAAAACGCCCATTTGATGCTTCCTCAAGAGGAATTGCAATGCAAGGAGAGACTGTCATGAGTGTCAGGCAAGTGAAGACATTGAATTCTGTATTCGTGGACACTTCCTAAAATAAAATAATTGTATCCATACATGGGAACTTTTTCCTATTTGAAAAATGGAATAGCCACATCATTACATAGCCAAAAAAAAAAAAAAGAAATTGTCTACTGAAAATATTAACTATGAAAATGTATGTAATAAAAAAAGAGTCAAATAAAATTGGAATTTAAAAAAAAAAAAAAAAAAACAAAACAAAAAGAATTTCAAAACTATATGTTTCTTAAATAAATTTTTTTTTTAAAAGAACAACTGTAAAATGCCTTTCTCTTCGTGCTTCTAGGTTTGTTGTGATTGTTTGGTAGAATCTGTCCAAAGAATTAATAAAAAATATAAAAAAAGGCCAAATGAGTTTTGAATATGTAGGAAACAGCCAAACAGACTGCATGTGCACCTACATGAGCACTTTAAATGGTTCCCAAGAGACAAAATGGCAAGAGATGCCCCCTTTTTGAACTTCATTTATCAACTCATCTTTATTTTTTCCTTCTGAAACGAGCCAAACAAGATCTTAAAATTCTGTCTTTTTTTATACAGCAGTTGTTGTTTAACTCTTTTCTTACCTTGTCTCAATTTCTTAGCTACTATCATGCAAAACAGCTCACTGCAAATGATTACAAACAAATTTTGTTAACTAACAAGGTCACTTGTGGAAAATGGTCTCATATGATTTTTCATCCCATTATGATTTTTTTAATTATTTAATGTATTAACAAATATTTCTCTATTTAAAAAAAAAAAAAAAAAAAATTGGGTATAAAATGTGATAGTTACAACTAAAACAGAGAAGATAATTAAATAATTATACCCTTGCAACTTCTAAGAAGTGGATGGTTTCTATTCCAACATCCTTATACGGATATATCATCCGTAAAAATACTTGGTCTCCTTTTCACTTCAAGAAGACAAAAGCAACAAATTTAATAAATTTTGTTGTGTCATAGCATTAATTAAAATTACGTGGAATAACCTACCTAACCATCAAGCCTGAACTAAAGTAGAACATTATGACGAAATGCGCGTGTTTAATGATGAATTATAAAGTATTAATCTAATACTACCATCGACGATAATAAATAAATAAATATAAATATATATATCAAATAATAAAGAGATCTAATTTTGTTCGCCTTGCTTTAGAGCATAACCTATTTTAGATTGCCCGTTTAAGTAGAAGATTTTTTTTTTTTTTAGTTGATACTTATTTATACACGCGTGCCTCTATTGAGGTTCGAACTCTGATCTCTCTTTGAAAAGTATAAATTTGATATCGTCAAGCCACTGATGTGTTGGTAAGTAGATGATATTCAAACTTCATTTAGTTATATAGTTATATTACTCTTTTACTCAATCAACATTACTATTTGTCATTAGCCCAGTTGATTTAATTTTTTTCGCATTCAAAGAAAATGTGATGGGTTCAACAGTTCGATTTAATAATTGGATTTGTAGATGTGTGAGTATTTATCTAAGTAAAAAACTTTAGTTGCATGTCTAAATGTTCGATCTACCTCCAACACTTATTGTAAGAATATATATATATATAAACATATAGAATGATGATCTCCTGTTCGCTGTGGAATAAGAAATTTTATCCACACACTATATGTTCGAGTTCATGTTACAAATCCACCATTCTTCTTTCCTAATCCAACAAAATCACTATTCTATTTATTCTCCTTATTTAAATTTTCCTGAATTAATATTAAAAAAAAAAAAAAAACTGTCTATCATCAACGCAATAAGTTTTCAAGATAGATCACAGACTCCTTGTAACTTCCTATTTAGTTAATTATATATTTTTTTTCAAGAGAAAAAAAGTGTTTGCATTAAAATGTGGACATCAAATAAATTAATTCCTTACTCAGGCAAGCCAAATCACATATAGGAGACACAGTATTTTTTTTCCTTTTTCTTTTGGCCAAATCTTATGTAGTGTACGTTATAAAAAAAAAATCAAATCCATGAACAAATATTTATCTTAACTTTAATTGAATATAAAAAAAATAACAAAATTTTTATTTCAAATTATTCAATGACTTAAACACATTGATATAGAGTCTTTTTAGTATCCAAAAGTACAATACCTAATTTAAATTTTATGCATAGAAGAGTGAGCGAAAGTCATTGACCTTTAAATAACAATGTGTTAGATAATGCGAGACATGCTATAAGAATTTTATGTCTTGTCATTTTTTACCCTTTATTCTCTCCTTTGTTCCTCTTCTACCAAACACGCAAAACCACTAAATTGATTAATACCAGATTATTATTATTATTGGGTAATGTTATGTTTGGTTGAAGGAAAAGATTGATGGGTGATGTATAAATTTTTTTTTTGTGTTTGGTTGGAGGGAAGGAAAGAAGCAAGGAGAGATGAAACATGCCATATATTCTTCATGTTTTTCTATCCCTCCAATTTTTGGAGGAATGGAGGAGAGAAAATGAATAACTACCTACACATGTAAAATTTTCAATTTTAATCTTTTTTAAAAAATTTAAATGGATATCTACCTTTTATTATTTTATACAATAAGTAGTAGATTGATAAAAAAAATATATAAAAACTCTATTTTTCTTTCCTAAGGATTCATCATCCATCTCCCGTCTCTTCTATTTATTTTTTTATCCCTCCAATCAAACAAAATTAAATGGAAAGAAAAGAGGTTTTAAAACTTTTAAATGGGTAGGTGGATTTGTAATATGATCCGAGGATATATATATAATGAATCATGTTGGTTTATTATATTATTTGTTTCCTTTTGAGATACTTCCAAAGAACTTCTCAAGTACTGTACATCTATCTCGATTCAGAATGGCATGTGCACAGTTGCAAATTTACGAACCACATGTATATCATGATTGTCATAATTTGATCTTATTATTTTAGTATTAATTTCTTTATGATTCTCATAATTTAATTAAATATTCTTTAATTACTCTTAATCGGGAAAAATGGAAAATTGAAACACACTCCCTAGAGTCTCGGACATTTTTTAGCTAATCAATTTATTTTAGAGATCTTATTTTACATGCAGATTTTATAGCATTTAAATATTTTATTTCCCCTGTACTATATAGTCCGTGAAGAAAAACCCTCCGACCACCTGCCCTTTTAGACTGTCGCATTATCATCTTTGTGTTATTTCGTACAAATTGGTTTGCTATATCAATTCTTAGTTGTTCTTTTTTTTAGTCTTGTAATTGAAGTATTTCGGTGTCAAATCGAGTATGATAGTGTTGTAATTTTTTTATTTATATTCGAGTTTATGTGTCAAAAGCAAATTTTCATGTGCAAGTTACTCAAGCCTACTACGATCCGACTTATAACTACATTTAGTCAACGTAAGTGTGTGAAGGACATTAGTGAGTATATTTAAAGTTGCATAGGAGTGTACTGGTTAAAATAGCACTCGGTAAAATTCCAACCGGTAGAGTTTCTAAACTAAACCAGTTCAAATTAATGATTTCAAAACCCTTGACAGCCTTTGTGTGAGTTTTTTAAAGAGTTTTATTTTTCTATTTTTTTAGAACACACACCTATATAAGTGATTTAGGATACAGTTCTCTGGCTGATTCGCATGGCTGATTCCCATTGATTGGTTGATTTTCACCATTCAACGCTTACTCGCTAAAATCCCAGTGCCACTCTAAACTTCACTCTTTTTTTTTTTTTTCCTTCGGAAGTTAAACTCTACTTTTACTTTACTTGTATTTAATATTTTGCTATTTGGGTAGGTTACTTAGGTTTATTTTTGTAAATTCTAAATAAGCAAAATTTTGGTAGAGGATTAAGTTAGAGTTATTCACTCCCCTCTTAAGTGTTTTCAAAGTATATTCCACAAAGTATTCCACTTAGTGAAACTCACATTATTCACACTAACCTTATGATTTTAAGTTTTATACTTTTTTTTTTCTTTTTCTTTTTTCCTAGTATTTATTGTTTGATTGAGTATTATAAATAATATAATGTTTATATTTGTTAAATAGGTAATTAAACAGGTTAACACGTCTAACCCGATTAATAAACAAATCGTGCTAGTGTTGAAGGTCCTCACCTGACACGTTTATTAAATAGGCCGTGTTTGGATTGATCTATTTAGTACTCTTATGTTGACAAGACATGATTATGTCTCGCTAACACGAATTACCAACATTACACGTGCAAAGTTAAATTGCGAACTTACATAGTGGCGAAGATTCAAACCCACGCCTTGTGGCGACCCTATGGGCTGATGTGCGTAGGCAGGTGCGAGCGAGGTGCTGGCAAGCTACGGGTGCATGATCCCACATTGTCTGGGTGTAAAAATTGGAAGTATTATGGATATATGATTGGTACACTCCAAATGGTATGGGGTCTTTTATGGTAAAAACTAAGAGCAAAATGGTGTGAGCTCGAACCAAAAGCGGACAATATCATATTATGTGGTTGAGCGAGTCATTGCAAATGTATTAGAGTCTGACCTAACTAGAAGTGTGCCAATGGGGACATCGAGCCTCTTAGGGGGTGGATTGTAGCTACCTTGTGGACGGGTGCGGCGATTTACTCCAAATAGTATGAGGCATTTAGAAGTAAAACTCAAAAATAAAATCGGACTCAAATCCAAAAAGAATAATATCATACTATGTGGTGGGCTGAGTCTATAGCCAATACAATGGTATGCTTGGCCCTGGATGCTAGTCCTTTGAACCAAGTACCAACTACTCCCACATCAACCAAGGAGTTGAATCTAGTGTTAAAGCCATGTAACTTAGTGCTTCATGAAACATTAAGTTTTTAGTTCGAATCCTTTCGAATGGATTTAAATTTTTAGAGGTTACGATCATGAACATAGTTCGAATTTTATTCAATTTGTATAGAGAAATCGTTTTACATGGGTCGAGACAAAGCCCGAGACCAAGTTATCGAAAAAAAAAAAAAAAAAAAAAAAAAAAAAAAAAAAAACTCCCACGTGCACTTGCAATAATTGACACCTTCCATGTGTACATTTACACGTGTATGATATGTTTGGACTCAATTGAAGAAAAAAGAGGTTTATGAATTAAATGAGGTTGTATTCTGCTTCACTTGTGAATCTGCTATGCAATAAATTACCCAAAAAGGAATCTGCTTTAGCAATAAATTACCCATGTGCTGGTGTCATTCTTTTTCACTGTTTCTCACTCGTATAAAGAGGGGGTTTGGTCAGGATAAAAGTAAAAGAATAAATTAATACTAATGAGGAGGGGTCTTGGTTAGTTGTCTTTGGTAACTGTAGTATTGTATTTAATGTAGCACAAGGAAGAAGAACGAGAGCACAATGTTGACTCCAAAAAACATAGTCGTTTGGTTACATTTGGGTGTGGATTACTTGGAAAAACAAAAGGAAAAAAAAGAAAAGAAAATTGGGTGTGAAATGTTTTCTGCAAAACCACTAGGCCCTGTTTGGATTTATAAGATTTACCACACGGAGAGCTCCAAAACCACACGGTTCTAAGCCAAAAACCACTTTTGGGCTCAAAATATACTCCTAGCCTCGAAGTGTCAGTTGTGACTGGAACTAAAAAGAATTTAAACCCCCTCCTCAAACTCTCAAAAGCTCTATAAATAATTCCTACCACCCCCTCTTCAATTCCCTCTCTCTCTCTCTCTCTCTCTCTAATTTTTCCTTCCAAGTGCTCTCATCCACAATGTACTCATCTCTTCTCTCTACTTTGTCACAAAAATGAGATATTCATTTTCTTGTTCTTCTTATGTACTTGTACTTAAGCTATTCTAAAATTTCCTTGTGCAGCAGGAAAATGGCTCTTTTTGGGTTTTTCTTGGTAGGTTTTCTTTCATTGGTCTCACTTGTTCATGGGTACGTCGGTGGAGGGTGGATTGCTGCTCATGCCACCTTCTATGGCGGGGGTGATGCCTCTGGAACAATGGGTATGTAGTGTGTGTGTTTTTGTGTGTGTGTGTGTGTTTATGTAGTGTGTGTGTTTGTGTGTGTGTATTCCAATATATATATATTTATTTATTTTGGGTAATTTATTTTTGCAGGAGGTGCTTGTGGGTATGGAAATTTGTACAGCCAGGGCTATGGAACAAACACAGCAGCACTGAGCACAGCTCTGTTCAATAATGGGTTAAGCTGTGGGTCTTGCTATGAGATTAGGTGTGTGAGTGACCCCAAATGGTGCCTGCCTGGTTCCATTGTGGTCACAGCCACTAATTTCTGCCCACCAAACAATGCAGGGGGCTGGTGCAACCCTCCCCAACACCACTTTGACCTCTCCCAGCCTGTCTTCCAACACATTGCCCAATTTAGGGCTGGTATTGTCCCTGTGGCTTATAGAAGGTATGTTCAATTGGTCTATCACCTTCAAATTAATCCCAAAATGACTCTGTTTTGAGCTATTTTGGTCTTTTATAAGCTTTGTAGAATTTTATTTTTATTTTTATTTTTTTTCAGTACATTCTACTTTTTCTCCCAAAAACTTCGATGGCATTTTAACTTCACAGTCTTAGGCTTTTAGCCCATTTGAAATCTCTTGATTTCTGAGCCAGGGTCTTCTTTTAAATTTTGAAGGGTAGTATACCTTAAAAACTTTTCCCTTAAAAATTCAACTCCAAATAAAAAATAAAAATAAAAAAAACAGCACAAGTCTTGTTTAATGACCTTTTATGGTCCCCCATGCAACCAAAGGGCAAAAGAAAATTTATTTTGAGCTCCTCATTTAAAAAAATACCCTTATTTGCGTTTGATTTGACAAGTTTTGTGTAAACTTATTTTATTATGGCAAAACCAAGCAACTTGGTTTCGTCTGATTTTTTTTTTTTTTTTTTGGCTTGTCGGTTTTGTCTATTCTGAAGTGACGGGAAAGTAAATGCTTTTTTTTTGTAGGGTACCCTGCAGGAGGAGGGGAGGCATAAGGTTCACCATCAATGGCCACTCCTACTTCAATTTGGTACTCATAACCAATGTTGGTGGTGCTGGTGATGTCCATGCTGTGTTCATCAAAGGGTCAAGGACTGGTTGGAAGCCAATGTCAAGGAACTGGGGCCAGAACTGGCAGAGCAATGCCTATCTCAATGGTCAGATCCTCTCGTTTAAGGTCACCACCAGTGATGGTCACAGTGTGGTGTCCTACAATGTTGCCCCACCTAGTTGGTCCTTTGGCCAGACCTTTACCGGAAGACAGTTTCACTAGAGGACTTACAGAAATTATTACATTGTCCTCGACAAATTTTCTCGAGACAATCAACACTTGACTCATTAACAAATGAGTCACAATAGTGGTTGGCCGAGATCATTGGTCCGAAACAATGTAATATTTTATCCTTTACTTCTCACCTATGCTTATATACTTGGGTATAGTTTAGTTTGGTTTGTGTGTGACACTAATATGGTCACTAGTATTAGTAATGTGGCTATTATTAGTATAGTATGTGTTGTTGTGTCGTGTGTGTCAAAATGAGAAAGGGTTTTTATATTTTGAGATGACCCTTGATCATTTTCAGTTGATTGTGGGGTACCCTACAGATGGGATCCCTCAATCTTGAGGGCTGTTTTTCCATGTTGTGTTGTAAAGCAGAGGAAGATGGCAGCGGTGGACTTTTTTCCAACCCGCCAAATAGTAAGGTCATTTTTTCCATGTTGTTGTTTGCTTCAATCACAGCCTTTTTAGGGTTGTAAGGTCATTGTGATCAGCTTCTCCTGATGGGTGTGGGTGTCTTTGTTTGAATTGTATGAGTGTCAAATGTAAATTCAATTTGACTAGTGATGAATAGTGAGGCTTTCTTATTAATTAGTGTTGATTTCTTACTTTTCTTTAAATGATTATTGATTAATGTTGATCAATTCAGCAAACTAGTTGGGTAAAGTGGTTGTCTTGCCTATTATTTAATCTAAATGTGTTGCAAATTTGAAATAATATTGTTATCATATTAGGAAAAGAATAACAGAGGTGAGAGACATAGGTGTGGAATCCACCACAGCTCACACCTCAAGTTTCAATTTGTTGTCAACTCTAAGCAAGTACAACAGTTCACACCTCCAGTTTCAATTCGCTGTCAACTCTCTAAGCAAGTGTAGAATTTTCCTTTGAAAAATGCATAATCTACAAAGTGAGTTTGATTAAACTAGTGTATTTGTGCATGTACTTAGAATTTTGAGCATATTTACAAAATCATTTAGTCATAATAATAACTTTTGGTACCCTTGCATGGATGAATCCTATCAGAGGGGATGAGTCTACTGTAGCAGCATGGGCGAGGGGACGTATTTGTTCGGAAAACTGAACACTCTACCAACCAAATGTCTTCCTTAGTATTATATAATTAGGTTAAATTATGTTTATGTCATTGTGTGTAGTTATTATCATTTTCTTTTAATGTGACAATTACTGATACTAGCGTTTCAAGAATAGAAGAACATGTTTTTATTTATTATGAACTAAGAATTCTTGTTTATAAAGGTCAGCACAAAACCACATATGCTCCAAGGGGTTTTCTTGCTGGCAGGCGGTAGCTCTCTGCTGCAATTACAAGCAAGCGGACCAATATAATACAGAGGCTTGCTATGTTTGGCTGTACCGAATCGGTGCCTTAAATTTGAAATTAAAGAAATTCAATACAAATTTTAAACTAAATTTCATTCGATCTCAAATTCAAAGCACTAATTTGATACTCCCAAACATTACAATAGCCTTTTTCACCTGTATATTTTGTTGTCTCAACAATGAATCATTGTTTGCGACAAATGGCAATACTATTTTCTTTTTCCTTGCAAAGACTACTCTAACCGACCTAACCCAAAGCTTGTGATAACCCAGAAATAATTCAACAAAATTTTCAAGAAGCTTTATTGAAAAGGAGTTATGATAAATAGGGCCATTTTAGGCCATTTTAAGCCATTTGAATAGTTAATATTGTTTATTGAAATGAATTTCAACTTCTTGTCTCTTTTTTACTATTATTTTAGGATAAAAATATTAAATTAAAAATTAGAGGTTTGAAAACTTGAAATCGAATTTTCAAAAAATATTATATTAAATAATAAAATATTATTAATAAAAGAGATTTATACTACAAAAATGTGATAATGATGGGTCAAATAAAACGGGTATCGGAGCTAGCATCGATAATGATGGGTCAAACCTTCAGTCTGCAAACTTTGATGCTCTCGACTCTCGAGTCCTTTGATTTGACTGTGTTAAGTTTAGAGGCATCGGATCCTATCGGTCAATTCGTGGTCCAAATGAAATTTTTTGCTTACGTGGCGCATCCATATTCCGTTTACCGATGAGCTGGTCTGACGACATGGATATACGCCACGTAACTTGAGATACGTGCAAGAGTCAACAAGACCCAGAGGAAATTCTAAACAAATCCCCTACTTTTTTTTTTCTTAATTTACACATTCCATCTACCTAATATATTTCTCTCCCGTTTTGTGCAGAGTTCTATAAATGTAAATTGCACAGGGAACATAGCGTGCCTACACCAGCACTCTCGTCATCTCGTGTATTTATAGTTTTTAAATAAATTGAAACCACAATGTAAAAATATTACACGAGTATTGTAAAGTTGATAAAAATATATTATTATATGGATATTTTTATTTATATGAGCGTTGTGTTTTTAATATAGTGTGTTGTTTTTATTTATTTAAAATGCAAAAACAATTTGATTTATTGGTTTAGCTGCATGGATCGGTGTTTAAATTTATTATTTTAAAATGACTGAAGAGAAACATGATACTAAAAAGCAAAATCTATGCCATCAATGTATAAAATTAAATTTTGCATGCGTTATTGTAAGCTGAAATGCTAGGAGATAGACACATGTAATTTTTTTTTAAAAAAAAATTGTGATTAATAAAATTATTGAGAATCAACTTTTACGTGTCACACTCTTGAAACAAACGTTTCACGTTTACTTTCTTGTTGGGTTTTAATTAAATTAATCCATGTAGAAATCAATAATACTGTAATTAATTAAAGAGTAATTTAGATATCGTA
>JAOTQH010000032.1:2325473-2337877 GCA_025631255.1 Cornus kousa
TTATTCCTGGAGTTCTAGTTAGTAACTTTTGGTTAAGGGGTCCTTGAGTTACGGGATTCCCGAGTTGTAACCTTTTGAAAAGTTATTAACGTATTTATTTATTAGTTTTTTTCCAGCTACTATTCATTCTTAAATTCAAATTTTGTAATCTGTGCTTGTTAAATGCTTAATTGTTTGATATTCCCTCGGGTTTGGGCTTGGGCCTGATCAACCCGTGTCACGAATTCGAGGGGTATCATACAACATTATGGGTTCAATAATGAATTTTACATAATATGATAACTTAGGGATGGCAATTTGTACCGCCCCGTCAGAGCCTTGCCCCTCATAGCACGGGTATGGGAACTGTTTATGTACCGTAGGGGCGGGTATGGATTTAGATTTTAAACCCGTCGTGGGTTACGGGCAAGTATGGGTTTTGAGAAACATCCGCCCCTCCCCGCTCTTTATACTTTATTTTGAAATAAAAAAATAAAAAATTATTTATATATGTATGTATATATGTAATAGGGCATATATGGATTGTGAAATTAAAACCTGTTGCGATTATGAATCTGTCCATAATTAAATGGGGAGGGAAAAACCATACCTGCCTCACTGCCATCCATATGATAATTATATCTACTGATAAATCTTGCATTATGAAATAGTTGTGAAACAATGTCCAAAAGTCGAACACATCCAATTATACTTGTGTGAGTGAGAGATGACATCCACATAAAAAAAAAATAAAAAATAAAAAGTCAGATGTGTCTTAATCTTGAACTACTCATCATTTTTCATCTTGAAGAATGAAAATTAATATTCAACAAAAAGTTGTGTTTTTTTTTTTTTTTTTTTTAGTTATAGTACAAATTGTATCTTTCTAGAATATTGGTAGATTTTTTTTTTTATATTATTATTATTATTATTTTCATTTGGAGAGCTCTTATATATAAACATATCTCATGTACAAAGGAATTTTTATTTTTATTTTTATTTTTTTTTCGCGCTAGGTGAATAAAAGAAATTGAAAGAACAATTGTACAAAGCATTGTTTTCAATGACTAAAGTTCCTCTTTTTTTTCTTTTTTTTTTTTTCTTTTTTTTTTTTTTTTGATATGGTTTCAGAGCCATAAGACTCCACAATTGGCCATGTTCGCTCTAATAGCAACAATTTTTCAAGTTTTGAAGTGATGCCACTGCTTCTTCTTGATGAATATTCATGTGCGACTCATCAAAATGATTTTTTTAAAAAATATTCTTTAATATATATATATATATATATATATATTCCCGTAATAATAAATGTAATTGATATGTATACCAAACTATATATGAATTTAACGTGGTGTTTAAGCGGCCTAATTTTGAAATCAAATACTAATAAGACTAAACTTATACCTGTTACATTGAGGGGTTAGGGTAAAAAATATCTCAAAATCAAAATAAAAAAAGTATGTTTGTCATGAGGTGTGAGCAAACTTTTTTTTTTTTTCAAGGCGAGAAGTGTTAAAAATTAGATTAATAGATCTAGGGGTGGACCTAGAACTTTAGGTAAGGGGGGAAAGACTGAAATTTTGTAATATTTCAGGGGTGACATTAGTAATATTTTAGGAGTATATATTGAAAAAAGAAAAGAAATAACATGGTATATTAGTAAAAAATTAAAAATTCAGGGGGGCAATCCCCCACTCCTCTCACTTTTTAATAGGTCCGTTCCTGAGTAGATGCAAAGAAATCTAGTACTCCAAAATCTACCGGAGATACTAATCCCTGAGTTATGGAGGCATTGTTGGTGTGAGCAACCTTACATTCAAGAAAAACATAAGTTTGTGGAGATTTGTGTGGGAGCAAACTTACCTATTAAAATATATATATATATATATATATATATATATGTCCTAGAAGATGGACAAAATACATATACTATTTTTTTTAAAGGATAATCTCACTCTTAAAAAAATAATAATAAATAAATAAATTGTATTTAAAACCATAGTGCTCCCATTTTCTTTTTGTTGGGTTGTTAATAATTTCCTCTTCTATATCCTTTCAAGACGACTTTTATATATATATATATATAGAGAGAGAGAGAGAGTCTAATAGGAAAGCTGTCACCTCACTTTTATTTATATATATATATATATATATATAATTTTTCTTGAAATGCATATAAGATGAAAAATTGCATGATTGAATTTCAAATAATATAATGGAGAAAAAATTAAATGCTCACATTTAAGTCCCATTTGAAGAATAAGAGAAATAATACAATAATTTAAGTCATGTTAGAATAAAATCACAAAAAATAAAAATGACAATGACGGGAGAACATCCCAGTCGAAGGTATGTCTCCTTTCCTCCCACTAATATGCTTTATTACCAATTTAATTTGTTCTTACTTGGAAATTGAACCATCCAAAATATATATATATATATATATACACACACACACGCACATTTTGCATGGAACTATGTTTTGAGGAGGTGAAAGGAATAATGTAATGCTATTGCTATCTCGTTCATGATAAATCTTTTTTCTTTTTCTTTAATCTATGAACATATAACAACTCCTCTCAATAATTTTCTGGTATACCACATCTTTTCAAAGCTGATAAAACAATCTACATGCTACTTCCTGATTCTAATATTTAAACAATCAACGTTTTATAAAAAAAATTCTTAAACCAATAAAACGAGTAACTAACTTCAAATTAAATCATCCCTCTCTTTTTTATTTTCCTTATAAATAATGTTCGAAGCTTGTCATTTAATAATCCAACATAACATTGAATAAATTTAGTGTTTATTTTATATTTTGCACTTAAATTTAGAGCTTAGAATTTTTAACCTGAAGTTTCATTTCTATCAAAGACATATTTATTTTAGATAGGACATAAATTTTGTCATTAAACACTAAGGTAATTGGATTATCGTACATGCAATAATAATTGTCCGAGGGGCATGACAGCATTGATAGTAATTCAAGAAGTAAGTCCTTGAGATCTCGTTTTCGAATTCCATTTCTAACTTAAATGGTAAGTGTATTGTGAAACTGATACACGTATCCTATAAAGAAAAAAAAAAAAAAAAATACATACTATAATAATTATTTCATGTGAAAGTTATGGTATTGTATTATCTATCATATGAAAGAAGATTTTACCGTGATAATATTGCTCTATTATAATTTAGAGATCGGGACACTAGTCAATGACCTAGTTAATTGCGTATTCAACTAATCTAGTTGGTATGCCCATGTTTAAATCCCATCTCCTCGAATAATATTGCTCTATTATTTCAAGTAGAGACTTGACAATAATTAAAGTCACATACTATAAGTAAGTCTTAAGTAAGTCTTTGCAATGACGAAAGTTTTGTGCAACAACTATCTTGTTTTCAATATCATCGTCAGAAACAATCCATATTTTCTCTCGGGGGTTCTAGTTTTCTTCCATTTCTGACACTGAAATGAAGGGCTTTGCCCCCAAATCAGAAGAATTGATTCAGATCTAGACATTTATTAATTACACACAACAAACCCTAACAAGTGGGTTGATGTAACCTAGAAAACTTTTAACCTCAGATTAGAAATGCCCAAACCACACACACATTATAAACAAGTGGGGTTGTTGATATTTTGAGGAAAGGCCCTCCCCTTTTTTGTATCCCTCTGACTCTCTCTCTCCATTCCCATTCCCATTCCCCACCCAAACCCCAATTTGCATAAACCTCGTGTTTCAATCATAATCACACACAACACCATCATCATCATCTCTCTCTTGTATAATCTAGTGAGAGAAAATCAACAATGCCATCAATTCTCAAGAAACCCTAACCACCAAGATTTGTTTGAATCCATCCCAATGGACCTAACCACCACCAAAATCCCTGAAAATGGAACCCCACCAAAGAGCCGACCAAACAAGTCCTTAACCTTCAGCAACGGCGCACTCAAAAGACACAACTACCACCACCACCACCACCACCACCTGACACCAGGCCCGCCGCCGCCCCCGCCGCCGTTGGCCGCGGCGGTGGTGACATACAAAGAGTGTCTGAAGAACCACGCCGCCAGCATAGGTGGCCACGCGGTGGACGGCTGCGGAGAGTTCATGCCCTCCCCCACCGCCACCCCCACAGACCCCACCTCGCTAAAATGCGCCGCGTGTGGTTGCCACCGCAACTTCCACCGCCGTGAACCGGACGACCAGCACACCAAAACCACCCTCGCCGCCACCACCCACTTCCTCGAATTCCGCAACCACCACCACCGTCCTCAGTCACCACCCCTTGGCGGCGCCTCCGCCTCACCCTCCCCCTCCCCCTCCGCATCCCCACCACCACCACCCTTGCACTACTCATCAGCTCCTCACATGTTACTCGCCCTCAGCACAGCCCTACCTGATGATCCACCGGCAATGACCCACCACCACCCAGTATCTCCGCCGCCGCCGCCTACGGCGGCGCACCGAAGTGGGCGAAAGCGGTTTCGGACCAAATTCAGCAGAGAACAGAAGGAGAAGATGTTGTCAATGTCTGAGAAATTGGGTTGGAAGATGCAAAAGTGTGATGAATCATTGATTGAAAATTTCTGCAACGAAGTTGGGATTGGTAAGAGTGTTCTCAAGGTTTGGATGCACAATAACAAGAACACTTTTGGCAAGAGAGACACCACCACCACCATCAACAACAACGATTATGCTAAAGCTGGCTTTGACAACACCAATGGCCAAAACACCAACACAGACAACAGTAGTCAATACCATAACGATCGGGAGAGTAGTGGTGTTCCTCTTAATGTTTCCACTGATGGATCTTCTTCTTCATCTTGATTTGTAGTGAGAGAGAGGGGTAGAGAGAGAAAGGGGAACCAACTGGTGGTACTAGTACAAATTGCTTTCTGTTCCCATTTCTCTTGTTTTGTTGATCGTGCAGTTCATTGAATGCTAATCTTTGTAAATGGTGGAGAGAAAGGGTAGAGAGAATTATAATTCCTTTCCTTTTGAGGAATACTATTTTTGTTAATTTTCTGTCAATCTTTTTTCTCTTCAAAAAAAAAAAAAAACTACTTCATCTTTCATTTTTTTTCCTTCCCTGCATGTCTTTTTAATTTCTTTCCCTTCTTTCGCTGTCAATTTGATTTGGGCATGGATATGGTTTTGGTTAAATTTTGTGGTTACAGTTGATTTCCTATATATATATATATATTACGGAGTATATGAATGTCCAAAATCATAACATTACACACACAACTATATATTCATTCATTTATAGGTCATTAAATACATATTTTGCAGGGCAGGTTCTTGTTGGGAGATGATGGCTCAGGGAGTTGTGGCAGGACTTTGAATTTGACTGAAGCAAACCTAGCTCAAAACCTTATTCTCTTTCCTTATTAATAATTGTTTAATATTTTTAACACAGGAAGATTTAGGTGTCCCTTTATTATGAGCAGTGCCCTTGGATGAAAGGACAATTCTGTCCTTGTCATAATCTTGTTTTGTTTTATTTTTAGGTTAGGAGATGGGGTCTGTTTGGGTATTCTTAGTAGGGTTAAGTGAGTTGGGTGTCCATTTTTCCAAAAAAAAAAAAAAAAAAAAAAAAATTTTAATTAAAAGAGTAAACAAACTAGTGATTTTGTGACATTTCTATAAATTTAATATGTTATCCTCTAATCTGAACTTTTAAGGCAAGCAGGCTTTGTTGTCCAATGAATATCAATTTAAATAAGATTGGGACTGCCACGTTTCCTTATTTGGTTGGTTGATTAAGGCGGCAAGATTTGTTTATCTTTTGTTGATCAGTTTTGCGATTAGTTCGAATTAGCAATGAAGATAAGCAGAGGGAAGGGAATAAAATAAATAAATAGATGGTATTTAACAAATGTCAATTGCCCTAACAAACTACTTATCCATTGGTTTATTTTTTGTTTTTTTAATAGAGGATATCCTACTCACATTCTAATGAATGGAATTATTCACTCCAAATGCACTTAACTTCTGCATGACCAAATTTATCAATTTTATTATTCCCTCTCTTCTATATTAGAGTTTGTAAAGAGACATATAATTAATGTATTATTCTCTTTTAAAATTATTAACTTGTCCTTTTTAGTTTAGATTTGTATAGTTACCATGTTTAAATTTTTTTTAAAATATAATTAAGAATGATGAAAAATTAAGACTTATTTACTTTGACTTTTCAAATGGACAACTAAAAAAGAGATTGTGAACTATAATATGAAACAGAGATAATATAATAGTGATTTGTGGTGTGTGGAATTCTTTGGCCCAAATACCACAGTTCACTTTATTTTAATCAAAATCAAGACATCTGATTAAATCCCAAGAGATTCTAACATAGTGAGCTGTCCCAATGAAATTATGCATTGAAACTTTGTTTTACAATTAAACAATTCCTGCTATGTATCTTACTTAAATAAGCTTTTTCTTAACTTAATGAGTTGGACATTTGTAAGCCTAGTTGTTGACACATATTGAGCAAGTTTCAAAAATCAATGAAGTGGGCTTTGCGGATTTCTGCTGGTCAATGGATCAAGAATTGATGAACACTTCAAATTTTCCCAGAAACCCACCAAGAAAAAGCAACATGGCATTAGATAGCCTGATAACAACATGGCACCGCTATCGAGATATCAAAAACAACAACCTAAATAGCTTACGGCTAAAATGCCTAGTCATCACCCTCGTGCTTCCAAAATACATGAAAACTGAAGATGAGGCATTCTTAACACTCTGCAACTCTAATAGACCGGGAGGAACCCAACATAAATCCGCCGGGCAGCAAAGAGAGAGAGCAGAAGAACCCACAACAAGATGTGCAAAGAAATAGACAGAAAGCCCAGTTGGAATGTAATTCACCAAACCATTCAAATCCATAGCCACTGATGGGCCTTCTTTAAAAGGTCCACATATCATAATAATACACACAACAAATAGTGATTGACTCAAAATTAATGGTCCCGAGATCATGCAATACATTTACATTGAAGGGATTAGGTGAGGACTACAAATTCATCATCGTCCCAAAAGACACGAAAATAGATCAAATAATTCCATCTTTGAAATTTGGAAGACTATAACATAGAAAGACAGGCGAGAGATACTATTATATGCAAAAGTGCATCCTCAAAAAAATTAAATTGGATTACACATTTTTTTTGCCGATATTACTTTTTAGGTGATTTTTACATTTTCCAAACATAGAAATGCAGCAATATTTGATTTAAAAGGAATAAATTAATTGATGAACTGTTATAGGTACATGGGTGGGTGTACTGAGAATGAGAAGTTGAGAACATATGAGGTGATGGGTTTTAAGCTTATGGATGTGATGATGTGAGTTGCACATCACAAATTCAAGATGGAAAACAAAATCAACTAAATCAAAAGAGACGTGTGGTTGATTTGCTGAGGAAGCTGTTGAATGCATTGCATTTGACTGATATTTTATCAATAAAATTTATTCTTGCCTTTGGTTAAAAAAACATTAATTAAAAGATCAAAAGTTAATAAGCAGATTGAAGCAACTAATTTTAGATCAAATAAGAACTTTGTGACCATAAGCTACCTTAATGTCACGTTCTATCTAAATGGAGGGAGGTTACACCATAAGACAATATGCAAACGCATTATACATGCAAGTAGAGTTTGAATTCAAGATCCTCTATATTTGTGCAAAAATTGTGGACTATTGTAGGGCGAGTTAGAAGATTCTAAAATATTAAAGAATTTATAGGGATTGAAAAGTATAAAGAAAAAAGTTTAAATTTTTTTGTAGAGTTCGTAAATATGAATATTTATATGTAGAGTTTTAGAAGGTCCAATTTGCTTTTCATTTCCAAAAAAAACAGCAAATTGGACTTCCTTATTTTGTGAGGTATAACACTCTTCTAAACAAATTGGAAATATAAAAAATAATTCAAAGATATGTTTAACTCCTTGTATTAACAAATTAGCAAAGTTATACTCTGTATGCATCAATACATCATTAGTTGTCAAGCTCATTGTATTAACAAAAGAAATAAAAATTATAAATTTCTATCTCAAAATTAGTTAAACCAATGCACGTTCAAGTTTGCTTGTATTTATGTTTTTGCATTGGGAATAATTGACAACCTAACTGTAGGGTTTTTCACATAGTAATGGGACACACGATAGGTGTGTGTCCCATACTTTGTGAGACACTTGCAGCAGTGTCGTTTTACATTTATCTCCATCAGTAACCTCTCTAGAACATCTTTAGCAATGTGTTAAAATGCCCTTTTGTTAAAATATACACAATGTTTAATTTTTTTTTATTTTATTTCCAGCAGTATGTTAAGATACATTGTCACATTACCAATATGTAAAATTGTCGTGTATTTTGCACAACCCTTTTACACAGCCACATGAATATATTTTCTCTGTCCTTCTTCTTTCTCATTTCATTAACGAATCAAGCCTATGTTGAGTAGGTATGTAAAAATTATGTGACATCTTGAACATGACATGTGGTTGGTTGTTATTCACAGATATATTTTTACACAAAAAATATAAAACAATTACTAGAGCTAAAAAATAATTAGTGTAACATTTTTGTGTAAATCTACTATCACACATCATATTTACACAAAGACTGTAAGAAAACAAAATATATACTCTTCTCACACGACTGAAATGTAGGCCTTTTGAAACAGATGAACATTTTTGGGCCCAATAGGGCTCTAGCTCTCCCACAAACCTATTGACTTGTGGGCCAACGGATCCAAAACTGTGCTAACAAAAACATTTACTCAACTCTGGGCCTAACTATGATCTTTAATTTGATGAACACAGAGCCTCCAACTTGAATTTATTTTGCAAAGTTCAAGTTAGACTCTAATTGATTAAGTTAAAACTTGAGTTAGTTGACCTTGGATCGAATTGATAATAATATATTTGGTTTTGAGTTGAAAATTTTAAAGTCAAATAATAAAAATAAGATATCTGGAGGTACTTGTATTTTTTTTATTTGGAATTGCTTTTCAACTATTTAAAAGCGATTTTAAATAAAATTAAAATTTGTAATTTTTAAAACTGGTTATGAGTAGAGTTTCCATATTTTAAATAACTGTTTAACAATAAAATTGTTTTAAAGAATATTGTTACCAAAGAGATTAAAAAGTACTTTAATAATTATGAAAAGTATTTTGTTTGACCACTTTCACTCCAAAATATGTTCTTAAATAAAGTTTTTAATATTTATATCATGTAACATCTCACCTACTACTGATCTAAGCTTTTAATTAGGTTTGGATGAATGCGATTAACACAATCTATACCAAATGTTTAAACTCTGTGTAAGTTGAAATAGGTATTAAACGTGTCAGACGCGCCATGTCATTAGTGCACTCATCCAATAACAATAAGTTATTTCAAAAAAAATTAGTCCACTTATTTGTAAAATTGATGATAATAAAATAATATGTTATATTTTATTTTATAAGTACACTAACAATAACGACGTGACGCACCAATATATACTTTTATAAAAAGTCCTCTCACATACTCCCATAGTCTTTATCAAGGGTGTCTCAATACACGCATAGATGCCAATAATAATAAAATAAATTTTAATATACGTATTAATTATAATTATTGAGGTCGGCAATGAAAATGTAATATCAACCTTGTAATCGGACACATTCGGATTCCCATCAAGAAGAAAACATAAACACCACCACCTCCACCTCAATAATTAATAATTATAATTAAGGATAAAAATGATTTCACTAAAATTTTATGAAAATGAATTTAGAAAGTATTAAATTTCTTTTCAATTATTTTTTATTTCCGTTTGTCCAAACCGAGCCTAATGTTTCTTTCGATAGAAAGAAGGGACCGGAGGGAAGATATTAGTAGGATATAGATTAATTAATTAAGAAGAGAAAAGATAATAAAATGAATGAATTATCATTCCTTCTTCATAAATAAATAAATAAATATATATATATATATATATAGATATTATTCATTGGCAAGAAAAATACACACATCACTTACCCTCCCACTTTGAAGAATCAAACTCTTATCATTCACTTTGGGAGATAAAGAGATATTACTAGGCCACAAGATATTTGCTCTTTTTTAGTAAATTTTCATTTCTTCAATTATGAACCTAAAAAATGAGAAAAGACAAGCAAAACTGTTATAAAAAGTTTTAAATTATAATACAATCTTTCTTAATAATTAAATAAATCTCACAAATAACGTAAGTCATGTGTATAATAGAAAAAACAATTTAAAACTCTTTCTTCTTTTCTCTTCTCTCTTACCAAATAATGTAAGTTATTGGTTTCTTCTTTTATCGTTCATCCAACCCAACAAAAAAAAGTTAATAGTCTTTCTTCCCTAAATATGTCTCATTTATCTCTTCTTCTTTCTTACCATCTAATTTTCTTTTTTCTTACCAAAAAAACAAAAGCATAAAGAACGTTGATATCCACATTTAGAATTACATTTTCAAAATCGATAAAGCAAAGTTTGGATTGGTTAATATCTCCCTCAAAAAGCAATTAATTTATTCCCCATTTCCTTTAAAATAAACAGAATTAAATCTCTCAAAAACAATTAAAGGTGTCTTTTCTGTCGACATTCCAAATAATCTGAAGTGGTATAATTGCCAACCTTTTCGCCTCTTCCTCAGAAATTCAACACGCCGGAAATGTTGGCCTTTTGGAATGGTTGAACAATTTTGGGCCCCACACAAGTCTTGAAGGCCCACAAATCTATCGACCTCTAGGCTCTAGGCTCTAGGCCAATGGATCCAAAAGTGTGCTAACAAAAACCTAGACTCAAAACTGAACCTACCCATGATCTTTAATTTGATGAAAACAATCCGTCTCCAACTTGAATTTATTTTGAAAAGTTACTCTGATTGAGTAGGGTTTAAACTTGAGTTAGTTGGGTTTGATTGGAATTGATAACAATATGGATTGACTTAGAGTTGTGTTTGTATCTAAGTAACACAATTTTTTAAAATTAGTGTCGCTCTCGTGTTCTGTAAGCCCTCTCACTTTGATTCGTACTCCGTGTGACTTAGATATTTGTCATTTTGCACTTTTACTCCCCTTACGTGTGACTTAGGTAAAAGTGAGGCGGAGTAAAAAAAAAAAATTACCACCAAATTTGAGCTTTGTGGATTGAATTCAGATTGTCACACCAAAACTTTGTTGTTAAATAAAGTTTAGGTATTTGTATCATGTAATATGTTATTGATTATTTCAATTTGACAAATAGTGTTAATGTGACGGATCGGATGGTTTGCGACCCGATTCAAAAACTTAAACTGTTATTTGGGGTTAACACTCAATTCATATATAATCATTCACTTTTTCATCAGGATTCGATATGAGACAAGTCCCTCTTATACCATTATTTTCTATCCAAATTAGTAAAGTCTTTGTTGCGGTCGGACCACTCTGTCTACATAGGTTGCTCAGTGGATCCATTTGGATTAAGTATTTGACGTAACACCGGATCAAAAAATAAATCTAACTCTGATATTAATTATAAAAGATTGAATACTTCAAACTAACACCGAATTAAAAATTCCACGGGAAAAACAGTACCTCTCATAACACTTAACCAGTAGACCTCAGTATCATTTTCTATATAGTTAACACACAATCTACACCAAAAGTTTAAATGTCTAGGCTGAGTATATAGATGTCCTCTCACAGATTCCCGTAGTCTTTATCAAATGTTAACATACATTAAATTAAGATTTAAACAAAGGGAGTAGAAAAGAAAAGGTGATAGGAATTTGAATATTATTTATAATATTTTTAAAATAAAAATATGTCAAAAAATAATATTATAACTCAAGTTTAGGTTGGACTCGGACTGCTAACACCTCAACACAAACTCAGTTCTAATTAAGTTCAAGTTGAGATTTTTTAATTCAAACCCAATTCTAATTATACAAATAATTGTCCAATTCATGAAAAATCAAGCTGACCCCAAGTTGAGTCTTGATTGGCCCACTCTAGTTGCACCGGTGCTACCCTAATTTTACCTAGTGATGTGTCATCATTTATTAAAATATTTTGAAAATGAGAGATTTTATCTTGGGAAAACTACACTTGCATAAAGTTAAGAGCCTTAAATAATAAAATGATCTATTTCATTTTTCATTTTGGTTGAATTAGGTAAAATAATTACATATGCATCAATAACTATTATTTAGTTCCAAAATGCAATACAAACACTTATTCCAAAATACTAAAAATTATTTTCCTAAAATCAAGTAGTTTTTTTAAATAATTTATTTACTTGAAAATTTTAAGAAAATAAGATCTTTCTTTAACTTGAACCATATTGTTGCAACTTTCACACACACACACACACACACACACACACACACACACGAGAACTTAT
>JAOTQH010000032.1:2350559-2361413 GCA_025631255.1 Cornus kousa
TTTTATTTTTGTTTTAAACACCCCCCCCCCGCGCGCGCGCGGGGGGAAATAGGTTCACGGAAGCATAAGTAAGAAAATAATGGTCTTTACTAGAAATTCATTGTCTTGACTTTGAATTTCTTGGTACTTAAAGAGTTTGCCATGAGCTAGCTTTTGATTACTTACTGTGAGAGTTAACAAAATCCTCGCAAAAACAAGGTCGTTGTTGGTCTCACCTTTGAATTATGGTTTCCCTCTAAAAGAGTCTCACAGGCCCATTACATTGTATTTCAAGTGATTCTGGCATGCATAATGCATTATATTGATCTATAAAGGTAGTTTGGTCATTCCACATTATTGAGAAGTCTATTCAAATGGCCTAAGAAAGGTACACTGTGTTGAAAGTTCACACTGCATGCTAATTAGGGTTTCAGGCCCTTATACAGAGTTGATATTTGGCTACAGAGTCTTTCAGGGGGCAATTAAGTTTTTTTAAACTTGTATTATACCATAATACACTTGGTTGTGTTAGTAAATTGTATTGAATATCTTTTATTCACAGTTTGATCAAGTGTCCACAGTTGCAACTGCAGAAAACTATGTATATTGACATGTGTCCCTACAGGGGTATTTTTGTCAATGCAATTGTTGAGCATCCTTGTGACACATATCTTGTGGTATTAGTGTAAGAAGATGAAGAATGTTATTCTTTACTTAGTGATTAAGCTTGATATATATTGACTTATATACAAACATACAAGCTGTCATTTGTTTGCTCATTAGAAGACAATTTTGGTAAACATGGCAAGGGTATTATGGTCCATTCACAGAGGGAATTACATATTATTCGGTGGCTAATGATTAGATGATGGTGCCAAATATATTTCCTCATTGAGGTAGGAGTTGTACTCAATGACTTTTATAAATATACTGTTTTAGGGTTTGAGCCTTTTTGAAAACACTAAGCAAGCCACATTGTATCACACACTTAAGATACCTAAACAATGACGATTTTCTGAGCTTTGAGATTTATTTGTGAGCTTAATTCATCTAAAAAAATGAGTATAGAGTGTAAGAGTGCTTGATGATGATGTAGAGGCTTAGCTACAACTATTTTCAGGTGCAAGAAGGCTTGGTTTGAGTAGTCAAATTTGGTCCTAGCCATTTCCAAAGCTGCACAAAGGTTGAGGCAAGTTTAGTTCGCTATTTTACATTTGCAGAGTGCTTGTATGTGACCATCTTATACATGCATTTACATTTGATGTCTTAGACCTGTGGTTTAGCCTATTTTACTGGTTTAGCTTGTTGATTTGAATTTATAATCACTATATCTCGCTGTGAATTGCACTATTATAATCTAAGCAAGATTTCATAGTTGAATAAAGGATGTTGAAGTTGAGGTTTGCATAGGTTAATAAAGTTTTTGACCTTGTGAAACCCTAGCTTTTGAAGTTTCTACAGAATTAAACCTTTATCATTTTTGTGATTGTATATAAGTGCTATACTTATCATGATTACAATATGAGCATGTTTGTATTGAAGATATAAGGTTGTGGAATACATCTATTGGTCTTTGTTCACTCAAATTTCTAATTTTGCCCTCAGACTAGTATTTCTGCAGAATGAAGACTATGTTGTGCATAACTACTTTAAGCTGTGTATTCATTCCTTTCAATTGTAAAAGCTAAAGTAGAGTTGTTATTCACTTTTTTTTTTTAATATTTGGTGAGCTGTGAGAGCTTGTAGGGTCCAAGAAGGGTTGTTTAGGACAGGGGGGAATGTTGTGTGCACCAAGTAGAACTAGTGTATTATCTTGTACAAAGGTATGTGCAGAGAGTGAGATAGCTGAGTGTGTAATTACTTGCATACAACTAGTGGAGATTACATTGGCTGTGGCCAAGAACCAAGGTTTTTTATCTCTAGTTGAGAGAAATTTTTCTTGTAAAATCCAAGTGTACTTATGGTTAAATGATTGAGTATTATGTGTGTATTCAAAGCACTCCAAGTGTTGGAAGAAGTAAGTTAAAGAATCAATTCAACCCCTTCTTGGTTAATCAATTGGTATTAGAGTTTTTATGATACCCCCTAATTTCGGAGACACGGGTTGATTAAGCCTACACCTAAAACCAAGGGATATTAAACATTTAGTAATAAATGAACACATAATACAAATGGAATAAATAATATCGCTAGAAAGGAAAACTAAATAATTAATTAGATAATCCTCTTATTCCAATCACAGAATAAATCCAATAAATTCCCATTGTAAATAATCCTCCATAGTACAACTCGGGAATCCGTATTATATATGGACCTTTAAAAGAAATATCCCATAACTAAAATAATAAAGTTAAATGTCTAAATCATGGAAAATAAAAACATGAAGTAGAATCCTACATTGACAACACCGAAAGAGTAGTCTCTACTTTGCACGAATAACCTTTAAGCCTGCTACTGATGAGGACCTAAAAAATATAACAAAGGTGGGTCAAAACCCACGAACAAGTCTTTTCTACAACAACCTAAATAGAGACCAGATGAATGATACATCCCTAACAACTCATGCAATGCCTATATAGTCGATATACACACACACACACACACACACACACACATACTAAAGACTCTCACTGGACTGAGGGCAGACACAACTAGATAATGAGTATCTCATGAAAATCGCATAAAAGGTGATCACGAATTCTCCTTCTACCAAGGCACACACATCTTTATAGCCAGCTACCCATCTTAACCGGCAATATACGCCTCAGTCCTAACCACTGATCCCGAGACCTCAAGTTCGTATCATGGTATACCTAATAATAAATACTTAGCCATATCCTAACAATAGCACAACACGTATAAAATACTGTAATCATATCCTGACAATGGCATGACCACATATAAAATATTGTAGCCATTTCCTAACAATGGCATAATAAATAATATAGCCATATCATGACAATGACAATGACATAAATAAAATGCATCCAACTTATTAGTCGGTCCACCTATATCAATACAATACTAAAACCATATCCTAACAATGGCCCAACAAAGATAAATCACCTATTAGATCATACAAAATAGCCATGAACATGATTAAAATCACATTATCGAATATTGCAATTATTTAAGAATTTAACATTATTAAATCACAAGAATAACTTATAAGTTATAAAAGTCCTTTTCATCAATCATAACAACTATAAACGCAGCCATGAGCTATCCCGATAATTTACAATTCCAGCAAATAAGATGATTAAAATAATATTCCATGCTAAGCATTTAACTTCCAATGTTGAAACAATTCAAAGAGTTCATTTTACAACTTAATAATTGAATAAATCCCATATTAACATGCATGTTTAAACTTCATACTATTTAATCCACATACCACTGTTCCTGAGTCTTAATAAGAGGTTCGGGACCTTAATAAATCAGTTCGGGGTTAAACGAAACACTTTTGGCCCAAAATCAATTAGGACATAGATGCTTGCTTTAGGACCTGAAAAGATGGATTTCCGGAATTATCACATACTTCCCAAGTTGTTTCCATGAAATAGCGATCAAGGACAATTTATAGGGCTCGAGCGCCATTTTCTGGGAAACAGTGCTCAAACGTTGTTTAGACAACGCTCGAGCCAAGTGATGGGGTGCTCGAGCACTGATGCATGATTTTGGCCCAAAAGTGTTTTGTTTGATGCATGATTTTGGCCCAAAAGTGTTTTGTTTGACCCCGAACTGATTTATTAAGATCCCGAACATATTATTAAGACTCGGGAATAGTGGTATGTGGATTAAATAACTTGAAGTTTAAACATACATGTTAATACAAATTTATTTAATTATTAAGTTGTTAATTGAACACTTTGAATTATTTAACTATTGGAAGTTAAATGCTCAGCGTGGATTGTAATTTTAATCATTTTAGTTTGAATTGTAAATTATCGGAATGGCTCATGGTTGGGTTTATGGTTGTCATGATTGATGAAAAGGATTTTAATAACTTATAAGTTATTCATGTGATTTAATAATGTTAAATTGATATATTAATTGCAATATTCGATTAATGTGATTTTTATCATATTCATGGCTGTTTTGTATGGTTTAATATGTGATCTATCTCTATTGCTATGTGAGACCATTGTTAGGATTCGAACTCGTTATCGGGTCGGGTTTTCAATTTCATCGTTAATGCACCGGATCATGAAATTTGGGGATACAATGTGTATCAGATGAAGAACTTTTAAGTTAATTAGGTGTTGCAAAATCAATACTTTGTCTTCAAAAATATAGAGTTAGTATATTAAATTGAAATGTGACTCCAACTTTGGCTACTATTGTAGTCATTGCATTTCTAGTCTAATTTCAGTCTTGAAAACCTACATGAAAAAAGATTGTAATAAATTCAATCCTATATAGAATGTCAATGTTCTAACGTAAAATTGATTATGCAAAAATCGACAATGATATGATGCTTAACTATGTGTCAACTTGATTCAAGTGTAGCACTTGTTTGTTGAATAACTAGTGGACAACTGATCACTAGGACAAGGAGAAGAATCCCATAGCAAATTCGACTTCCATGCATCGGAGAGACTCGAAGGCAAACTGATGGGGAATCCAACAGATCTAATGTTTCCCCAATTGTCATGATAATGCATCGCATTCAGATCCTTCACTGAAGCTCTCTCTTCTCCATGACCAGCATTCGCTTCCATTTCGTGCGGTAGAGTGATCGAAACGCCATTATACTGCTCTTGCAATCCACCAAAGTCCACACTCTCTGAAGCTTTACCAAAATCCCCAAATACAGAAGATGACATGTTAAGCAGCATGGAAGATGCATCAACTGAGTACCTAGTCGGTTCAAACTTTTCGAGGGGCGAAAATGTGTAGGTTGTGGGAAGGTGTGCATTTGAAATGGAGACTTGATCAGAGGGTTTAGTGGCTATTTGGTTAAAAATGGGCTTGTAAGAGGGAAAATCCAAAGTGGAGAAACTAGTTATAGATGACTGTTGTTGTAATTCATTGTTATAACCAAATTGAATGGACGAACTTGGTTTTATTGCCAATGACATGTTCTCTGAACTGAACTGAGTAGTGTTAGAACCTTGAGTGAGTGTATGATCAGATGTGGTTGTTTCAGGTATTGGAGACACCCAAGAATGAGAGATTGCTCTTTGTGTAGTAGAGTTAGTTTTCTTAAAGATCCTGCAAATTGCCCACGAGTCCTGCAAGTCCAATATAGCAATGGCTTAATACTATTTATGTACAACAACAACAACAAAACATTTTTCCTAACTACTTTCATCAGCTTTGTTTAAGGCTATAGCCTTAGTCAATCCACATGCTATCATATCCGGCTTGATACTATTTATGTATATACTACATCAATATAATGAGACTCTTGCATGTGTAAATATTAAAATGAACTTACATTGGCAGGAATGTTCTTGTCCATGAATCTCTTTTGAGGTGTCGAGTCAGTGAGAGAAGGTAACCGGAACTCATGCATCATCCAATCAGTTTTGATCCCTTTGGCAGCTCTACCTTTGTAGAAAACAAGAGACTTCTTCAAGCCTATACACTTGGATCCTTCTGAGGAGTAGATTGGCCGGTCAGTCCCCGTGGCTTTCCAAAATCCAGCTCCAGTTACACGGTTAGGACGTGCACTGTTTCTGTACTTTCGGTCTCTTGGACAGTAGAAATACCACTCTTTCTCACCAGTAGTTGCCAACTCTGCTTGCAAAAATAAGGAGAAATTAAGTTTAACTCGTAAAGTTTTATCATTTGGGAAAAGAATGACCAAGGCATAAGTGGTGTTGAAAATGGTTTGCTTAGAATATGACAATTTTTAGAACTGTCCCTAAAGCTTTTGCTGAAAATCATTTTGGAAGAAGTCATTTAACTTGTGTATACAGTATGCAATACAAGGGTTAGCTCAATGTACGATGCTAGCGAAGTCCTGAATGGATCAGGATTACACAGCTTTGTCTTCGCATGGGGAGGCTGAGATACTATCTATATATATATATATATATATATATGACTGAAATTACAAAGATCTATATATACATGTGTATGTGTGAAAGGGGTTATATATAGGAGAAATATTAATATGGCTAAACTATTTTATATAATGGAAAACTTTATGCATACTATATAAGATCACAAACTAAGAAGTGATCCTAACATAGAACAAGGATTTTTATCTTACTTGGAAGATCCCATGGATCATACTTGTAGATGTCTATTTGCTTGATAAGTTCAATAGGGAGAGGACTTTGCTGAATCTTCCTCTTCAGATAAAACCCAACTAGTTCTTCATCTGTTGGATGAAACCTAAACCCTGGCAGCATCACTTCATCCATTTTATTGGCATCACGAGTACTTCTCTCATCCATAACTTTTCTTTCCCTTTTCTATGAACTGTCAACCTTCTCGATCTACAAGAGATCCAAAGAAAAAGACTACAAAAAGCACAAGTAATATGACCAAAACCCTAGTTCTTTTCTCCCCTTAAAATGGACAAGAACTGAACCAAACTCTCCACAGATACCCTAAAGCTAACAACAACAGAACTTCTCCTATAGAAAAAGACCTTTTCAGAAACTAAACCAAACTATTGAACGAAAATCTTAATAATTACTACTTTTATCTAACAGAAGAACATCTAACTTTTTAACTGTGAAGCAACCTTGAAAAAAGCGTGAACACAAAAGGGAAGAGCTCAAATTAAGAGACCAAAGTTCAGAGTGAAGTTCACTTGATTTGAAGCCATTATATGCTTCCTGAGAAGGGGTCTGCCTCCGAAGGATAAGCCGTCTTTTCTGGTGACTTTAAAGGAGCCTGTTTTTGCTTAGGATGGTGTTTAACTCTCACAGTAATCAGAAGCTAGCTCATGGCAACCTCTTAAGTTAAGAACAACTACCAAGAAACCCTAAGTCAATTAAGAAACCCTAAGTCAATACAATGAATTTCTAGTAAAGACCCTTATTTTCATACTTGTGCCTCCATTAACACATTTGGGGGGTTTGTTTAATCCAAATTGAAGAATCCCAAGAAGCTACCAAATCAGCAGTTCATGGGGATCATGATTTTTATATAAGTCTTTACTGTTCTCATATTAATGTCTTGTATAAGTTTATCTCTATCTCATTACATGTAAAGACAAAGCAAACTTCCAAGTATGTAATTTTTAAATTAACCTTTGGTTTGAATTATTACGTGGAAATGTGGACCACGACCAACTTCCAATACAAAAGCTCAAAATTATATTCATTTGTCAAATTCCTATGAGACTATATAGAAAAAAATTATTTTTGGAGATTTTAGTTTCTCAGGATCCGAAAATCCCATTTCTATTCCATTCCCCCAGAGCTTCTATTCCACTGACCTGTCAGATTGAATCCTAATATTTTGTGTCAAGTGGACTTAGTAGAGATGCCCTAAGACGAACGTGTGGGGTGATATTTTAGTCTTAACCATACAGGGCAGTTGACCCTATTGGGTCCACAATCTCGCTTTCAGGGTTAAAACTTTAGACAGTAGACAAGTTGACTTTATTGTTTCGGACTAGTAGGTAGAGGGTAAACGTGTTCCACCTCCATTAAAGGACAATTTTGCCCTTGACATTATAGGGTGTAACATTTGTTTTTTTTCTTTTTTATTCAATTTGAGCAACCAAAATCCCCCCACCTTGATGGCCATTAGTCACCGGCCTACTAGCAACACTATGAGTGAATTCAATTGAAACCTTCGTTCACACTTTCTGTTCAGGTTATACTTGCGTTTAAGTAACATACTCAACTTAATTCTTATGGTATACTTCATTTTTTTCCACTTTATTTTTTTCCTTTACTTTAGTAAAGACTGATCAGTTTTTTTTTATTAGAACTCTTTTTTATGAAATATGGGAGGTCATAATCACTCTCGAAAGTTTAGAGTTATTTAATTTAACCCTCATCAAATTTTGTGAAAACCATTCACTTTTCACACTAGCTCTATGTCTTTAAAACACATTTATGCACATCTGTCCTTTCACAAGTGTCACCAACCTCTTCTCCAAATAATATGATTGACAAATATTTTCGTCATTAAATGTAAAAAAATTCATATTGTTCCATGGTAGCATTGATTTTACGATTGAAGGTATGAACTCGCGTGAGAACTAAGAAGATAGTTTTCCTTCTATTTACATTTTTTTGGTTTTTTGTTTTTTAATTTTTTTTAACCTATTGTCGAGTGATGTTTCTGAGTTGCATTAAAATCATGAGGACTCTTATATTCTTTATTTCAATTTAACAACCTCAAACAACCTCAGACTACCTCACACGATTCAGAAGTTTACTGTCTATCTAAGTATAAACAAAACATATAATTAATTAGGAATCATACAATTTTGATTTTTGGTGAAAGTAAAAGTAAGAATCAGTATTCACTTCAGATATGACCCAGCGATTTACTCACTGAATTTTGGAACTTAGCAAGTCCAAGGTCTGAGGTTCGAGTAATGCTGAGTGTTTTTTGTGACTAACTTTCGCTGCCTCAACAGTGACTTACCAGACGCGGGTGGGGAGTCGCCCTTTTGGTCCTCGGCGATTAGTCGAATTGTTAAGGTGCTCTAAGGGATCGTGCCCTCCCGGACACTTCGGATTAATCAAAAAAAAAAATGTAAGAATCACTTCTGGTTAATGAACGGCCCATGGTAAATTGTTTTGGCTCCTATAATTAATTATCAATTAATGCTAACTTTAAATAACCATTATTTTATGAACAGAACATTTCTGTCACAGGTCCTGATTCAGAATTCCTAGTTGTGATTACTGACTACCAAATGCATGAAATTTCCACAAATAAGGCCTCGCAAAAAGGGTTAGAAAAATGAGTGTAGCTTTGGTCATTTAAGAGAAGGCGCAAGTCAAATTACCTTTGATTTTGTGACCCTTTTGGAAAACAAGGTTATGGGTTTCTTCAATTTCTTGTTTTCTGTAAAGCAATTATACAAGCTAATTAAGGTCATCATAGTGGAGTACAATTTAAAAATCTTCCAAAATCCTCAAATTTTCAACATATATATATATAGAAATATATATATATATTTTTTTTTTCTTGATAAACTTTCTTGTACTTTAGTTGGCTAACAATGTCTACTTAGTGGATAGCAATTCGAGTACCAACTATTAAATGAGGAAAATTGATCACTGAGTCAAATGCCTAACTTGGGGACTCCAAATATAGTGAAACTCCCTAAATCATAGCCCTCGTTTGGAACCATTCTTGTCTGTTCCTTGACCTAGGTTTTGCTTCCCAAACGTGCAACCAAAGTTAAAAAATGTGTCAAACTCTTGAAACCCAAGCATCCGTACCTCTTTCTATGTGAACATTAACCCCCTTTAAATCAACTATGTACAGCCCCAACTTAGCAAAGCCCACATTAATTGAGTTTAATGGAAAAATACTAATCCCCCTCTGAAGTGATTTCACCACCTTGTTTATCGTGTTGTGTCATCCTTCTCTTCATGTAGCAGTGGTTTATTTTCGGTGTTTTTGTTTTTGTCGGGTACTGTAGCAATGGAGTACAGTAAAATAAAATAAAAATAAACGTTTAATAAAAAACTGTTTGGTTTTACACAATACCAAAACGTTTCGTAACTATTGGCCAAAAATTGAAACATCAATTTAATTTTTATATGTGTTAGAGTTGCTACACAATCACCTAAATGCTTTGATATCAGTTATTATGACGGAAATGCAAAATAAACAATATTGTTCAAGAAATAAACAAGCAATCACAAAGAAAAAAAATAATCACAGACAATAACATAAGATATACATGTTCACCCAAATCTTAGGGCTATGTCCATGAAGTACCGAACAAATTCCACCATAAAAAAGATGAAGAATTACAATGGACAATTTTCTCTCAATCTCTCTCAATTGCTCTCTCTTGTGTTGATACATATTAATCAATCATACAACACGTATGATCGATTATTCTCTTTTTTCTCTTCTTACCCTAAAATTTGATTAGAGTTGATATATATAGTCCTAAACAATGGAACACAACTTGTCCTATAAGAAATTGCCTTTTGTAGAGTCCAAAACCAATAAGAAAAACAAATCACGTAGCTTCCCAAGGGAGTTGAACCGGTTTAGCAACACTTGGCTTAAACTCCATAAACTACAATAATCTCCCACTTGGAGACTGGAGTACTTGTAAACCCATTCCATCTTCTTCTCATGCATGTCGGTGTGCTTATCTTTGTCTTAAAGCTAGAAGATCGACTGAAGCTGCATACAGCTTCAGTTTCTCCACAGTCACTGTCTTGGTCAACATGTCTACCGAAGTCTCAGTGCCAAGTATTTTCTTAAGTGTCAACACCCCATTTTCTAACAAAGATCTGATGAAGTAATACCTAAGTCCTATATGCTTGATCCTTGAATGAAATGCTGAATTCTTTACCAGATGTATCGCACTCTGACTATCATTGTGCAAAACATTCTTCACCTGTTTGAATCCTAACTCTGTCAACAAAACTTGTAACCAAATCATCTCCTTGCGTGTTGACCTCCATCATCGCCACATACTCTATCTCTATAGTTAATAATGCTATAATCCTCTGTATTTGCAAAACCCAACTAACTGCAGTTGTACCCACTGTGAAGACATACGCGGTAGTACTTCTTCTGTGATCCACCTCACTAGCAAAATCTGAATCTACATAACCATGTAGCTTCACCTCGCCTCTTCTGAAACATAGGCATCTGTTTGTGGTACCCCGTAGATATCTTAATATCCATTTCACTGCTTCCCAATGCAGCTTGCCCAAATCCTATCCTTTATAAACCTACTTACTGCTCCCAAAGCAT
>JAOTQH010000032.1:2361513-2379584 GCA_025631255.1 Cornus kousa
TCTCTGAACGGTAGCCGTTTCGTTTCTCAGATAAAGCATCACTCAAAGCCCTAATTCGAAGTCCAAACCAGTCGAATTCGTTTCAATTTCGCTTATGAATCCTAGATATGATCTCAATTGACATTTTTTTTCATTCAATTCCAAGCGTCATCCAATTCGAATACCGAATTGGTGTAGACAATTCTGGAAAATTTAAAGCGTTAGATTTGTTGATTGTGCATGAGCATGGGAAGGGTTTACAGAGAAACCTCCAAGCCCTCGTCGTCTTCATCGCCTTCGGCACCACATGTGACGACTTCGATGTCAGTCATTGAAACTGTAAATGGTTAGCATGATTTCGACCATGATTTTAACGGAGATTGTGATGGAAAAGCAAAAATGGACCTAACTGATAGTTATTTTCGAAAGATGTTTGAGATTGATATTTGGCCAAAACTGAGGGGTGTCAGGGAAATTAACCCTATTTTTTACATTAATAATTCTTATCTAATTAGATTTCCTTTTATTAAAAACTCATAATAAATAGAAAAATAAGTAATTTGTGTCAGAGTTTTATAGAAACTCTTTTAAAAACTATTTTTATATCAGTTAATAAATATTTTTTTATATTATTAATTATTGTCTAATTAGATTTTTTCCTAAAAAACTTATAATAAATAGATAAATAGGTAATTTGTGTTAGAGTTTTATAAAAACTGTTTAAACATATCCCTGTCTAATGTGATAATAGGTAACTTGTGGTTGAGTTTTATAGAAATTATTTTATTTTCTTTAAATTATATCATTGTCTAATTAGATTTTCTTTTATTAAAAAATTCATAATAAAATGTAATTTGAGATAGAGTTTTAGAGAAAGTATTTTATTTTTTATATTAATTAATAAATATTTTTTATATAAATAATTATTGGCTAATTAGAATTTCTTTATTAAAAAACACATAATAAATAGATATATATGTAATTTGTGTTAGAGTTTTATAGAAACTCTTTTAAAAAATTATTATTATTATTATTTAAGTATATCCTTGTCTAATTATATTTTCTCCTATTAAAAAACTCATAATAAATAGAAAAATACAGATTATGTGGCGATAGCCGAATCATGGTGTCTGAGCACCAGACAACCCTATACGACCTCTCCAGCCGCCTCTCCAAAACCTTTATCAGCGGCTAATCTGGCCGCCGCAGCCCAAAAGTCGTCTCGCCTCCGTCTCTTTCTGTTCCTGTCAAAACCCAAATCAGCCTCTGCAATTGGGTTAATGTGGTGTTATGGTGGTGGAGAGAGACCCCTCTTTCACCCTCTACCTCCCAGACCGGTCTCTCTCCACCACCACAACACCGTTCCTTTCTCTCCCTACCACCACCACAATCACCGATCCAATAACCTAACCACCAAAATTAAAACAAGAAGATGCCATCACAGCCGCCAACTTTGTTTTGTGAAATTAGGTTCAATTAGTGGGGGGGGGGGGAAAAAAATAGGTTCAATCAAACACATTGAAGCTTCATTAAACAGTAACCCTGAAGCTTCAATTTCTAGAATTAGTTTCAATCAAACACATTAAAGTTTCATCTTCCAGAATTTGCAGAAGTTTTGTTAACAGTAACCCTTGATTTTCTCTGAACGATGGCCATTTCGGTTCTCAGATAAAGCATCACTTAAAGCCCTAATTCGGAGTCCAAACCAGTTGAATTCGTTTTAATTTCGCTTATGAATCCTACATATGATCTCAATTGACATTTTTTTTCATTCGATTCATTCAATTCCAAGTGCCATCCAATTCGAATACCGAATTGGTGGGGACAATTCAGGAAAATTAAAAATGTTAAATTCGTTGATTGTGTATGGGCATGGGAAGCATTTACAGAGAAACCTCCAAACCCTCGTTGTCTTCATCGCCTCCGGCACCACAGGTGACGACTTCGATGTTAGTCATCGAAACTGTGAATGGTTCGCATGATTTCGACATCGCAACCACCAGACCCATAACCACCACTGTTCCCGCTACACAACCACCACTCACCCCACAACCACTGCCGCACTAATCATCTCTCCGCAATTTGTTGACATCGTCGGAGAGATGATGAAGTACGGATTTTATTTGTGCCTGTAAAATTGCCAGGTATAAATGTCTTTTAATTAATCTGATATTTTAAAATAAATGTTATTAAAAAAATAAGGGTAAAGTTGTCTTTTCCCATGCTTTTGACGGAGTCTATGACGGAAAAACGAAAATGGACCTAACTGATAGTTATTTTCAAAAAATGTTTTAGACTGATATTTGACAAAACTTCAGGGGGTGTCAGTCAAATTATCCCTAATATTTATAATAGGAAATTCACCGAACTTAAACACACTTGCTTTACAAATTTAAGGAAAAATAAATTAATAATTGAATTTTAGTTAAGGAAATAACATAATAAAGAATCTAAGATTTGGGCTCTTTTCAAATTTTAATTGGAAGGAATTTTATTAAGTAGGAATTTTCAAATTCTAATAACATAGTTGGGTTGATTTATATTCTTTTTATTTTATGTCTAGTGTATATAGTTATATACTTTAATATTTTTTCAATGTTTATTTATTAGTAAGATAAGTACAATTTAGAATGACATGAAGAATTCGAAAAATTTGTGAAACCCGCATGATATGGCGCGGGTTAAGATGCGATGAGTTTATCGAGACTTGGGTTTGTCGTGAGCTAAAGTGCTATAGCCTTAGATTTGGCGTGAGCTAACTCCTTCGCCCGTCCAACCCGTCCAAGTCCCACTCCTAGTTGAGAGCTACATCAATCACATTATTAATTTCAATAATTATGATCATTTAATTTTGTGATAGATTAAGGGAGATTATGAGTTACAATGCATAATTTAAATATATATAAAGTAATTTTAAAAGCCCAAATCTTGTAAAACAAAAATTTTAGTTTATTCTTATAGTAGTTTTTACCTTAAAAAAAAAAAATTTAAAACAATTGTTGAAAAAAATTTAAAGTAATTCAAAAATTGAAACAATTGCTGAAGAAAAATTGATTTAGGTTTCATTTTTTTGGATTTTCTCAAGGTATATTAACTATGACTATATATTATAAACAAAATTAAATTACAATTGACTTAAAATAAATACTAATTACAAAATACAAGTTCCACACTCCAACCAAATTATAAATCCTCGGTCCGCCCTGCCTTTCAGTACATTACACTTGTTTTTAAATGCATTACACATTGGCTTCTCAACACATCATTGTTGTTCTAAAAAACCTACATCACCACTGATTTACAACAAAAGGTTCAACTAGAAAGCAATATTATATTGACAAATTGCAATATTATAGAATAATCATATAATGTAATTGGCATGATGTAAACACATGGATGTCAATGGGGCGGGTTCGAAACAGGTACCTTTTTCCAAACTTGTACCACTAATAAAAATCTTTTTCTAAATTCAATTTGGACGAGTTTGAGGCACCTACTATACATTATTTTTAAGAAAAAATAATTCAAACTTAATTAAATTTAAGATAATTTTGTAAATTTTTGTAGTCTAGTCAAATATTTAACAATCACAAATAAAAAAAAGTTGCTGAATTTAAAATTATTAGAAGAAATAAAGAAAAAATAAAAATTATAATTAATATAAGAATATTTATTTATATATTAATTATTAATCAAACTTTGATAGTTAATTTTTTTTTTTTAAAAATCCATCTCCAACGCAATTGAATGATCTCATACCCATTTCAATGGAGGCAGGAACCGAGGACGGGACAATCCGTGCAGGTAGGCAGGTGGTGGGCCAGGTTAAATTGACATCATTAGCCAATTTAGCCACGAGTGTCGGCATGTCGCGACTTTTCCACATTTTATTGGGTCCCACCGAGATCTGGCAGGGTAGCGTGATGCGCACCCGTTGTACTGTAGCAAACGCGGATATACGAGAACTATTTGGTGGGTGGAGTTGAACCAGCATTTACATTTTTAATACAATATGATATGGACTATATAGTAGTATACTAATATTTTTAGAGTGAGAAAGTTAGAGAGAGAGAGAGAGAGAGAGAGAGAGAGAGAGGGAGGGGGACTGCTCGATCTACAAAAACTACACAGTTCATTCCCAGCTATATCACACACACTTCGCTTTCGTCGTGAAGGAAAATTAGAAATCATAGAATCATTTTCCTTGGATAAATCGCATACACATTGTGGATCAAGCTAGGGTTTTCAGTTGGCATTTGCTGTCACTGGCTTTGTTTCACCATTGTTATTAAATCGCAGAGAAGAGAGAGAGTTTCGAGATCGTCAATCAGTATTCCCCTCTCTTAATGCGATAGGTATGAGATTTGAACCTTTTTAGTCTGATTTTTATATTCCTGTTAATTTTTCTTTGATTTGCAAAATTCTCTGCAAATACTCCAAATTTGAAATTTGGAGTCTTTTTTTAGTGATATGTAGAATTGTAGATTGCTGTGTTTTAGGAAAAATGTTTAGCATACAGTGTTGATGGGATCTCTGGTGAATCAGTTGTTGCAATTTGGTTGTGTGTCTTGGCGTTTACAAGCTTATGTTAGTTAATTCAAGTTCATTCCTTTAGCAATTTCAAAATTCTGAACTCAAGAGTGATTTCGTTGTTACATTTGTCAAACATTGATTATTCATATACATATGTACTTGTATTTTTGAAGTGAAAACATTTAAGGCTTTCTAATAAGGCTTTTCCTGGTTTGATGCTTTTTTCTATGGGCTGTAGTTGAATTTCTACATCTTTTTTTCTTTTTTTAATGATGGATGACACATCCATATGTCAAATTCAACATTCAGATCTGTTACAGTTATTTGTCAGTTTTTCACAATTTATTGATATATTGGCCATGCTACATGTCATCTGTGACCTCGTTATACAGAATTATGGTTGTCCATTTCCTGGTTCTCTTGTTTGTTTCTTGGTTGTACAAGTTGCATGATGATAGAAAGAAATCCAATGTAATTCTTCAATGAATTATCTCGATCCTGATTGGATTTTACAAATTTTTGTCACGAAGATACTTTATGCTCATGTGCTAACACTCATGCCCACAATTCGCTAACACAAGCATAGATCACTTTCACTTTTACTTTATGTACATGCACTAAAATTTTCTGGAAATTATTTCAGGTGTGTTATGGCAACGAAAATAAACACTGGTGACAGTAGGACAAGGAGTTCTGTATCTATCTTTATAGTGGTTGGCCTGTGCTGTTTCTTTTATTTACTAGGAGCATGGCAAAGAAGTGGGTTTGGGAAGGGTGACAGTATAGCCCTGGAGATGACAAAGGGTGGGGCAGACTGCAATATCATTCCAAATCTGAATTTTGAGACCCATCATAACGGTCAAGCTGGGGTTATTGATGAATCTGAATCAAACGTTAAAGTGTTTAAACCATGCCACCCTCGTTACACTGATTACACACCCTGCCAAGATCAAAAGCTTGCGATGACCTTCCCAAGGGAGAATATGATTTACCGAGAACGGCATTGTCCTCCTGAAGAAAAAAAGTTAAAATGCCTTATTCCAGCGCCCAAAGGATATGTAACTCCATTTCCATGGCCAAAGAGTCGTGACTACGTACCCTATGCAAATGCACCATATAAGAGCTTGACTGTTGAGAAGGCTATTCAGAACTGGATTCAGTTCGAGGGCAATGTATTTAGATTCCCAGGTGGAGGAACACAGTTTCCTCAAGGGGCCGATACATATATTAATCAGCTTGCTTCTGTGATACCAATTGAGAATGGGACGGTTAGAACTGCTCTGGACACTGGTTGTGGGGTATGTTGCTTCTCCTCAAATTTCCCTCAAACTTTATAATTTTCCTCCCCTCATATTTAACTCCTTTTGACACATTGAATATGTATCTTCTTTGGGTTTAGTATGCATGGTTAATATTCTTAATATTGTGTCATTTTGCCTAGGTTGCTAGCTGGGGTGCATACCTTTGGAAGAAAAATGTTATAGCTATGTCATTTGCACCAAGGGATTCACATGAAGCACAGGTTCAGTTTGCTCTTGAAAGGGGTGTACCTGCTGTTATTGGTGTTCTAGGAACAATAAAGATGCCCTATCCGTCGAGGGCTTTTGACATGGCTCATTGTTCTCGATGCTTAATTCCATGGGGAGCAAATGGTGAGAATACTATACTACAATAAAGTTCATGTTCACAGGATATGCCACTGTTTATGAAAGAGTTAGATGATTTCAGACCTGCTACCCTTCTCTTTATTTTATTTTATTTTATTGGGTATTATATATCACTGTAATCAATTGTCAATGTAGCATCAGTATGTGTAATTGTATCTTTTATTTTTTCTCTGCAGATGGGATGTACATGAAGGAAGTTGATCGAGTTCTTAGACCTGGCGGCTATTGGGTGCTCTCAGGTCCCCCAATCAATTGGAAAAATAACTACAAAGCATGGCAGCGCCCCAAGGAGGAACTCCAGGAGGAACAGAGAAAGATTGAAGAGATTGCTAAACTTCTTTGCTGGGAGAAAAAATCTGAGAAGGGTGAAATTGCTATATGGCAGAAGACTATGAATGCTGATTCTTGTCGTGCCACCCAAGATAAGTCTCGAGCTACGTTATGCAAATCTGCAGATGCAGATGATGTCTGGTATGGTACTCTCTTGATATTTCATAAAATTTTGTCATGAAATCTATTGCCAATGTTGTTACGGTTTGCATGAACAAATGACCTGCGGTGATATTCAAAGTATTTTTAATCCACTAATTAGAGAGTTCTATTACCCAATAAAATTATGTATTACAATATGGGATTCCTAGAAAATATTGATTATCTATTATCTTATAGTGATTTTTGATCATGTTGAAATGTTTTTCAAGTTAGGGGATTGAAAAATTGAGAATTAGAGATTCTATTGTTGAAATTGAAGATGGAATATACTGTGTTACACAATTAGATTTGGAAGTATGGGATTTTTTAATTTTCAAAATTTTTGAAATAATGTGATCAACTAGTGTGATAGCTTGTGTGGTGAACTTTGTTATTTGTCAAAATAATTTTTGATCTACTTATTTGGATCATTCCAGTATATATTTCTATTGTTTATATGTTTTTCTTGCACGATTTTCTAAGGCTTGTGCAGTCATTTTCTCTAATGCATCAGTGAACTTTGTTATTTGTTAAAATAATTTTTGATCTACTTATTTGGATCATTCCAGTATATATATCTTTTGTTTATCTTGCATGATTTTCTAAGGTTTGTGCAGTCATTTTCTGTACTTGGTCATATCAACAGCCATCACTTATATGCTATAATCTGCCTGACAAGGTTGGAGGGTTGGTGCTCCAGCTTTGAGATGACAGGTCAGAGATTTAAACACGGATCCATGGTCAATCTGTGGATTGAAAATGCGAGGGCATGCATTGACCACTCTCTCTTGTATTAGCCATTAAGGCACTTTTTCCTTGGTCCATTTTTGTTTCTTTTATTATTAAAGTAGAGTTTTACATATAATTTTTGTGTCATAAAAGAATTATATATACATATAATAATTAAATTGACACATATGTTATAGGTAACGAAAAGACATTTCCACAGGGATTTTTAAGAACTGACCTTCGCATGCCCCCACTCCTGCGCTTGCTCCTACTATTGGTCACCGTGGTCACTTTGCTTTTCCTCAAATGGCCTGAGAGTAAATATTTGACATATTTTTTGTCTTTCACTTTAACTTTGTAGAAGTATTGTATTGTCAACCCCTGCTTTGTTTCTTTTGAGTGCAAGCAGTTGTCAATTTGAACTTCTGTTTTCTTACAGTTCACTTGTGGACATTTGGTATAGTTATTCCTTGTTACATTAGATGGTTTGGAAGGTTGCATGACTACATTATCTCTGATTTGGTCAGCCTTTTCTAAGTCTATCAAACTATAGAGAAGAACAGATAAATTATGTTGCTAAACTGCATATGTTATTCATGATTTGGATCATAAATAACAATTATGAGGACATCATTAAGATATCCTTTTGATGTTCGGGAATGTAATGCATGTATACTTTGATTTGGATCATCTGTTATCTGCCTTGTGATTTATTAAATAAGCATTATTTAACATATGAAATGTGAAAAATTATGATGGCAGTGAGGAAATTTGCGCTGTTCTGCTAGTGGTGCTGCAAGTTTTTGTCATAGTAGAACACTATCAATCCTGGATACTGCGCCTTGCACTTAGGCTCCAGGAGGCCTTTGGCGCCTTAGTGCGCCTTGAGCCTTTAACAACTATGTTTATTTATTATTTTTATTATTATCATTATTTATTTTTATTTGTTTTTTTTTTTGGGGGGTGGGGGGACAGACCATCCATGTTGTATGTATTAGTACCTGAGTGTGAGTGGCTCTATAAGATATTGTACAAAATTCAGGATTATTAATATATTGAGCAGTTTTGAAATTAATTTTAGGACAATAGTTACTATCTAGGGAATGCTTGAGCACCTGGTAATTGAACTGTGAATGATCTTACTACCAGTCAGCTCTACGATTAATTTTTTGCAGTTCAAGTTGTCCTTGGGGTGACATGGTAAATTTAATTGTGTACAATAGTAACTTTAGGAATGCTTTTGAGCACCCTATGTTAAATTGTAAATGATTTTATGACCTATCGTGGTTTAAACTACTACCAGTTGAAGTTATCTTATGGGTAGGCACAGGCTGTGCTTTTGACCAGATTTATATTGAATTTAATTGAATTCCATATTTAGCAAAATTAAACCTGGTTTGATCGATGTTGTATAATTGTATTTGTTGCTGTTGGGGTTGCATACTTAGTACCTAAAAGGCAGTGAAAAAGCTTTAATTTTCTGTACTTTTTTTTTGGGCGATTGTCAGGTACAAAAAGATGGAGGGATGTGTAACCCCATATATCAATGAAGTTCCTAGTGGAGAAATAAAGGCTTTTCCTGACAGGCTTTATGCTGTTCCTCCCAGAATTGCCAGTGGATCTGTTACTGGAGTCTCTGTTGAGACATACCTGGAGGACAACAAAATGTGGAAGAAGCATGTAAGTGCTTATAAAAAAATTATTAAAATTCTTGACTCAGGAAGGTATCGCAACATTTTGGATATGAATGCTGGGTTGGGAGGTTTTGCTGCGGCACTAGATTCACCTAAACTGTGGGTTATGAATGTTATGCCCACTATAGCCAAGAAAAATACCTTGGGTGTTGTATACGAGCGAGGATTGATTGGCATCTACCATGACTGGTATGTCTTTTTGAACTTTCCGTACCATGTACTTCAATAATTGCAGTTCTGGATCATCACTTTTACTATGTATGCTGTCTTTCATGAATGATTTTTAATCCTTCTTTTAAATATATTAGTTTTGCTTTTTCGCCTTTTTCCTGTGTCAATTGCTTTTTGCCATTATTTTGGAGCTTATAGCTTTAACACACCAATATCACACTCTTTTTGTACATTTCTTGCAAATTGCAAAGGGTCCAACAATCAATAAAAACAATAGTTTTAACTTAAACAAATTTGATGTCGGGTTGCAATGCCAGTTGTACGTCCCAGATTATTTTAGATCATCTTATTTTACTGGTATTTTAAAATTTTCAGCACAGTAATCCATAATTCAGAGTTCTTGGGAAGGTCATAAGACACTGGAATTAGCTTTAAAGTTTTAGAAACATGAAGTTTGAAGTAGAAAACAATGGCATATTTTAAAAATGAATACTAGTCATTCTAAATTGAAAATTGGGTTAAATACAGTGACCTACCTTGAGATTTACTCAAATTACACTTGGCCTAGAAGTTTGAAAAAAGTTACACCATACTCCCCTCAACTTTGGCACATGGTATCTTTTCTGTGGATATAAAAATTTGCTCTTGCACTACACAAGTAAGACACAAGGATCAGCGTATTGTGTGCTTTGACCAAGGAATTGGTATGAGTCATCGAGGTGGAGTATGACATTGGTGGTGCGACAATGTGCTAGATGAAGAGGTGTTTATGTTTCAGTCGGTGAATAGAGAAACACATTATGTGGTGAAGTATAACCGCAGTATGTTGATTGTTACTCGTGGAGGAACGTGACGAGGCAGAAGTGTGCCATAGTGTTGCTGCTTTGACACTTGGCAAGATGACCCACACCTTCCTTGATGAAAAGCACAATTTACACAATAACGGAATTGATAGGAAATGATTCCTCTCCTTGATGTAGAAGAAGAAGAATGATGCAAGGAGTGAAAATTTAAGAAGAAAGACCTCCATTTTAGTCCCTGTTAACCAATGTATGCATTACAAATAGGTCTTACAGTGGACTTTAGTCGCTAATCTCGTTGCGCTCTGCGAGAAAATGTCTGGCAGTATTTATTTGGACAAATAAGTTTCATCTAAATATACACAGCAATGACCTATCATAGCTGCTTTTTGGATATATCCACCTTCTTTTCATTTGATGATTGTGTGTTAGTTTTTGGAATAAATTTATATGTTTAGCTTTGACTTGTTTGCAGCTACTTTACTAATTTCCTTCTCTTCCTGTTCCTTTTCACCCTTCAGAAGTTAAAATTAGAAAACCATCTCACTTAATTTGTATCTTTCTGGTTCAGGTGTGAAGCTTTCTCCACATACCCAAGGACATATGATCTAATCCATGCCAATGGTGTTTTCAGCTTGTACAAGGACAAGTAAGTAGTTTTTAATTGTTTGTGCCTTGGATTCTGTAATAAATATCTTGGCTTTGTTGTGGTTTGGCCATCATTTTATGGGTACAGTTACTGTATGTTTCACACAACACATTACTTTTCTTTTGGAATGGGTACAACAAATTTCAGAGTGGAAGATGCACTTCCATCCTGACGATGCTTATAATTATTTGCCACATCGGAATTTGAGATGTGCCAAAGAATGTAGTTGTGTAGTATCTTAATAGGAAATGCTGTTATCGCTGACAGATTCACGAACAAATATATGAACAACCATTATCATACAATTTGTTTGTAATATCAGTTGGTCTATTCATGTAAATCATGAAACATTTTTTGATGTGGCGTCAAACTGTATGTTAAGGGTTGCAAGTGAGGCAAATTAAGGCAAGTGTTTCTTAAGTTGTTTCAATCATGATTGCATCAACTTGAGCTCAACTAGTCCTTTTCAAGCTTAATGAGGATAGGGCAAGCTCAAGGTTGTTTACAAACCTGACTGAACTTGTTTGATAGCATAATCCAATATTTTTTCATCTGATGATTAGCTATACCGGTGCCTATTGGTGACTGAGATTTTTTAAGGGGTTTTTCTTTTTAAAATTGCAAATCACACTTTCCCGGAAGGTACTATCCTTTGTTTGGTACTCGCACTAAGATTGTTGAATCTCTACTGTTCTATTTTAGGTGTAAAAATTATTATGGACTAGTCTATGTTGTACGTTTTAATCGAAATCAATGATTAATACTCTGTGCATTTTCTAATCAAATCACTGCAGATGTAATTTTGAAGACATTCTTCTGGAGATGGATCGGATTTTGCGACCAGAAGGTGCAGTAATATTCCGTGATGAGGTTGATGTGCTAATCAAGGTGAAAAAGATAATAGGCGGAATGAGGTGGGATACTAAAATGGTGGATCATGAGGATGGTCCCCTTGTTCCCGAAAAGATACTGGTTGTTGTCAAACAGTATTGGGTTACCGGGGAAAACAACTCGACGGCCTCACTGTGAATGCTATAAATGAAAAGGTGGAACTCCGGCACAATCCCGAGCGGCAATGCGCCTGCCTTCTACACAAGCCGATGCACGAAATATTCTTTTACCTACTTGGCGTTTTTGATGAAATTGGGTTCACCCCAAGGAGGGGGACTTCATGATGTATTTTTAACCAGATGATAATTAACCTGTAATATTTTTGATAAGCTATAAATGTTCTACACATGTAGGATTTATGTTGTTTACATTGTACTGTGCAATGCCTCTGCTCAAGCTAATGAGAATGCTGGTTTTGGCACAATGATTTGTTCTCAGGTTCTTTCTTCTTATATGTATTTCAGGCTCATGCGTGTCTTTGTAATATCCGAACATAGTTACTAACCTCTCCCCTCTTCCGTGTCATTTTGTTTCGACGTTGACAAATTGCCCAGAACTGGTATTGCGATGCAGAAACTGAAAGTGCAGTCGGTAAATGAATCAATATGATGAAGAGATCAAAAATTGTGGAGGAATTGGATGGTTCTGAGAAAAGAGGGTGGTTGTTTGGCTCTTCAAGCATCGATGAACCTGTGAGAAGAGTCACGAAGCTCGGCTCAAGAACCCTACACTTGGAGCCAGAAACTAAACCAAATTGCAAACCACAAAAGACTTGATTAAGGAAATGCTACTAGGCTCAATGTAAAACATAGATTTCTCATCAGCTCATAATAGAATAATGATTTGAAATTCGAAAGCCGAATAATAGAATAATAATTTGAAACTCAAAAGCCCGGGCAATAGAATAAGAATTTGGAGTTTGGAAATCGGATAACATTTACGTGAGTGGGCACATAAAATTAGTCTGATACTGTGGTTAAAAGAGACTTGTCACATCACAAGCCAAATGTTGACTGCAGAGAGGAAAGAAGTAAAGATGTGATCCAATCTACCTGCTGCCAAATAAAAATGATGTAAACAAAAAGAATGGAGATGCGGGGTATCGATCCCCGTACCTCTCGCATGCTAAGCGAGCGCTCTACCATCTGAGCTACATCCCCAACGCACGTCAAGAGGTTAAAATTGATAATACATCAATACATGAGTGCATTTACATTATTGACATCAACCGGTGAATTCATCTTAACCACTGGTAATGGTGAGGCTTGAAATCTAGGGTTATCATGTCTTTTGTGGGATCTTCGATTCCCAATATTTTTCTGAACCACACACAGAAAGCAACAAGAAGCTGTGTTATGTCTTGTATGAGAAATTGGTAGGGTGTCAACTAAATGTGTGTCAGAAAACCTAGCAAAAATACAAAGACAAGTGTGTCAGATTCCTAAATCCTAACCTCATATATATTCCCCATTTTAAAAATTCTTTTAAATACTCCACATAAAATTATCAGAATATCATCTCCTCCTACTAACCACCAACTTTCAAAAGAAACTTTACAACAACTTTGTTCTATTATCTGAGGCTCTAAGCAATGGTCACAACTCATTGGATTGCTTTCAAGCATCAATGATAATATATAGTAAGAGAGATCATATCCAATAATTGCATTTAGATGTAATAACAAAATTTGTATAGCATCATTGCCTTGTAGTCATCAGACAAGTAAAAAATTGAGGAATTACTGCCACTGTTAAATGTATAGCTTTTTATAGACAATAAATCAGATTATTTTCTAAGTGTCCCACAAAAGTTCTGTTAATAGTCTGATATGATGATTCAATCCATTTGATCAGGTAGATGTTAATCTTGTCAGTCTGTTTCATGGTCTGTATTCATCATGGATTGTGAACCTACTATGTGTGTGAGCCATGTGCATATATGGATAGACGAGTCATATCTAATTATCAGAAAACACGTTATGATTTTCACAAAAACAAGGGACCCTGGCACACGCTCAGAAGTTGGACGTTTTACCAACTAGGTCACTGGATAAAGCCCGAACTCGAATTCACACAGTGTGAATTTAGCCACAGAAGTGATTATTAGATGGACCACCTTCTTACCAAACTGCATCCTCCTTAAGTATACTTATAAAAGTGGCTCTTTGTAAGCTAAAGATGTCTCAAATTAAGCTTCTCATTCACACTCTTCTTCTACCCATGACCTCTCTCCCTCTTGTTGATTCCAACCTTTTCTGCATCAAAGCTCCTTCACAATAAAAAACTACACATTTTTTTTGACTTTTTTCAGTATTTCTTGTGTGACATTCAAGTCTCAAATTACTACTATAAGATCTCTGGCCTTTTCTTTTTCTTCTTCTGTTTGGTTCAATACTTTCTTGTCTCAAGTCTTTTTCATTTTCCTTTTTGTAGTCTTGTGTTTGTTTGTGATTTCTTGAAACCTCTTAAGAACAAATTCTTCTGTTGGGTCACTTTCTCTTCCCTTTTTGTTTGATTCTTAATAGCAATTTCACAAAACAAATATTTCCATGGCTATGGTTACATTGACATCACCCTGCAACACCAATTTTTCGCAAGCCTTGTCCAAAGAAAACAACAACAACAACATCCTCGGCGACGCCTCATTTTCTTCCTACTTGAATGGTGCCGAGGAATGCTTTGTCCTCAAACTTGCTGAGTCAAACCAAGAGCTCAGATCCTTTATCACCTCCCCACATGAACACCTTTACTTGGGAAGAAATAAGGTTGCAGATGAGGAAATTGGCGTATTTAGCGCGGAGAAATACTTAAATGGAGTAGTAGACGAAGAAAATATGAGAATTGCCAACAGGAGAGCAATAAAGTACAAGAAGGATGATCAGCCGGTCGATATAGGCCCCATAACAACAAAACAACCACCACAAACTCTGAGTGTTCATTCTGAATCAAGTTGGAACAGCCGGAATTCGTTGTTGCATAGTGTCAAGAGAAATCCAGCTCCAAGAAAGGGAAATGGGAGGAGGAGCTTCCTAGCCAGTCTTGGTTGCAGCTGCTCTTGTAGCAACAAGCACTCTGTTGACATTGATGAAAGTGGTTGTGAAAGCAATTCCAATACAAGTGTGAAATGTGGGGTAGTTCAGAGCGAAACAATCCCAAAAGAGCCTATCAAAACTGCTATTGATTCGGATGATTTAGCTCGAATCAATAAATCCAACTTGGATCCAATTGTGAAGGAGGAGACGAAATACGACAAGTTTGATGAGTTGGGACTCGGATTTCGCAAAGAAGAATGCTTTAGCTTTCCGAATTTGAATTGCAAGACAGGAAATCATGAAAATGAAGATGACAAACGGCGGAAGTCATCAGAGGTGTTTGGCTCCCCTATCTTGGAAAAGGGAGTGAAACCGCTAGGCCTCTCGAGGAGATTGTCAATGTTGTCTTGGGATGCCACACCAAGAGTGGAAGGAACCGACACTGCAGCATATTTTGATGCAATGTACAATGATGTTGAAAGTGATACGAGTTCGGATTTATTCGAGATAGAGAGCTTCACAAACAATGCCAACCCCAACCCCAACCCCAACTCATGCTGTGTCACCCCCACAACCTGCTATGCTCCAAGTGAAGCAAGCATCGAGTGGAGCGTTGTCACTGCCAGCGCGGCAGATTTCTCAGGGTTGTCCGATTCTGAGGAGCTAAGAACAGCAGCAGCAGCCGCCACGAAAACCCCAAACAGAATGGCTCTAGCTGCCAAAGCAGCAGCTGCTGCACCAAGCAAAGAGGCACAGAGGCGACGCCCGGGGCTGTTGGGCTGCAAGAGTCACAAAGCTGTGAGAATTGCGGGAGACGTATACAGAAGCAACAGAACAAATGAGGAGGCGGTTCCTGACCTGAGATGGCGCTACAAGCCGGACTCTTTTGCACCAGTGACAAGGTTTCGAGCTGAGTCTAAGCTGACAAGCTTTTGATTTAAGCAAATTCAACATGGTTTTGAGGCACATTACTATTCAATGTATTCATCTTTTGTAAATTCAGTAGTATATGTTCGCATTTACTGTATGCAAGCTTGCTTTTGTAATTTGGATTGAGTATGATAAATGTTTTACTTCACTTGTAATATCAATAATTTCCAGAAAATAAACTCAGTTTCTTCTTATGTTAAAATAAACTGTACTATGTGTGAGACAAAAAAAATAAAAAATAAAAAATAAGTAAATAAAATTTGATAGACTTTGGTCAGATTTTAGTTCAAAACCAAAGCCAAAAGGAGACTGATGTTTTTGGATGTAGAGGCATATTTTTTCGGCAATAGTATAGTGGCATATTGAGTATTATGTTGTAGAAAGTAGCTTATGGGTGTGCATTTTTTGGCTTGTGTGCAAAGTCCCAAAAAAATTCGGCCATAACCACTTTCGTTACATTTTGTCTTGGGTGCAAGGTCGAAAAAAATTCACACATAACCAATTTTCTTATGTCAAGCTAGTATAAAACCGAGTCCATTACACAATGTCCACAACTGCAAAATGCTAACATTGTTCATTGGGTATTCTCAAAAATTTAGCTGCCGAAATTTTGTGGATATTACATATATTGTGAGGACCACTAAACTCGGCACATTCTTTGGAATGTCGGCAACAGAAATGAGCACATTTTTTTAACAAAAACTCATCACTAAATTCACCACTTTGGTTAGAGGGTAACTATCTTTGTATTAATGAAAAGGCAACATTCTTTTGGATTTTAAAAGAGAGTATTTCAATATATATGTGGTTTTTACTGAGAATTTAAGTCATTAATCCTTAGCTCTTCACAATGGTAACATAATTGTGATTTTTACTGAGAATTTAAGTCATTAATCCTTAGCTCTTCACAATGGTTGAAATGGAACAAATCTATGGCTGTTCTTTTGCATTTCATACCATTATGAAAATAGCTTTTCCCCAAACCAACTCAAAAGTCTTGCAGAGATTTGCTCAAGCTGATGTTGTAACGGGTGGATGTTTCGCGATCCAACTCAAAAAAATTAAGTTATTAGATGGAACTAACACCCAATCACTTTCCATCCGGATTCGATGTGGGATAAGTCTCCCCTTGTAATAGATGTCGATAGGACGGGTTCAGGACGAGGCATTCCGATTCCGATCTCGTCGCACGAATAAAAAGTTATTTCCAACCCTCCATCCCGCATCGGAGTCGGGACGAGTTTGGAACACCCCAATATACAACTTCATCAAATATATGATCAATTTTGTAATAAAAAAAAGAAAAGAAAAGAAAAGAAAACTATGCTAATTAAACAAATACTTAGCATGCTAAAATTATAAAAAATATGAAGAGAAAAGAAAAGCTTTAACTAATAAAAGAATATTTATTTATATATGCATTATGAATAGGGGTGAGACGGGTTTTAAACGATCTTGTCCAATTTACCCTCAACTCCGCTAGAATGATTGTAAATTCGTTTCAATAAGAATGAGACACAACGAAATTGGTTAAATTGCTGTCTCGAAGAGAATCTAAACAGAAGCAAATTAATGTTTGGCAATGACAGGTCAAATGTCTACTTCGTATCTACTTCCAAGTGATTAATTAGGAGTAAAGTGAGGTAGCTTTCAAAGAGCCCTTCAATATTAATAATGATTTTTTTTGTAGTAATGTTATTGTATGGCACATGTTACAGTTGTAATGGTCACTCCAATTTGTACACTGAAAGGAAGAAAGACAAAAACGGAAGGCAAAAAAAAAAGGGGGGGAAAATGTAGGCTGCTTCAATCAATTGCTCAACCACCTTAAACGTAAATGGGGTCCATCGTCTTGTTTCGTCCAAATCATGTCAGTATTAATATAGGGTTGAAAATTAAACCAAAAAAAAAAAAAAAACAAACATCCTTATCATATTAAATTCTCCTCTATCAAAGATTTAAAATACTACATCCTCTTGTTGATGAAACTGTCTCGAATCAATCTTAAAAAACATAGATGATATAAAAAGCATAACCCATGATTTTTTTCCATAGAAAATCTAAAAAGAAGATTTGAGAGCGTCAATTGTACTACTACTATATATCATACAAATATTAATCCAAGTTAGCTTGCTGCAACTTTTTGGTCCAACTCGTATCAAGGCTTATTCCTCAGATGGAAATAACAAGAAAATAAAAAATTTACGAACACTAGAGAAGTTTGGTGATTAAGAAAATGATTTTTTTTTTTAAAAAAAATTCTCAAACACTTTAATTCTCATTCTATTGTTTGATTGAAAATATGAAATCTATATAAATGGACTAATGTAAAATTTAGAAAAAGAATGAATTTCAAATTGAATTATTCAAAATACCCCTATAAGTGATGATAGGGAAAATATTAAACCTACCCTCACCTCGATAAGATTGATTAAATTTCACTATCAAGGATAATGAAATCTGACGTGGTTCAACAGGGTAAGAATAATCTTACCATAATTGAGGGAGGTCAAAAGGATTATTCAT